>JAWWEU010000111.1:18355457-18366048 GCA_035583155.1 Acropternis orthonyx | reverse complement strand
CCCCCCAAGTGAATGTTGGGTGTTTCTCCTAAAACAGAGTCTTTAAGAGATCTTCTAGAAGCACAGTACAGGGAAGTGTGGGATAGAATTTCACAGCTTTTGGCAGCTGTCTTTTGCCTTCTTTCTCCACACACAGTGAGAGCAGATTTTTTTCTAAAAGTATTGGCTAATTCCATGGGGAACAAGGATACCTCAGGAGTAAAACACTTCTGCTGAACTCCCATTTGCACCAGTTCTGCAACAAGGTACATCCAGTTGACTTCACTGGCATCTAACCTCATGTGTACTGACCTCAAAAAAATAACCAAACAAAATACTCCTCTCAAAAAAAAAAAAAAAACAAAAACAAAAACACAAACAAAAAACCCCACAAAAAAACAACAACAACCCCCCCTCAAAACTACAACCAAATTAAAAAAAAAAAAAAGAAAAAAAAAAAGAAACACCCCACCCCAAACAAACCCAAACCAACACAACAGAAAAAGAGCCTTGAAAAATCCTGTGTATCTTCCCTGACCTGATCTAATGACTGGGGGTTTTGATTCTCAGTATGCAAGAAGAGGCATTCACTTGAGTAAGGATCCAAGGCACCTTCCTATTCAGCCCTTATAAATCCCATGAAAACTGCCTCTCTCTTAGCCACTACACAATCCATGGGGTTTCTCCCTTGCCCTGCACTAGAAAAAGTGCCTTACTTTGTTTCACAGAAATCTCCTTATAGCAGTCATGAGTGAGTAGTTCACCATCAAGGAAAGGTTAAAAAGTATTTCCAAATGAGCTCTCACGTGGATAACAGTAGAGAAGAGGACACACAATATCAGTAAATTAACCATCTCACACAAAATTTAATGTTGTTGCAAGTGTATTTCAGTATTCATGTCAATTAGGTAAACACAAAGGCTCAAGAAGAGAAGCAATAATTGCTGCTGAGATTGAGGTGGGGCTAATGATGACTAATGCACTAGTTATGGAACATTCTTCAATTAATTCCCCTGGGAAGGCAGTGAATCTTGTTATCTAATCTTACACACATGTCCCTAATCTGCACTTATTTTCAAAAAGTATGCTAGTCACCTTCTAGGCATAGAGGAAACCAAAACATGTATGGTTTTCTCTGAGAAAGACAGTTAGGTTATTTCTGTCAGAAGATGGCAGACATCTTGGAAGGTGAGAAGGAAACTCAGGTATGGTTATATTGAACAAATATGACTAGAACTGAGAAACTGGGTGAATTTGGAATAGGTCACAGTCATATCAAGACAGGGAGAGATGCTTTGGTCCTTGAAGGAAATGTGAGAGAGCAGATTTTCAGCTATATCAGGAATAAAGACTAACAGTATTCTCCATAAAAAAGTCTAACAACGGTTTACAGTGTGATCACAAAAAAAATAAAAATTTAAATGTTTACATAATTCTTTAAGAAGAAAGTGCTGTTCAGGCAAAACAGTCTCTGAAGAGATCTTGGAAATAGTTACAGTTCATTTGATAATATATTGCCTAATAACAGTTTCCTCTTCCCTCATGCTCCCTTCAGTTGTAGTGATTCATGATGAATTCATACTACATTATGAAGTCATCCAACAAGCTCTGAATAATGATTAAAGATGTCAGTACTGTTCGAATACAAGAAGGACCTAATTACATAAACAACAAATACCTCAATATTTTGTAAGTACTATTTTCTGCAGCAAAAGATATATATAGGCGAAAAATATTGAAACCAGAGCAGGTAAAGGCTGTAAATAATAAAATATCATAGATAAAATATTTGTATTGTGGAGAAATTACCATTTATTGCAGCTGCATGTAGTAACATTTGAAAGGTAATATATATAGCTTTAGGCATATAGTATTTATCTTATATAAGATTTTAGTCAAACAAGACCAGGAAACTCACTGAATGCTGTTACCATTTGAGCAAGTAATGACAGGTTTGATCAGATCTGGGCAAATCAAATACAAATGTCACATAATTGGGGAAAAATTATTGCCATTGCTTATATTATGGATAAAGTGCATCTGTTTAAAATTGAATGGATATTAAAGCCATACCTGCATATTATCCAAGAGCCTGAATAGTTGTTAGCTCTGATTTTGTTTATTCCTGATGTGTGATTTTTCCTGTGAGCAGGATTTTGGTTAGCTGGAAAATATCTACGCTGCACAGTTGTCCTTGTAGAAGTCCATCTGTAAAATGTTTGGGATCTAGTTTAGAGTTCCACCCCAAATGTATATCAAATTACCCTGATGTTGGCAGGTGATGAACGTTAGAAAGACTCAGATAGTGGCAGGTCACATATTGCCATTTGGCTGTGAGATTTTGGTTCCCGGTGCTCATGTTTAGAGAGCCAGGGAAACCTCTACCACATTTCTTCACTGAAGAAGGAGGGAGGGAACTGCCAAAACAGAGAGTCAAGAAGGATGAAACAGCTGTGGAGGCCAGGCATCCACACATGGTTCATCATATACAGGCATTTGGGAGCCAGCTCTTCAAGAGCTTTTGCTCCTGGTCTGTCCTCAAACTGTTCCTCACATTTGTAACAGGCAGTGTTTCAGGGGACCACTCTGTTCCTACCACCTTTTACTTTATTAATAACAACAACCATACACTCAAGCATAAGCAGAATATCTGTGCATGTGACAGTGTGGAATCTAAAAAGTCTTAGACTCCAAGGGTAAGAAGGTTTATAAAATAATGCATACAGGCAAGAAAAATGCAAAATCCAAATGGTCTCAAAAAAAAGGAACCTCAGAGACGAATTCTAATTCCATTTTTTTTCATGGTAAAGTACAAAATAAAAGGGAACCACTCCTCTTTTCTTCATTAAGATCAGTCAAAACCTGTTCTTAAAAGACTCTCAGTGTTTAATGCAGAAATGAGATACTCATTAAATGTTTGTCCTTTAAAAACTCTCACTCTGTAAAGGGAATTCAATCTGGTTCTCCTTAGATCCTCACATTAAAAGGCCTTATGGTGGGTTTCTCATAAGCAACCTCTTAACTATTTCGGCTTGTTGAAAGCATAATGTGGAAAAAAGCACATTTATTTGAAAAACAAATCTTGAAAGTTTAGCCATTAGCCTCAACACCAATAAAATCTTCTGGTTCAGTCTGGAGTCTCTCAGGGGTACATGTACAGGTGCTAAGTGCTGAGCAGCTGCAGCAAGTGATGAATTTAGGGAATGGTATGAAGTTTAAAAACCAGGATGACCAAATGAGATACATTTTACAATCAAAGCCCAAGCTTATGTTAAAAATTAGAATGCCTTTATACATGCTTTTGTTTTTCCCCTGAGCCTTCTAAAATCAGTATGGCAGCTAATGCAGAGCTAACAGTCAAAGTATTGAGTACTTCTGGCAAGTTCTAGCTCAGTGAAAAGCTGAAGCAGAAAACATTGGTGGATCATTATTATTATTTTTAATGTGTGTGGTAGAATGAAAGCCACGAGATGAAGGCTCATACCCTACTCATTTACATAAAAGTCTCTTCATCCTACTCCGACAGAACTGGGAAGCTACTCAAGCAAGTGTAAACAAAATTTGCACTTTTTTTCTAAAAGCTTTCACCTTGCCAGAATGGTATAAAGGATCTTTAATGTTAGTCACTTTCTTATCCTGTAAATAAGACATCATTGTATTCAATTAAATGTATCTACACCGGTGCAGTGTTAGCCCCAAAGTGATGGAGAAATAACCTGGCTTCTTGACCTGAAAATTTTGGCTGCAAATATTACATTATCACAACTTAAGTCCAGCTAGCAAGTCAGTCCATCCATCCATGCAGAAGCCCTCCATGAGGAGCTCAGTGCATGCCTGCATGGCACTCAGAGCCCTTCTCCCCATCTGCACTGACCTGCATGAGGGATTGCTTTCTGCTCAGCTCATGCCACTGGAAATGGGTAAAGTCTCCTCAGTAGTCCTCTGCATTACACAGGTTTTTAAACCAGAGCCATGATGCAGACACATGGTTTTGTGCAGGACATCATGGCATGTGTGGGAGGGCCAGGGACCTTGACACAGCACAGGGTGGGGAAGAGGAGAATCCTGCACTTGGATGTGCTGGGAGAGTGAAAAATCACTCAAGAACAAGCCATGCTGTTTTGTTAGAAAATCAAGCTGAGAGTGAGTCTTTCTGAGATGTCTCTTGAGTAAGTAGAGCAACCTGCATTTGTCTATTTGTTGAATAACATCCTCACAGTAGTGCAAATGGGAAACTTTATACCTTTTTCCCCTATTTAAACCTGCCTCTGTTACCAACATGTCAGGCTTACCCTGAAATTTCCTCCAAGCTGTGTGTGGCCCCTGGCAACATCATGGCCCAGTGCAGTTGACAGAAGTGTTCCTTCCAGAGAAGCAGGAACCAGGCCAGTCTTAAAGTAAAAAAACGTGTATTAAAAACATCAGTCTTCCTTTAAAAATGATCGATCTAAATGTACATGTTGGACAAACCACTACCAATATGTTTTGCTTTTATTTTTCTTACAAGAAAAATTAAGCAGTTCATTTAATGAATTAGTGATTTTCTCTTCCATCACTAAGTCATTTCTAGAAAGAAAAAAAGTACTCCAAGGCCAACCATATATTTATCATGTTCAGCGCAAAATAAATCCCATACCAGGTCTTCTATCCTGGGCTTCCCAAACTCTTGTACACGCTTTATAAACACTATTAATCATGCAGAACCTGTCAGCAGTGTTAGCAGAGCACATAATGTATTTGGAACATTTGCAGCATAACAGCTTTGAATGTAAAGGTCACCATCTCCACATTAACTCCATCAAAATAATTGGGTAATTTTCCTTTAAAAACACACAATACAGTTTCTCCCGGAGATCCCATGTGGCAGCTGACTCTGACATCTGTGAAAGAAAGCATGGAGCTGCACGTATAGTATCACAAAGCTGCATGGAAGATCAAAAGAATGTATTTGCTTATGTTAGCTCCCAAACAGAGGAATGTCAAACCCAGGAACTACATCAATGCATCGAAGTCGAGCCCATGCAGGCAAAGCATTTTTTGCATGCATGATGTAGCCCTTTTCCATCGGCGAGTGGGATCCAGCTGGTCTGTGGAGCGCCTGAGGAGTTACTGTGGCTGAATAAAACACCCTTCCTTCCTCCTCTTCCTTCTGCTGGGAGCGACTGTGGATCTCCTCTGCTGGGCATGGGAGTAGAGACTGACCTCCTCTGAAGGCACACCAGCACTACCAATCAACCCGTGGGAAAGCTGTCAGCATGTCTTGCTCACCTCTCCTGCAGCCCCTTCAGCTCTGCCTGTCCCATGACCCAGGATTGCACCTCTGCTTTCTGCTTCTCTTTACAAAACCTTGCCTCCGACTAAGCTGATGGGCAGCCACAGGTACACAGCCCACTCACAAATAAAAGAGTAAGGGATGGATGACAAAGAGAAGGGATCATCTGTCTCCTCCACCCTTGCTAGCACAAATCTCTCAGCCCAAGTACTCGCACATAGAAAAACATTGTTCTGAAAGTAATGTCAGCTGTCTGGTCACAGTGAGTAACTTATTCATCTTTTTATCACACCTTTGAATTTGCTGGAGCAAGGTCTGGGTCTCATATTACATACAAGTGAAAAGTCCTTGAGACTTAAAAGAAACAAATCCAAACCATGAATGTGCTGGGGATTTCCGCAGGTTTAGGCAGGGCTACTAGCTTCTGTCACAATTGCAACCAAACCTGGATTGGCTGTAAATACTTCATATTGACAGGTCTAAAAGGCAGCTCTCGGTTACTTTCAGGATTTGAATTCCATGTCAATCCACCTCTAACATGCCACAGGTCTAATTTGAAGGTAAAAGTGAGTTAAATTTTGAAGAAGTCCTTAGGCACAACATAATCTCACAGTAACAAAGATTCATGGCCACTTTATGGTGTCTTCCAGTCTCTGCTGCTCAGCCAGAGGCATCCCCGGAGCAGTCACGGCACACCGCCCAGTGCAGGGAAAAGACCAGACTTGGGCAGAAAGGAGTAAAAAACCCCTCTGATGAGGGTGGTGTGCCGAGGTGGGATGCATCCTTGGTCTGTCCTGGAATTCCCTGAGCTTCAGCTCCCCGAGTTCAGTGTCCCCCCACCAAGGTGGCACCCGTTTAGCATACCCTTTACAGTGCTTGTGCTTCAGGTGTTATTGCAGCACTGGCCTGTGACAGTCTGACAACACCGGAGAGATGGGCCCTGTCAGACCAGTGTATGATATTCTGATGTGAATATGAGAGTTGTGAGCACTCTCAGCAAGAGGAAATAAAGAAAGAGAAGTCTGCACATTCAATGTCATTTATGAAGGTTTAGCAAGGACATTGCACAGGATTTCACATAATCATAGAATCATTAAAGTTGGAATAAACCTCTGAGATCACAGAGTCCAACCTTTGACCAAACACTACCTTGTCAACTAGACCATGCCATTAAGTGCCACATCCAGTCACTTCTTGAACACCTCCAGGACCTCCCTGAGAAGTCCATTCTATTGTTTAACAACCCTTTCTGGGAAGAAATTCCTTCTGATGTCACGCCTGAATCTTCCCTGATGCAGCTTGAGGCTATGTTCTCTTGTCCTGTCATTTCTTGCCTGGGAGAGGAGACTGACTCCCACCTTTCCACAATCTCCTTTCAGATGGTTGTAGAGAGAGAGAAGGTCATCCCTGAGCCTCCTTTTCTCCAGCATAAACATTCCCAGCTCCTTCAACAGCTCCTCATGAGACTTATGCTCTAGACCCTTCCCCAGCTCTGCTGCCCTTCTCTGGACATGCTTCAGCACCAAAATGTATTTCTTGTATTGCAGGACCCAGAACAACACAAGATTCGGGATGTGGCTTCACCAGTGCTGAGTACAGGGGGACAATCACTGCCCTGGTCCTGCTGGCCATGGCTTTGGCGATACAGGCCAGGATGTCACTGGCTTTCTTGACCACCTGGGCACACGCTGGCTCATGTTCAGCTGCTGTTGACCAGCACGCCCAGGTCCTTTGATGCTGCACTATTTCCAGCCACTCTGCCCCCAGCCTGTAGCACTGCATGGGGTTGTTTTGGCAGATTTGCAGATGGAAAGCCAAAAAAGACCACCAGACAGAATAAGCAGTATCATGAGAAAAGAAACACACAGGCACTTTTACCTAAGAGGTGAAATCATTGGTACAAGCATCAAGATTCCTTCAAATAAGATAAACTGGGAACCAACAGAGGCCTCCCTATATTGCACACTTCTTGTCAGAAGACATAAGTGATTTATGAATTTATCCATATAAATTGCATTATTTTTTGTAGTCAACCCTCAATGTGATAATTAATTCCAGCCAGTGCACCAGTTTTGAACTTTCCCAGATTTGTTACCCTGGAGTCTGGAAGATGACTCTAGTCATTTGGGGCCTCCTCTAGTGAACCATTTTCACATGCTGGTTGCTCCAAGCAGCAGTAAACCCTGGGTATCTCCTTCACGATCAGACAGCCATCTTCCTCTAGCTTTAAAAAAACTCCTTTCATGATGACTTTTGAGAGGCCATGCCAACATGCAACATGCACCCCCTGGAGCCAAGTTAGCATATGTTTTACCATAGGGTAGAGTTGTGGAGAAATATATCTTCTACTATTTGTGCTCTGAACTGAGAGTTTTATGGCACTGGGAACGTAAAACTGTCCGAATGAGCTGATGTTAGAGAGGAAAGTCAAAACACTCAGCCCATCAGCACTACTGATAGAATCTTCATGGAATTATAAGTTATAAAATCCATTAAATCTGTCCAAATGGTGGACTGGAAAATTCATCAAGTCCTTTGTACCGAAGGAAATAACCAGAAATAGATTTTTCATCAGCACTGAATTATCATCCAAAGGCAAACTGGTGTTTTTGAATTTTCTGGTGTCCTCGTCCCTAGATAAGGTCACCATGTCCTCCTTGGGTGCTGCAATTTCCCCCCTTCCTAGCAATGGGCGAGGCCAAGTTGTTCTTATGCTGGCCTTACATGGCATGGTGGGAGAAAAACTGTTTTAGTTCACAGTCATTTGATTAATTTCTGTCACTTTTCACGAGTGCTAATAGCTTAGATTTTGCAGAGAAAATAGCAGCCTAGTTTAACTGGCCTTTGGCCACCAGTTTGTTTTCAAAGAGTGTTGCCTTGCTTTGACCATTAGCCAAATCCTAATCTCAGACAGAGGGAGGGATGAGCCTCTGCATTTTACTGTTCAAACCTTGTATTGTCCAATGACCAGTTTTTAAGCCGTAAAACTATACCTACAAAGGGAACCAGATGTGGAAACAAGAGCACAGTCCAACACATTGGGAAGAAGAGCAATGCTGCTCATGCTACCAATGTCACAGCAAAGTGCTGCTATTTGACCTCCCTGTCAGCCTTTACTGAGCACAAATGCAAAAGGCAAGAGCACAAAATCCTGGGCTCACCAAAGGAAATGGCAACTATTCCCTCCCAACAATCAGCCATTAGAGGCAGGATTTCAGCTTCAGGGTCTCCCATTACCTCAGTACTTTACCTCAAATGATGAGGTTCCATTAACTTTCGCAGCTTTCCCACCTGCACAGAAGAGGCACATTTCCACCCCTATGTGAGCTCCTTGAAGGTGAAGGGCTCAAAAACCTGACTGACCCCCCATGACTGCTGTTGGGCTCCTCTTGCACAAAGCAGAAAGGAGAACACTGAAACCGAGGCTGCAGGACGGGCTAGCACTTCTGATAGATACAATAAAAGCCGCCCCAGCAATCAGTAAACAGTGGTATAATTAGCAAATGTTTTTCTATTTACTTCCTTTAATATGCAATAGGGGGAAATGAAATAAAATGTCAAGGACTTCATCAAACAGATGGTTCTGCACTTATTATTTTTCTCGGCCGTATTGTTTGCGTCAACTAAAGAAGAAACTCCTTTACGAAGTGTGACTCATGGATTCCTGGGAAGCTGCATTCTCAGCAGGGGGAGGACAGCAGGGAAGGACAGGAAAGGGGAGGGAAGAGGACTCAGCTCATGAGCTTTTATTAGGAGCATTATTATGTCTCATTAATTAATCTGACCGCCGCTTTAGTGACGTCTCGGTCTCATTTCACAGGAAAAAATTACTCTGGATTGCCAAGTTAAATAGACAATTACAGGAAGACCAAATTATGCCTACATTGCATTCCCTCAGGGCACCAGGCCAAGTTCATGTCAAATCCATAATAACTAGACTACCCTCACTAAAAACAGCTCCTGTGGACATACGTCATGAACCATTTGTAATCTACACAGAGGATGTATTGATCTTCCTTGGGCTTCCTTTCTCATAAACTCATAATAGCAAAGACAGGATTTTCTAAGTATCTAACTCTCTGCAGCACATATGCAGAGCATAAGCTGTGTTAATTCCAATAAAGCCTAATTAAAACATAACCATTAGCTATTTAATTTCCTTTTCCTATCCCAAAGGGCAACTGCTTAGAGAGCAGGAGAAATTTGGTAAGTTTCACAGGAGGAATACAAACTAAAAAAAATCCTTGTATTTTTCCTTAAGACAGGCACACAGGTAAAACCCAGGAAAGGTCTCTATCTACCTGATGTAAAAATCCCATGACATTTCCAGATCTGCTTTGACTACAGAAGAGCTGGGAGATTCCTGAGAAAAGAAGGGACAGGAATGAATGGGTCTGAGAGAATGCAATGCCCTTAAAAAAACAGTCAACATGAGAACTACGTATACCTTCAAAGCTCACCATCATAATTCTGTGTCCCACCTGCAACCTCCAGCTCTTGGTCTATTCTTTCTCTCTTCCCCTCACGTGCATGTCTGCCCTTTTCTTCTCTCCTCCATCTGACAGCTCCCAGCTGGAGAGGCTACATTGCCCCCGGTCCTGGTACATTCCCTGGTCAGGCCCCTCAGGTCTGGTGTTTTGGAGCCCCTTTTCAAGCACAGGTTTCCTTACTCGGGGCAACAAGTGCCAGTGGCTCAAGAAAATGGTATTTACTGAACCAGAGCACCAAGAGCCAAGCACAGCCATGAAAGCACAAACCCTCCTCCTTCCTCCCAGTCCCAATTTTTCTTAGCAGTTCTCTGAGGTCAGCTGTAAGGTGCCTTTGTTTTGGTTGTTATTCCCTAGCTTAGTCTTCATGTATGAGGAAATGATCTGGCCGTTACTGCACGCCCCTCACCTGCGCTAGGCACCCACCTGCCCTGTGGTCCCTGCCCACCACAGGAGATCTGGGTCATTCTCCCTCCCCTGGCACATTTCTCCTTGTCAAAAGACACACAACCTCTTGTTCCGTTTCACTGAAAGGTGGAGGTGAGCTGAGCTCCATATGGCTTTATCACCACCTAAACCTGACGGGTCACCACGACCAAGAGCCTGCCTACCACTGACAGCTGCAGGTGAAGTCATCTGCAACCCAAATCCCAGCAGTTTCCAACTCAGAAATAATGCTTCCCTCTTCTCTCAGCTACAGCAACATATTACTAAGCACACCAGGGACTATTCCTTTCTGATCCATGCTCTGATATGCACATACACATTTCTTGGTCTGTGGTCCTGTCATGTCCTGCCCCTGCCAAAGAGTTTGTTTTATGTTTGTTTGTTTGTTTTTGGGTTTTTTTTTGGG
>JAWWEU010000111.1:18334988-18355357 GCA_035583155.1 Acropternis orthonyx | reverse complement strand
GTTTGTTTGTTTGTTTTTGGGTTTTTTGGGTGGGGGAGGGGAGGGGGGGGGCTGCTGTTTTTGTATTTTTGGAGGGGGGGGCAGGGTTGGTTTGTTTGTTTTCAGGGTTTTTGTTTTGGTTTGGAGTTCTTTTGGTAAAACAGCAAGATCAATTTAACCTCATGGTTAACAGTGTTCAGATCAAGCCCCCATGGAACAGGCAAATATGAATGTGCCTGTCAGCCTGGTGTAAATTTTAGCATGGTGTTGCACATCCCTTCTGTTGTTCTTGGCAAGCAAGGATGACGCTCTTGCCACACAGTTCACATTGGTCACAACCGGCAATACAGAAAAGAACAACTAAACTCCTCGAAAAGCCTTCCAAACTATTGTGGGGATCCTGGAAGGGGCTTTGTTTTCTCTTTCTTGCCTTAATGTTGTACAAATGAGCAATGACTGTTATTAAATCCCTGTTCCTTCCTCAGGCTGTAACGCTCTCTCCCTTTCTCTCTCTACTGCACTAGTTTAGGATTTTTCATGATCCAAGCCAGCCTATTCAAGTGACAAAGCAGATTGCTTTGCAGAATGGCCTCCAGCCAATACTGTGACTTTTTTAACAGTGAGGTGAAATGGCAGCATTTTAATTATCATGATGGTTTTGTTTGGGAACAAGGAAAATTGTTCTTCATTCTTTAACAGCAAGTGGTTTTTTGCCTTATAAGTGGTTGCTTGGTCTTGAGTAGCAATTTTGCAAAATTGTCCAAAGCCAGCAACAAGATATTTCACATTTTTCTCTGGCATTCATTAAATTTTTTGTCAGTCATTTTCTCACAATCCCGTTAATATTTGATTTTAAAAACTACTGCTGGATCTTCAAATAACACCATTGAGCAGTGCAAGAAGGCCCTCAGCGCCCTATGCCATATTTTGAGATGCATACTTTCTTATTACTTTTAAAAATTGAAAATTCATTAAAAGGGAAAAATCCTAATTAAAAATGAAAACTCCAAACACAGTCCTTGTGATAGAGGCTGATCTGCAAAATGCTGCACACTGATAAAGGCTTTCCTGTTCTGAAATAGCAATAGGAAGAGGTAGAAGCATCAGCTTCTTGTTTGGTTCTCTGTTCTAGCTCCAAGTGAAGGCAGCCTGGGCCATATTGCACTCTCCTTTGCTGGCTTTTGCCACTTTAATCTTGAAATTTTTTATATATTTTTTTTTAATTTTTATTAATTTATGTGTAGTCTGCCCATTCGGCAGTCAGTTCCCTGCAAAGTAACTGAGGGATTTTCAGCAAAAGGAGATTTTCCAACTGTGTGAGAGGAATTTTAAGCCTAGACAAGAAACTGCACATAGCTCTGCTTTTTGATTGCTAATGCAAATACAAATTTATAATCATGCTTTGAAAAAAAATTCATCTGACATCAACATCTGCAGCAAAACAGAGGGGTGACATCATAAAAATGCTCATAAAGGCAATCTTTCAAGTTGTAAAGTCAGAATCTTCTATTTTACACCAAAAATAAAATAAACCTACATCCTCTGCTTTGGCAGCAGCTTAGGCTACCAACCAAAGGATGTCTGTAACTTCACAGGGAATGCAAAACCTACAGCAGTTAGAGCAGCAGGAGTTTCTTAAGGCTTCTGCCTTCTCTTGGTTTCTCCTTTGAAGAGATTTGGATGCAAGGAGGAAAAGTCTGTGTGCTTAGGAAGGTGCACGTTAACCTTTTTGCTCTTTTCTTAAGGCATCTACACCATTTGCTAACGAAAGTGCAGAGAAATGCAACAAGCCCTGACTCTAGGAAGGAAAAGCCCACCTTGCACAACATCACGGGCAACAGTAGAGCTCTTTTTCTGCAGGTGTGGACATCTGTCTCATCTTCTACTCTGGTCAAGTAACCTCCAGTTCCGGCATTATTTACAATGCACTGGCCAGTGGATAAAGTGTTTGTAAGAAGGGTAGCTGCCAAGCTTCACAAGCCAACAGCGTAATCTGCTGGTGCAGGTTTTCTCTCACTTTATGGTCCCCCTGCCAGTCAGTGGTGTGAGGGAGAAGGTGTTTACAGGCAGAGGTGCTGCAGCACTTCAACTCCTCTGGCAGTGTTACGCAGTTGTAAAAGTCATCATGTAACGTCTCACTTCTCCGAAGCAGGAGATGTCACGCAGCATGATGAAGATACTGTCTGGTGTGTACTCCTTCAGCAGGCCAGGAAGAACATCTGTCACCAATATTTCTGCTTCAGCTCCATCTGCACCTGGTTGTTCTTTCTGCAAGTTCCTGTGTTATTTTTCTTCCATATACTCAGACACCCTGCAGTGAGTTTGTTATCTTACACGCATTGCCATGGTCAAAGTGTTTGTCCAACAGATGCAAGAAAAAGCAAAGAAATTAGCACCAAGTAACAACACCTTTTCCAGAACAGAAAGCATATACTTTTGCAGCTCCCAAGGTACTCTATGTATTGTATGTCTTGATGCTTTCTCTTTTACAAGGGGATAGCAGGAAAGACTCTATTTCTGGCCCATTAGAAAAAACTGTGCTCTGGGGTGGTAAGACAGAATGAAACATGTTTGTTCCAAATGCTGTCAGATAAATCCTACTACTGTACAGAGGAAGAAATCACACTGCAAATAATTTGAAAACAGGGAATCTGTAAGAAGACATCAGAGTCAGGATGAGTTATCAGATTGGGCTTGGGATGCCTAGTGTGTAGAGGACTGGCCTTTTTCTTTCATTCCTTGTATTTTGATATAAAATAAGATTTGGAAGAACACTGCTTTCCTTGGAAAGAAGGAATTGCTAAGGTGTTAGAGGAAGAAAGTATTGTGTTTTGTTTACTCAGTCCCTGCTTGCTTAATCCACAAGAGACACCTGCACATAGCGAAGTTAATGCTTTATCATTCACGTCCCTTATCATGCTCTGAGGGCATGTCTTGTGTGTGAGTCATAATTAGTCTGCTTGTATAATACTAAAAGGAAAACAAACAGCCCCATATCTCCCTGTCACACTAACAATAAGCTGACACATACTTAATAAAAAGAGAGGATGCTGTATTAATTCAAAGACTTTCAAGAGGGACAACTAGAAAATTCTTCCAGAGCAGTTAGTCACTCAGGTGGAGTTCAGGCGAACACATGATGAAATTTGTCACATTCATTCCAGAATTAATCATTTCCCATAAGTTATTAGTATGCTTTAATGCATTTCCAGACTTTGTGATTAAGCAGACAGTGAATGAAAGACTGATGCATCTAAATATTAAGAAGTACAGACAGAAGAAAAAGTCCACAGGGAAACTTCCTTGGTCACACTTCTGACACTAAGCCAAAAGCACCTTCCTGTGCTCTGGCAAAACCTTCACCAGTGGAAAAGTTTAAGGAAAAGAAGACAGCCAGTTAACCAGTTGCTGAGAAAAAAATGATGAATAGTACCATTTGTCAAAGAACTCATTTTCACAGCTGGGCCTTTGTTAAAATACTACAGGCAAAGGATGCTGGAGCAGGAAAACAAAGTAATTGCAGTCCCTTTGGCTGCTCTGCACATGCTTAGGATGGGACTGGCTGTTCTGTTCAGCTTCAAGTATTCCAGAAATCCTACATCACCCACTGAAGCAATACAGGACATTTGGGTAGACTCTAAGCAGCACTGTGAGGTATAGAAACAAAATGAACAGATTCAGACACCTTGTCAAAGGATGACTCAGCTCAGCAAAAGCCTGCCTTGTTCACCTGTTTGAGACAAAGAAAAGCAGAGGAAAAGTCTTCCATTTAGAAGGCAGAAAGATCCCCATGCTAGTCTATGACAACTACTATTCTGCACTTGAGCAACTATGTGCCTTCCTCTAAGGCACAAAGACATTTATATCCAGAGGTTATGCAGGCACTCTACACACAGACATCTAAGTTCAGCACTAAATACAACAAAGAGCAAAAGACCGCTCACATTGTATTCTATATTGTCTCCTCTTTTCAGGCTTATACCTGTTACTTGCTTGCCCAAAAAACAGTAATCTGTGACACAGCATGATATCAAGGTAGGTTCCTGAAAAAATACATGGGAAAAGGATGAGTAGTTAGAAACCTGATGGAAGTGCCTTTGCTTTACTATATTAACAATACACGAGTTTTCTCTTGCAGGTAACAGGAAACAAAAAAGGGTGGTGACTTTATAGCTTGGCTAGAGTCAGTCACATGTCTCCTGAATTAGATGAGTAATAATGCATTTGGATCAAGTCACACTGCACATGCCTGGCAGTCTTTTTCAAAGCTTAATGCTTATGGCTCCTTAATTCTGCTTCCTTTCAGACAGTCTGGTTTTTCCTGACAATTTACCCATCAGAGTTCTGCTTGTGTTTACAGCACCACAACCAAAAACATACATGGACTGAGTCAGAAATGATCCATAGGATATTCTTTGGCATTCACTAGCCAAGTCTTTAGGAAAAAAAAGTTCACTGTCAGATAATTAGTTACATTAGTGTCATACTTCTGAGCAATTAATTACTCATTTTATAACTGCAGAAGTAGAAAAGGAAAAAAAAAGAATGCACAACTTGACTTAAATCTCTCTCTCGGAGTAGGTAAAGATAAGAATTAGTGGAAGAATCATGCAGCATCATGAGTATTGGATGCTGGTGCTTTTATTTGATAGGCCAACACATTTTTGAGGGGATTAAATGTGATTAATAAGCAGTCTTTTCCAGCTCTGCTTGAAAAGCAACAGCAGCTACAGAATGTTAATTCACACTATTTGACTTCTTCAGCCTACCAGGGAGGTTTTCTGGGGAAGCCAGAAGAGGGCTTGTGGCAGCATTCAGACTGCCAGTCCAGGTTCAAGAGAATTAGTTTATCTCCAAAAGGACACAGTGACTTTTGGTCAGTAATTTGGCAATTTATGCCCAAAGGAGGCTAGTTTAGAATTTCCCACATTAAAAGCTCATCTCGTCTTGTAGCCATCTGCTGACAAAAACAGGTAAATCACCACATGCTTGGTCACCATTCAGCAAAAGTCAGGGTGTCCTCCTGAGGGTTATGGCTCTTCACTGCAGAAGTTCAGGTGCTTCCAAAAATAAGCCTTAATTTACCCACATGATTATTTGAAACAGTATTTAAAAGAACACTGCAAATTTTAAGTTAACTAAAATGAAAACCTTGACTGTTTATTAAATAGTTATTAAAAAAAGAGAACAAGCAAATTTGAGGAAGTATTAGCATGTAGCAACTCTCCCCATCTGCACCACTCATGGTGTGACAGAGTCTTCACAGTCATTTGTCACATGAGGATTACAGTTCAACTTTCATATTCGGCAGAGGAACAAGAGCATCAGCCACCACTTCAAGCGGGCCTGGCTGTTTTGCTTGCAGCTCACCTTGTATGCTGTACCCTTGATGCCTGGCTCCTTGGGTGCTTGTAATGACACTTGGGTTTGAGTGCGGGTTGATAGCACCAGGATGTCCTTCACATTGGCGTGATTGGTGCCCACCTGCAGCCTCCCTCGCAGCAGGGTCATGAGCCTGGTGCTGGGCAGCTGAACATCTTGGTTCACACCCATGCCTTATGGTGCCCCAGCTCTCACCTTGTACTGTCTTTGCCTGAGATGGCCCTGAATGACCTGGTCTCTACATAAGGCAGAGTCCTCTCCCCTCTAGAAACTCCTCTGTCTGCCTCTGTGCTGCCTTTTGGGTTCTCCCAGTGCCATGAGTCAGCTTCTGATGTAGATCAGAGTATTCATAGGCATAGACAGCTAATCACCTCATTTGCACACTCATCTCTGACCATGCTTCTTCCCAGCATGTACACAGGCCAGCACCAAAGCCAGGCACGGTGCCATGAAGTGCCCCAAGACATGCCAGAAGAGGATGTCCAAGGCACATGCAGTCACCAGCAGCAAGCTGCCCAAGGGCCAAGCCTCCCTAGTGAAAATTCCCCTTGGTTTTGCATGCTTGCACAGCACAACCTGCTTTGGCATCCTGTCCAACAGCCTGGGTCCTGAGTCTGTCTCCCATATCTTTGCTACCAAGTCAGTGTAAAGCAGAGAAAAAAAAATTTATAGCCCCTGCCCAATGCCAAAATCACTTATCAGAGTGCTCTTGCTTCAGTGGATGTCATCATTCACACAGCAGCCAGGGAAGTTCATCCTCTCAGTGCAAATATTTATATGAGGAGCCTATGGCAAATGTCTCCATTCTTGACACTTCCCTGTATTTACATCCTTAAATAAAACTCCTCAATAACTCCCTAAAATGAGCCATACCAAACACACAGTTGGACTCTTAGTTAATGTCACTTGTAATCCTTCTCCTCTGAAGAAAATCCTCAACATCCATTAAAACCACTTAAACCATCCATTAAGACCAGCCTTCAAAGCCTGCCCTCAAACACCCTGTCCCTGCTAGCACATCATTCCTCCTATGGTACTCTCCCTCCTGACCAGCAGAAATCACTTTTAAGACATGCTTCAAACCCTGGCATCCAATTCCAACAGGTCCCTACTGCTCCTGTTACTCTTGTACACACCCAGCATCACCACCAGAGCTGCACTTCAGGCAGATGCTCTTTCCCTTCTTCCACAGCCTACTCTGATTAGAGTAATTTCAGAAAGTACTCAGACAAGACAGAAGATGGAGAAAGAGTATTACAGCAGGGTCACGTAACAGGATATAAAGTGGGATAAGCAAGTTACAAAGCTACCCAAAGCACTGCCTCTTTCAACCATAGATAATACATGATAGACTGTCATGCAATTCAAAATGGCTGGTAACAAAGCCGTAGGTATTTATCACCTCCAGCATTTCCCATTTGCTGTCTCTATGGCAAGAAAACCCCAACCAAAACAGTATATAGAGAAAGAGAACTCAAGGAGATTATTTGAGAAAAAAACCCCTTTGGAATCATGGGCAAAAAGTCATACAGAGACTGGCAAAACAAAGGTGTCCCCTGGGTGAGGTTCTGCTAACCAGCTTGTGACCAGACACCCTTACACCCCAGCACAGAAGATACCTCGAGGACTGTAAAAAGCCCACAACTCTGGGAAGTAAGGGAACAGCAGCAAGATCATAGTAAAAGCTTTGGAAGAAACCAGAGGACAATAAGGCATCACCAGAACAAGTGCAATACCAGACTGCTGGCTCTTGGTCCAAGGAAGCAGTTCCCATAGACCTTCCCCTGAGTCAGACTGGTTTCTGCACTTGGCCACCAGGCAGTGAGATTTAACACTCAAAAAGAGGAAGGAAGGGATTGTTTTGTTGTGTATTGATATACAGCACAAAAACAAGCTTGACTGAAGAGGTATAAAATATATTGCCACATCTACACGGCAAGAATTCATTTATGATCTGTCCTTGCCTCCTTCCACTAAACAGCTACTGCTACTCAAAGTAGTCCACATACATTTGGAGTCTCCCCTTTTCATATGGGCCACTCAAGAAAAGGTATGGGGTGAAAAATTGGAAGAGAGAAAAAAAACGGAACAGGTTCAGATATTTATTTAAAATAGGTGATTTTAAAGAAAAAAAGACAAATTATTGAAACCTTAGCATTTCTTTTTGCGTGAACCTATCAGATTCAAATACAATTTTGACAGTAAAAGCTTCTTATTTCCAGGAGGCAAACAGCAAGTGAAAGAAAGAGAATTGAAGTTTGGAGCATTAGCCTGGGACAGGAGCATCCCCTTTTAACCTTCACCTCAATGAGAGACTTGCTAGTGAAGAATAAAACCAGCATTTTGAGGTATTCCCATGCATGGCGGAAGAAAGGCAGGGAAGAGGCAAGTTTGAGACCCTGCAAATGCAAGCTGTTCTTATGGTACTGTTGGCAGTCCTTAGAAAAGGTTGGTAGAGAAGACATAATATCTGAGAGCATTTATCTCTTCTCTGTCTCCCTCTCTCTTCTATTTTTATTCTCAAGAAAGTGTGATGAAAAGTTACAGCTTTCTTCCATGGGTGGAAAAGAACATGTTTTGAAATCTTAAAATTTTACAGGACAAGAAAAGTGCTCTCTGCTTGGTTCAAAGGAAAAACCATGTAACCTACAAGATCTGCACACACACACTCAGAAATATGACTCTACCTAGAGCTTATTATTGCTGCTATAAATGAATTGTTCAGACGCCGCTGAATTTATGTACCTTGCTTGACTTGATGACTTTGGCAGTTTCTCCCATATTCCTAGCAATAAGAATTGTCTGGTGCATTTCTTTTCTTGCATGGTTAGTTTAACACAACTGAAATATTTTCCTGTGATCATTCTTTGTCATAGATACTTGTCAGACTTCAAAGAAATAGTCAGACTACTACATTAGCAATTTTTCCTCTCCTATCCCCTGTCCTGGTTCAGCAGTTGGTATTTTCCAGTCTCAACCTTTTTTCCTATTCTTTATAGAAAGTTTCTATAATATTATTTTAATTCCTGTTCTATAAAAAAGGAAAACCCACAATAAAACCCTTCATCTTTCCCTTCCCAAGAGAAATAATCTAAAATAGGAATATATTTTTTTATATAGTGTCCTGAATTAAAGGTATTTTGGACTCAGAAATTTGGTTGGTAGTATTTGATTCCTGCAGCTGTTTTCTTAGCTGCAAAAGGAAAGAAGGGAGTTTCTACATGTAGCACTGAGAAGATTGAGACCCTGAGGTTTGAATCTGAATGAAATTACATGAAATGCCTTTCCTACAAGAGACAAACCATACCAACACCACAGATCCGCAATGGCACCCACAACCTGATGCATCCTCACTGACATTAAATCAAAGCCAGCAATGTCCACACGGACCCTTCACGGAGACCTTTCCACCAGCATCCTGCCACCTAGGGTCAGATCAAAACACACTCACAGAGCCCTGGGCAGGGTATCACACCACCCTCACCCTGTGGAGCCAAGCAAAGATGGCCAGAGGGGGAAAAGCCCCTTCTCTGCAGCCTGTGTCCACCAGTGTGCTGTCCACACCCTTCACCTGAGCAAGGCAGCCATTGCAGGCCACAGGGAACCATCTCCCTTCCCATGCAAGACCCAGGGGCTGTGCCCAATGGGATGGATCATCCCTGTAGATGTAAAGCAGGTACTGACTGCTCTCGCCTCCAAAATTCACTAGAGGCAAGAGATGGGAGCCTTCCTAATGGCCTTTCTGACAGGCAAATCTGGCTTGCCATGGGTGACCAATGGATGTGGGATACTTGCTCCTTCAGGATTAGCTGCCATTACCCTCTTCTCATGGTCTATGCTGGGAAGAGGGGAGGGCTGCCCACCTCATAGGTACATGGTAAGCTTGGCTCAGCTCTTCAACAGGAGTACTTCTGTGTTCTTGTCCCGCCTAGAGCAATCCTGGCTCTAAAGTAGGGCCCTTCTCTGTCTTTTTCAGCTAAAGATGATTGTCTCTTGGGCCTCGTGGAAGACTAATTTGCCAGGGCATGTAGGGTCAGCTGGTGGTTCAGAAGATGCAAAATGAAAGGGTTTAAAATACAGGGCTCTTGGGCTTGCATCTAATTTCTCTGTCCCCATCCCAACTTGTAGTACTTACTAGCATGTTAGAGGATAACATAGGGTTATTTCCTTGGCACTTAGTAAAAAGAGGTGCTAAGACAGGGTGTATTCAAGAATAGGAAAGCTGCTTTATGGCTCCCAGACGCCTACACATACTAAGAGTTTTCCAGCACCAGTTTATGAACTTGTAGTTTAATGACAAGTAAGTACAACTGATGCAAAGGTACCCAGAGTCTCTGTTTGCCACAATTCATGTGTGCACAGTATATATATAATCCCCATACCAAATGTAAAGCATACAGTCAGCTTCCCCGCTCTACCAATACAAAATTACTCAAGACCATAACCCAAATAAATGACATAGAACTTGAACTCTGTAATATTCCACAAAGAGTCAGCCTTCAGCTCTGTAGGTCTGCAGCTGTATGTAACCTACTTTGCTTGGCAGAGGAGGTCTTTTGGTGTGCCACCTGTGCAAAGAACTACCAGTATCTCTGGTGCTTTTCTGGCAACTGACCATGCCTAATCTGCTTCATTACCACTTGACATTCCTAATCAAAATGTTCAGCAGAGCTATTCTTACCAGACATTTTTGGCTTACAAAAGTCCCACTGTGGAGCTGCAAAGAGAGGGGAGGGGAAAAAAAAAACCCACTGCAGGTACAAATCCTGTGGTTGTCTTTGGCAAAAAAAAAGAAAAGTCAACCACAACAATCTGTTCCTCAGCACAGACCAAGTTCACGGCTGCTTTTCATGCCAACTTTACAAATCATGTTTCTGTAAAAGTTACAAACTTTGAGTTGAAGTGTAGCCAGTCAAATGGGTAACCAACACACAGCTGAAAACATAGAGATACACAAAAATCTTTGCCCCTGGCAGAGAGGTTGGAACTAGACGATCTTTAAGGTCACTTCCAACCTAAACCATTATACTGTTCCACAATTCTATGAAATTCCCATGACATCTTTGTTTAAAACTGGAAAAAAAAATGCTTGTCAAAGAAAAAAAAAAGTAAAAAAATTTTAAAAATCCCTCAATAACGAAATCAACCCTTGGGCCAGTACACAGAGTGGAGCATACCTTGAAAAAGAGGCTCAATAATTAAGGACACTGTGTACCAAATAACTAGAGCAAAACAAAGATATTCTGAAACAATACTACTGCTCATCCATGCATCTGCAAAGTAAAGGAAGAAAAGAAAAAGCAGGTTTGAGTAAGAATAAAAACAGAGAGAAAGAAAAGGGCTTTGCTTGCCTGTTTCTGCAAGGGCTGTACGTAAACATGGCAGAAAAAGGGATGACCCTTGGCTAACAATGCCATCGATAAAAGTCATTCTGTGGCAGGAAAGGCGATGATGATTGAGAGATAGATTGACTGATGGAGGCAGCAGGGAGACATGACATATATCCAAGCCAAATCACACCATTGTCTCAACAGCACAAGTGAGATGGCATGGTCTGTCAGGCCCAAGTCAGAACCCAGCATGTTTTTCACTGCAGCCTTCTGCTTCTTTGTAAAGACTTGACAGTATTGAACTCTAGGCTGACGTAACACTCTGCAGACTTTCTTTGTCAAAAGGGAGGAAACAGAGGACTTAATGCAAACATGCAGATTCTCTTCTGCTTAGTACAGCTCCTGTAAACTCCTAGGTCCTTTCTAATGTTTTGAAAACAAGGGATAGGGCAGCGATCACTAGTATCCTCATGGGGAGTAGCATGGTCCTAGGCTAAAGCTCAGGTTTGCTTGATTGTTCCCATGAGAGGACCCTTGAAGGCAACTCCCTTCAGCTTGGGAAGGCATGGGGATGCAGCATGAGAACAAGGTGACACCAAGGGACTGGGGGGCCAGCATGGGGCTGTGACCAAGTGTCACCACCCAGCTTAGCCTGTGGCCCCAGGGGGTGCACCAAGGTCACAAGTTCTGCAAGTTACATAAAAAATAATTTCTAAATAATTAAAAGACCTACCCTCAGACAATTCTCACATGCTATTTAAAACTCTTATCAAGGAAGAAAAACAGGAGACTCAATGCACAGAAATACATCCCCCCCACCTGGAAATTATGCTATAAAAAGGAAGTAACTTAAAATAGGAGTTGGGCTGCAAAGACATTCAACATGCAGGTTCCCAGGCTTTGTGTGGATCCAGAGACTGGACTGTAATAATAACTCCTATTTCAGTAGCACCCAAGAGCCTTGAAACAAGACAGGTCGGTGCTTGTCAGTGCTTAAAGTTTAACAGCAGAACAGGAGCAGCACCTACATTTTGGGACTCCCCAGTCCCATCATGTGCATGTGATACAGAGGTCAGAGAACCCATGATCAGACAGCTGTCCCTTTTGTGCTGTTCAGTGACTACCCACAGCCTTGGGGCAGTTTCTGCCACAGATCTTCAGCTGCACGCTGCCCAACCCTTTGTCACCTGCACAAAAAGGGAGAATACACGACCAGAATTTAGCAGGCAGTTTTGCCGGTGCTCTGGGTGTTATGATGGGCCCAGAAGGTGAATTGTAGCCAAGAGTGTTTCATTTCCATTTGCATGCCACTCCTCTCCCCATCAGTCAAAACTGACTGCAGAGCTGTAGCAATGTAAAAGGTGTCCCTGCCCTTTGGGGTCGTTGCTTTTCTTATTACTACTTTGCAGGTTTTGATGAACAAGTTATCTCTGTCTGCAGTATTTCAAGAGGTGAAAAGGTGGCTGATACAGGACCTGAAAAATCAAAAAGATGGCCTGTGACTGAAGTCACACCAATCTTCTAGGCAGGTTGGACTCTCTGAGTCCATTTCCATAAACAAACAAGAATCTGGAAGGAAGCAGATCATCACCAGAAGCATGTGAAAGAAAAGTAATAAACACATGGTTGAGTTCAGCTCTTGTAAGCCATCATATTACATGCTTGTGGATAGAGGGAGCAATTTTATTGGAAAAAATGTTTCCAAGCAAATTTTCTACATAAAAATGGAGGCTAATCCTGGGAAACAGCTGGAAAAGTCTGCAGCTAAACCTCAATGCAGAAAGACATCATGGCAATATGGATGTTTGTTCATTGCATGATTGCATGTTCAGGTCACATATCCCAATTCAGTGTTTATTGAGATTATGTTTGTAGATTCTGAGACATCAGAAGCACAAAAACTTGCTATACCACATCACTAACAGCTTTGTTAAGAAGTAAAAAAAAAAAAATATTATTTTGTGCCTGATAAAAAAATAAACTGTGTGTTTTGAGAAATTGAGATGAATCAAGTTCTACCAAAAAATACCAAATAATACTGAATCAAAGGAGCAAACAACAACATGAACTTCATGTTTTTTTAAAAAAGTGGTTAAAAAATAGGTGAGTTTGGTAGGGAATCCTTTAATTTTCCATCTTTGCGTTATTTTAACTCCAAGTTGTCTTCCTTACTGCGGTCTCCAATTCTCAGAGGTGCAGCAAACAAACCTCAAAAAACCATAATATTCCTCTGTATCTTCTTTTTCCTCCCTTGGCTGCCTCTCTTACTGGAAAAATATATAGTGAGTTCTGTTTGAGGTGGCCTGGTCATGTTGACAAGCTGGTCTTTAACCAGAAGTCACAGAAGAATTATAATAAAAACCATATGGGACTATTTCAGGAAAGTATGTGAGCTGCTGGGGTGAAAGATCTACTGAATACGGAGAAATTGGTATATCCTTCCTGTATTCCTCCAAAAAGGCACATGTGCCACAAATAAACTCCCAGTGTTTGGTACTGAACTTGGTGGCCTGGAATATTTTTTTACCTTCAGCCCTTGCCTATATAACAAAAAATTTGACCACTCCTCACCTCAGCATTAACGAGAGCACACCCCACCTTCTTTTACCCAGCTCTCAGAGGTAGTTTCTCCTGGATAAACACAGCAAGAAATATCAAGTAAGGATCTCACATAGCCTCTAGGCTACAAATGGATCGTTATTCACACAATGCTTTTCTCCCAGAACTCCACACATTGTCAAGGTTATTTATAGGACTTCTCCCAGCAGTAGCAGTTAACAATACAAACAGCCAGTAAATTTCAGGGGTGCACTGAATGCAAAGATAATTCTGGTTTTGCACTTTCACTGGGTGTTTGGGGAGGTTTTGTCTATGAACTTGGAGCCTTGTGGGGCCTTCAAAGCCAAAATAATAAAGTTCACACAGTTGAACATTATTCATTGAGCTGGGAGGTTGCAACACCATATCTGAAATGGTGGGTGGCTTTTTAGCAAACACCCTTTGCTACCCAAAGGGGGCCAGACACCAAATTGAAAATCACCTTGTGCTTTTGTGAAGTTACGGCTTTCTTAAGAGATTTTTCAAAGGTGTTGCTGAAAGGTAACTGCTTAAGTGCCCCTTGGTGCTTTTGAAAACCTCTTCTGCCTTATGAACCAGCTTGCAGGCCCAGACTCTCCACAGTGCTCAGCCAGAGAGCAATAGGCAGAGCGGCGCCCTGGTGAAGTATTTAAGACTCAAAGCAGTGCCAAGGAGCTCCAGGGTCTGCATCCACACCTGCTTCTGGGCACACTGTCAGGCTGAGACAGCTTTGCACCACGTGTGGCCAGCTACCAGAAGACTGCAGTGTTGCCTGAAATCCTAGGAAGAATACTTCCACGACAGGGCAAAGGCGGAGAAAAGGTCTTTTACTTATGTTCAGCTAAAGCTTTGGCAATCCATGACACGTGCACTGGGCATACATAATTCTACAAATTTATTGTCCTTCTTAATTATCCTATCTAAAAAGCATACCCGATATCTAATTGATCCATCCTACAAACTATCCCAAACCACCCCCTAACATACTCCCTTTGAAATTGAGTCAGTGGTCTTAAGGACCACCTCTTCCTCCCCCCACCCTCATCTTCATCGCATTACGTCTTCTATTTGGAAGTCTTCCAACACCTCTAACCCTTCTTTATACTACAACTAAACAATATTGTATTTTGACTATAATATGTTCTAATAGCTATCTGAATACAAGAGTCCTTATACAGAATGTTCTAACTTAATATCTCTCCCTTAGCATGAAAACAGGCTTCAAAAATGCGACACAGAGATTAAAATCTAGCCTAAGTATTTGGTACAGGGGTTACAAACTATTTTCAAATGCAAAAGACTATAAAACTATATAAAAATCTACAACTATAGTAAGGCTTATGGCAACAGCAGCCCAGTCATTCTTAGAGGACATATTGAAATAAAGCCTAGAAGCAATTTCAAGATCCCTTTTCTCCATGTTGCTCAGGACTTCCCAGGAGTCAGGTGCAAACGCCTAGTGTTTTGTTTCCTCTCTTCCCCTAGCTCTTTAATGGGAACAAGTCATTTTTATTTGAGCACTTGGCCTTCCTTGCAGAAGAAACAAAGTCAGCACACTGCCCTAAAAGCTGATTATGCAAGCAGGTAGGATGTGGGACTGGGAGTCAGAAGACTACAGCTTTCATACCAGCCCTTCTGGGTATTACTTGCAGAAGTAATTACTTTGCCACTCATTTCCATGCCAAATATTTGGACTACAAGCACTTTGGCATAAGGATAACACCTCTTTACACATTTTGACAACATCAGCCTTGCCAAAACTCTTATTTCAGTCAACTCTAACCACAGCAGTAAAAGGCAACCCATAGACAAGGTCCCAGCATAATCAGCATGATCATTTCAATAGACAAACAATTTTCAGCTGAAGACACTGAAAGCTAAAAACAATGAAGATAGTGAAGACCTCGTGCAACTCAGCAACTTGAGTTTTCCTTACTATTTACACCAAGTCTCTAACATGTTAATGAAAGTTTGCTAATTATATGGCTATGCAGCACTGACACTAAGTTAAAGTATTCCAGCTGTATAAACAAACATTTGGGCAATTGCTTTTGATTTAGGCAATAGTTTTAATTGCAACTATAGGGCTATTTAAAGAAGGTACTCTCCTTGTTAATGGGTAAAATGAAACAAGCTGATGGATCTGCCATCATTCCTGATTGGTGGATTCCAGCATCACTACTCCATCCCATACAGTCAGCTCTCCTTAACACCTTACTGGCAGTACCTCCCTGAAGAAAGGTCCATACCTGAGTCAGGGAGAAAAGAAGCTTTGCCCTGACTGTCACCTTCAGACACCGAAGCACACAGATACTGCAGTCAAGTCAGTTGGCCTGTGAAACTGAAAAAATGAATGGGAAATTATGATGCCTGATGTTTTTCTGAATGCTCCAAATGGTGCTGTGTTACCTCAACACCTTGTTCCTCAAAAACCTGTGGGTTTTTTCAAAAGGATGCAACTAGCAAGGCTCAAAACAGGAAACAGAGAAAGGGAGCATGGCAGTGATAATGAGACCAGGCAGCAAATCAACAGAAAACAAGCACATTTTCAAACCATCATTTATTCATGTCAAATTTTTACTGTTAACTTGGATTCACCTTTCTTCCCAGATCACACATCTTCCCTTACTTCATGATAAGGAAGTATTCAGGGTACAGAGTCATTCATAAAACTGTGAAAGTAATTTTCTCAAGAGCAGAAGTTGCAAGAAGGTGAATGGAAAGGCTACAGAAGGTGAGGGTCCAGGCCAGGACACAGCAAGAACCACTTCTGTGCTAGTCCTCAGCAGAGGAAAGCAAGCAGAGCAGGGCCTGTGGAAACACAGCAACAGATAATGCTTTCTTGGGACAGATTGCAATGGTACTGTCTATTGCACAGAATATACAATCATATGCTTGTTTGTCCTCATTAAATTTCTGGGCTTTATTTGAAGGGTGAGCAGAGGGGAAATAAAAATAAAATTAAAAAAAAAAAGAGAGAGAAAAAAAATACACCTCAAAAAAAAAAAAAAAAGGGGGGCAAACAAAAAAAGAAATAATCAAACAGAACCAACAAAAACTCAATTCCCGGAAAGACCAGTAAGCAAAAGTAAATTAATTTCAAAATAATTTTTAATGGTAACCTACACCTTGAAATTGAGAAAGTACAGAGGAAGACAGCTGCAAGATTTTTAATTCTTGCTATTTAGGATATACTTAGATACACTCCTACACAATAGGTGGCTATCAGACTGTAGCTAAAATAAGAGTATAGAGACACGGAAACCCATCAAAACAGTTGATGCCTCTGTGAGACGACAGGAACACTGAAAATTTGGGAGTAATATGTAGTCAAACTGCTCATATAATTTTCACAGATGGATGGAGAACCTTTAAAAAAAAAAAAAAAGACTACATTTGAAGAGAGTGATCTTTAACAAATATCTGGCTCCATGGCATTGGTTGGCAGCTGGGAAAAGCACAGACTGGCCATTAGAAATCCTTCAAGACCTGCTGTCAAATAGGTGTTACAGGTGGTTGACCTCTTTCAAAAACAATTTTGAGGGTTGCAAGTGTTTGGAAATCAAGAGATAGATTGATTCTACCTGCATTTAGAATGTTCTTCCAAATGAGATACACATCTGTATTTCGTTAGAAATCCAAATCTGTTGAGAAGAGAGGGTCTTTTGGCTGAGTTCCCAAAAGTGTTTTTCAGCCTGAACAGTGCCTATAAGCCAAAGGAGAAAAAAAAAGAAAGAAAGAAACAAAAGAAACCAAACTGTTGAACAGAAGTCTTGCAAGAATTTGCTCAATAAATATGAAAATATATTATTCAAAATAAGATTGTACTTGCTGATAGCCTGGCCTGGATGTCAGCCTGGTGTCTGTGCTACAGCAGGATAGGCTTTGAAACACAGGTGAAACCCCGTGAACCTGGGTTTGAGGTTAACATGACCCCTCAGTGACAGGCAGTGCGCTGAACTGCTTATAGTTATTTGGTTGGTCCATCCCTAAACTGATTGGGCTGGGATTTCCAGTAGGGTGAATTTTAACTAGATGCCCATAGTTGTAACTACATTAAAAAGGATACTGCATTTTAATTTGGTTACTTGGCAGTTTTCACCAAGAGTGAGCAACATGTTCTAGGAAGAAAAACAGATAAATCTAATTTAAGTACCTTCACTGTTTTGTCAGGAAAAGGATAGGTCACAGTTGTTTGGGAAAAAAAGGTCAAAGTCCAGTCTTTGCCCAGTCATGCACAATCATCACAGAAGTTCATTCCTCACTGTCAGCAGGACAGGCAATGGTGAAATAAGTGCATGATGACATCTACTTATGTTAAAAATAGAAAAATGAAACAAACAAAAAACTCCTCAAATTCAGCAGCAACAGGAGCCCATTTAGTTTAAACATCATGATATCAGCCCCTTTAAGCAGAAGAGATTTGAGCCTCTGGGAGTCTCTGGGATGAATCTCCCATGCTCTTGCAGCAAAAAGGTCTCTCTGTCACTTGCTGTTCTCTCCTTTTCCCTCCATGTGCAGTCTCACACTTGTCCCAGGTGGCCGAGCTCCAAGGCACCATCGCTAGCCAATTGCCTGTGTTATATTCTCCTGGGTGGAATAAAGATCCCTTTAAAAATAATTGTGTTTCAGTTAGGAGGGAGGCAGAGGGGTGTGCTAGACCCAAGCACAAGGCTAGAGGGCTCTAGCTAGGGAGAATAGCTGGTCTGGTCTGTTTGTTTGCCTCTTTAAAGGGCTGCTTCAGGGTCTGACTCCAAGTTCAGGATTTTCCACACTGAACCTGATTTGAACCTGAATCAGAGCCCAAGTTTCCTTTGGACATAAATCAGCTTAGGGACAAGATCTATCCAAAGACACATGTGAGCAACTCCCATTGAAGTTAAAGGCTGATGTGTGCGTGCACATGGCTGTGTAACTGTAGGAAGGTCATGACTACGTGCCTATTTTATGAACTTCGGGTACTTGTTTGATGTGTTTTTTGCCTTTCATTGTCTCTGTACTCAATAGTGATTCTTGTTTCTCAGTGTTTGGAAAGAGCAAGGTTTCTCCTGCCACTAGCTGTTGCTCACAGAATACTTCATATATAAGTCTTGTAGGGTTTCCATCTCAGTCAAATGTTTAAAATAAAGTTCTGGAAATGAGAAAGTCAGGGTTATGTCCTTCTGCCTGGCATGCACATGCTGTCTTGCTGTGGCTGATTGGAGTTAGCCAAAATTGTTCAATATGTCCTGCAATACTGAAAACTTGGAATCATCTTCCCTGCACCTTCTATAGTTCTCTGTGCCACCTCTGGTCTCTGTGGGACTGCAACTTGTTAACCTGAAGCCTGTAGAGGTTTTTAGTTTAAAAGAAAGCCAATAAAAGCATTCCCCTTTAGCAGACCCCTCTCCCAAAGATTTTATTGTTCTTATTGTTCTGAGATGTCTTTTTCTCTTTGTGGAAAGAAGCCCTCTAGATTTTCTTAAGTGAAGTCTGAAAGGTTCAGTTAACCTGCAGGTATTACAAGGCAGGAAGAAAAAAGTCACCAGGGGAACTGTATGGCACAAGCACGGAGCACGTGGGAAGTTTCTTTGAGAATTTTTTTCCTGTCAAAGGACACAGGTCAAGAAGTAAAAGCCAGTTTTAAGTGAGAGTGGCAGCCTCACACCTTGAATTAAGCAAAGATCCTAAACAAATACACACTTAATCATTTTTTAAGCATCTGATGGAAAGCTGTGTATAAGAGGCATGTCATCAAGTGAGCAGTGTTGTTAAACACCCAAGAGATGGTTGATCTATTCTGGTCCCTCTCTACGAAGGGCCATTGCTGTCTCTACTAAGCGCTGTTTCCATGGCAGACTTGCCTTAGAAAGTGACAGAGTTTGCTTTGTGGTTATGATAACCTTAAATGCTTAACAACTGCCTTTGTATACTGCATTCAAGGGACTTTTTTGTTTGTTTTTCTCCTGAAAACTATAGCAAAAGTCAGTTCAACATCAGGTATTGAGTTTCTCTGTGTGTGGAAAAAAGCAAATAACTCCAAGAACAACACAGTACGATGTGTATCTCCATACCTTCCAGCTCTCAGGGAGAAAGTTAAAAAACATTGGATCAAATTTAGCTTTGGCATAAGCGGGTGCAATTCCCAGAGGGATTTGCACCCGCTTATGCCAGGATTGAGTATGGCTCATGGAACTTGCAGGGTGGTCATGTAATTAAATTATATGGCGGTTCAGTGTATTTCTACAATGAAAAAATTATGAAATATTTTTCTGTAAAGGACAGCTGTGCATTATTTAAAACAAACTAGTCTACTACCTTCATTACCAGTTTGTCCTCAAGATTCAGTAGATTTTCAAACCTTCACTGAGGCATCTTAAGCTTTTGTCTTTAGGCAGGACCATTGACAGTCTGAATTATATGCTGCTTCCTTCTTATTAGAAGCTGCTTATAAAAAAAATACTGCCACTGTGGTCTACAGTTCAATGAAGTCCATTGTAAACTCCCCAGTATAACATAAACCTCCCTAAAACACATAAAATTATTGGCTTCCAAGGCCAGTCTCACTGAAAGAAAGCTCTGTACTTAGTCTTTGCTTAAAACACAGGTATTTGGTAGGATGGAATTCAAACTCCCAACCCAGTTTTAAAAGGTTGGGTCCAAGGAAAGTTGACACAGACCATGTAATTTTAATTAAAGAAAGATTTTGCTTCTTTATGGCCAACAGGGGCATTGTAACATTGACATATTGATGCTAAATAATTATGAGTCCATAAATAATTCAGTATATAAAAATGTATGGCTTGTGCCAGGTAGTGAAGGGAAATAGCACGGAAATAGCTGACATGCCAAGTTACTACTACAATGCCAGGGGATAGACAGGTAATGTGATCTAACAGCTATCAAAACAGTGAACACCACAGGCTACACTACTCACAGAGAGAACTTGAAAGTGGAAAGCCAAGTGCTGTCCAGTTTTGTCACCTCAGTATTTTAGCACCACTGTCATAGATGAGGATAAACCTTTAGGAGTGATACCAAGTAGAAAAGCAGTAGGGAAATCACATGCAAAAAGAGAAATATTAAAGAACAAACTGGTGATGAATTTAAGATGACCTTTTA
>JAWWEU010000111.1:18324120-18334888 GCA_035583155.1 Acropternis orthonyx | reverse complement strand
TTTTTTTTTTTTTTTTTTTTTTCCCAGGAACTAGGGAAATACCACAAACTTATTTCTGTGGATAAACATCCACCTTTAAGACTGAATTCAGTTCAGATGTCTTCCTGACCCTTTGGTATTCACTCTCCATGAACTTTCAGAAGTCAAATATTCTTTGGCATGTATAAATGGTGAAAAAAAACCTTAACCTCTCACTCTGGAGTATTCATGCCAGTAGGGACACACTTGAAGGAAAATGGTATTTAAGCATTTATTTTTTTTATTTTAAAGTTTGATAAGGAGTCTTACAGGTTTGGACAAAATGAAATATACCAAACAAGATTGTGACAGGAACCATGCCCATAGGGTTTTCCAAATATGTTTCTGCTCTGTGCAATTAGCTGTGTTAACACTTGAAACTGTCCATGCATGCTTTGAGATCAATGCATTTTATATGCAATGAACATGAGCATGACAAGGAATCAGAGGCCTCAGGCAGGTACAATCAAGAAAGCTGCCTAAAGTTTCACAAAGAGAGTTGCATGCAAACAAACATTGCATTGAAGTGTTCCTCACTTAATTAAGATATCAACCATATTAACAGGTTTCATGGGAATATTCATCAGCCACAAAAATTCCATGACTTAATAAAATAAAAAAAGATTTTTCTATTTTGTTTTCCAAGATTGTCCTTCCAGGTTAATCTACTACTGTTGTGCTCCTTTCTCTTTGGAAAGGTTCAATGGCTCCAAGTACCTCTTTTGATTATGAAAGTTATATTGATTATGACTTACATTGACCAAAAGAAAGACAACTGACCACCTGTCATCAATGAGGAATCAAGCAACACAGCTCAAACAACAATGTCTAATAGGAAACACCTTACATTGGATAAAATTTGTTAATTTTATCCAAAGACAACAGTAGTACTAGGAGACTATATCAAGTCAGAGCTTTTTGGAAGAACAAGTACTGAACAGGAACAAAAAGGAAATGCTGAACTACTCCTTGCATCTGCCAGAATTAACCTCAATCCAAGAAAACCCTTGCAACCAGCATACTGTATGGTTTTAGTAATTTACCCCTAAAGATTTAGTTTTCCATGCTCAGATTTGGTTCATTGCCCTTCTCACACCTACCCTTAGATCTTTGTGCATGCTCCAAGCTGCCCTTGTGAGTCAAGTCGTGTTTGATTTTCATTAGTGAATTAAAATGGAAAAAAAGAAACCTTTTCCCTCAAGGAAATAGTCTTCAAATATCTGTGTCTGCACATATGGTGCCAGACAAAGGCACAGCCAGTCCTGCATGCACTGCTGGAGGGCCAAGGGGCTGAGAGCAAGAGAGCCGGGTTTGCCTCCAGGTTCTGACACACTGACTGTCAGGATGCTGGCAGATACCACTGCCACGTCCTGGCAACTGCAAGTGGGTAAATGAGCAGCAGGAGTGCAAAATAAAGCCCAGGGACACTTTCAAATGCCAAATTGAAGGTTGTTGAGGAGGCTGTTTTGTCTTGACCCCATGCAGTTCTTGTCACATCTCCCTTGCAGGTGCACCCTTTTTTCATCCTCAAAGTCAGGAAATTTCCTTTCCCATAGTTTGGGTAAAGAATAGGCTTCTTCATCTCCAACCAGAATAACACCTCCTGCTGAAGGATTTCTTCCCTCTCATTCTTCTCCTCCTCACCCAGTGAAAGCTACCTTGGGAATGCTGTTGTAAGAACCAATGTTACAGGCAGACCTGACAGCTTGTTAGTGCAATTTTCTCTACTCATGACCCTTCATTCCTTCTTTTTCTAAAAGGGGAATATACCCAAATCCCTGACATGGATCTCTGGTCTCGCTTCACAGGTGGAATCCACACTTCAGTTTTGGAGAAACAGAAGACTGCAATGTCTAATTGGCTTCACAGAGCTAAGGAGTGGCCTAGACAGAGTGTATGCACCCCTGAATCTTCATTATGACTCACAAGAGCTTACAGTGGTCACTTATCAACACGTTTATTTAGGAGGGAAGCTTTGCCAAGGCCTCAGCACTGGCCAAATTCTATTTCATCCAAACCAATTAGGCTTTGAGGATGTTTTCAAACTCAAGAGGACCAGAGCAAATGCAGGTCAGAGGGCACAATCTCTCAGTTCACTGCAAACAAGACACAAGCCACCGACCACAAACTCACATGCACACCAAGCACTGGGAATTCTAATAAAATTATCACTCTACTCTTTTCTGAATCCTGCCAGAAAAAAATGCAACTTGAAAAAGCATCTCATGAGAAAAGGGCCTAGGGCATCTAATAATAAGAGAGGATAAAAGTGTGCAGAGAGGAGGCAAAACAATTCATCAAACACAGTGCACAAGCTCAGGAGAAATGGAGATGAAGCTTAAAACAAAGAAACCTAAACACAACAAAAGCAAGCTGGATAACACAGTCCACAGCTTACTGTTACAAAACAAGATTGGGCTGGCAGAGAGGTGCCACTGTGTAGTGATAAGCACACCATTTAAAATATGGAAAGATTCTTGTCATAAATGCAATGTTGATGCTAATGCAGAAAATGAAACCTTTACTGTGATATGAATATTTGTTACAGATGGATTTTGTATTGTCACCTCTCTTGTACCTTCCCCTTCCCCAAACCCCTGTTGTAAACCCTCTTTTCCCACTGGCCCTTATTAAACCTTACCCCATTGGTTCTAACCTGGGTCCCCTTTCATAGTAAAATGACCCTTCCCTTGAAAAGATCTGTAGCACCGGAAATAAACCCTCTTTGCCTCCCCTCTCTCCGTGAGTCCTGTGCTGCGGCTCCCGGTCCCCTGGGAACCACGTGGTGGGGGGTGGGGAAGGCCACAGAGCATGCCCCCCTGGTAATGAACGCAACGCCCATGCCAGGGGGATTTCCAATCATCGCTATACCACTAATTTCTGGGTGGTTTTCCATCAGTTCTAGGATTCATTTTCCTGATGGAGCAGAAGCATCCCTATGGGAAGCCAATGTGTAGTCACTGCAGCCTTGATGGAGCCAGCTTTGACAAACATGCATTTGTGTACATTTCTTAACTGGCCAGAATTAAGAGCTAGTGTTTTTACCTTCTTTTATACCACCTGTCCTACAGAAGCTCCATGATGGCCCCAAAAACAAACTAACAAAAACCTCAACATTACTTCCATGGCTGACAGCCTGATACACTCAGTCCAAAAGAAAGAGCAATGTGTGTCTGTGCAGATGGTCTGCTTTCCAAGCAGCCTTTGTGATTTGTCAAATTAACACCTGGAGAATGAGACATGAAGGAGTTTCATCCCCAGGCAAAATGGGCCATCCCCCAAGTTTCCTCCCGACCTCTTTTGCAGAGGTGGTTCCCAGGAGAGGGAGAGAGCAAGCTGAGGTACACTTGCTGTGTGTGGCCCAGCTCCTATTCCCAAGCTCTTAACTTCTTAATTACCCTCCTTCTTAAGGGCCGCACTTTGGCTAAAGAATACCCTGCACTCAGTTATGCCTCATCCTAATGAGTGCTAATAAAAAGCATTTAGTTGACTAATGCAATGTAAAACTCTGTCCCCATTTCACTGCATCTGCTTAATAAGAACCTCATTTGATATCAAATTACTGCCTGCTCAGCCAAGGCCTTGTATTTGTGGTAACAGGGCAGCGAGGCGGGAATATCAAGAGCTGCAATATGGAAATTCCTCACTAATATTCTCTGCAGGGCTGTGCAATTACTTAATTCATTTAGCTGAGCCAGTCTGATGGCTCGGCCAACTGTTTCACAACACCAAGCCCAGTGCTAGGCAACTGGCCTCCCCACGGGCTAGTCCTGCCAGATCGCTTTTCCTGGGACCCAGCTAGTAACAGTTGCTTGGAGGATTTCAAAGGGGATCACAGATAGTGTTACAGAATGAATGGGCATGTAGTACTGAACATGAAATCCTGCTTCTTCCCAGTCAATCAGATGGCAGCCAGAGGATGCCCTGTGAGACAGCAGCCACAAAGAAACAGTGTGCCTGGGTTTTAACCTCCTTCTGGCTCGTGTCAGGGAACACCACTGCATGGACAAGTGTCTGGGTTTAAAAATATTCCCCCTTGCAGTTTTCTCTAAATCTGCTCTAAAACTCCACGCTGCCCCCTCCTCCCCACAGCCACTTGATTCAGCTGGCTCCTGCAGAAACTAAAGTTCTCCATACTGCACATCAGATCCTTTAGGGAAATTTTAAAAATATGTAAACAGTGATGATTCCCAGCTCCCATGAACAATCACTTAGCAGAACTGCTTTCACACACATTCTTCACAGCTTTAATCAAACCTCAGACAATAATGTTTTAGGGGAAATGATTTAGTCAGTATATTTGAATTAGCAGAAGGAACCATATTAAAAAAAAAACAAAAAACTAAGAGTTACTATTCACAGACCATGAGTGTAAAAAACAATTGAAAAACATCCTATCATGATTTTAACTTTGTAGACAGTTTAGGGAAGTCCAAACACTGAAATATTTTGTCCACTCCTGGTTTACACTTGTAAAAAAAGTTATTGAAAAGAAATAAAGTGTATAAAAAACCCCCAACAAACAACACAACTAACAAATACAATTCAGCAGCTTTAGAAGCTGCCTCACAGTGTAATTTATAGAGCTTTATTTGCATTGTTCTGTAAGAAGCAACACAATTATAGAATATGTATGTCTTCATGGGAGGAAAGTAGTCTAAAAAATGTGATGAACAGCAGTAGAAAAATTACCCATGACACTGAAGTCAGGCTGACACGCAGCATACTGTGATGGGCAGAGGCTAACAAGCAAAGCAATAGCTCTGCTAGTATCACTTTCAAAACAGATGTCTGTCTCAGATATATGGTTTCATCAAATAAATTATCGAGCTCAAGGAAAGATGTGGATGGAAGGCAATGGGCTGCAACAGGTCAGGCTATGAATGGTGCTGGATGGGGTATGGTACAAGTGCAGAGACTGGCAAAAGAGAAAACAAAACCGGAATCCCACTGGTGAGAGAAACCTGCCCAGCTCATGTGAGAAACACAGCTGGGCAAACTCCTGCTGTGCAGAGACTCCCTCCACAGTGGGCATTGCTCTTGAAACAAGACAGCTTGTCCCTACATACCTCCATCTAAAGGCTCTTATTTTCACCATGATTTCCCAGCATTACAGGCACCCTTGCAGACAACACACACGTGCTGACACTAGGACAAAGCAACTGGAAAACACTGAAAATATTCTAACATATATTTTCCTACAAGAGGAAAAACCACACAGAGGGCCAGGAAGTCTGCATTGTTTCTAGGCTCTCCAGGGCCAGCAGATGTCCCGAGGGCTGTGGAGAAAAGCATTTGTGGGAAAGGTCAGCTCCTGCATTACACACCAAGGCTGCTGCCTCCACACCACGTCCACCTCCCTGCAAGGTGCAGGAGAGGTAGATCATGGGCACAGGGTAGCAAAGTAGCACTGGAAAATTGGATATACCCACAACAGCACACTAATAGATCTGAGTGTCTGCAGTTAGCAGGAAACGATGACCCCCACCTCTTCCTGCTCAGATGGTTTTTTGTGGTTCTAAAGCAGGAGCAATACAATCAGCTGCTACCTTCACCACTGTTGTCTTGTGTACAGGTTTGCCACTTGCATGGTTTTTATAGTGCTGCTCCTCACGAAATGCTTCGAAAGCAAAAATGGGCCCAAGTTTGTTAAATATAAAAAGCTGGTTTGCACAGGAATTCATTGCTTTCCATACTCATCTTCTCTCACTTTCTCTCTCCCTCTCTCTCAAAAAAAAAAAAAAAAAATCAAAGCTAGATAATTTGAGGAAAATTTTCATCTTCATTTGCATGTAAGAAATAATTTCACCTGCACAACATTTTCCTGCTCTGCAACCTGCAGTTTGTCATCAGCAACATGACAAACCCCAAATTCAGTAGCAACCTATGGGGCTTGTCAGGATTCATCCTTTAGCATCTCATGTCTGTTTTAGCTTTCAGTGGGAGGTTTCAATAGATTTCTGGAAAAACACTTTAAGTCAGATTTGATTTAAAGCTGGAGATGCGCTTCATGGGAAGGACAAAGTCTGTGGGAAGAACTCAGCCCTTGTTTATACATGGATGCCTCAAACCATGGCCAAACTTTGGATTGAAATGGAAATCCTTCTCCTACAAAATGACCTCATTTCTGATTCAATTAAAATGAAACAACCTCACTCAACTCTTAGCTTTGCCACTCTTCAGATTCAAAGCCCTGATACCTCTTCACCTGCAAGAGGCACCACAGGACTTAAAAACATCAACCTTGTATCTGGGCATCTAATGTTACTTATACACCTCCTGAGATGGGACCACTGTTATGCCCAACACTGCTGCTGTGGTCATCATCATGGCAGAAGGACCTCCCCCATTGAACCCCTACATGCCCAGCCCAGAATATGACTATTTGGCTCTGCTGATGAGTCCTTGGGAGAAGTCTGATGGAACAAGCTATCTGGAAGTAACTTGAAAAGAGGAGCAGGGCTCCTGTGGTATAAACAGCTTGGACTTGTATTGCATCTGCCCCAGCATCCCAGCAGCACTGCAGCTTTATTATCACAGACTTCACTGCCTACTCCCAGGTAAACTACCACCTCCTGATCAACCACCACTACTTTTAAAATTCATCCTGCTAATGTACTCCGTAACTTCTTTCAATAGCACAAGGCATCATTTTAGCAAATTTCTAAGAAGTTCTCCTACTGTAATGTAAGATACCATAATGAGCCAAGAGTGGGGAGAGGAACGAACAGACAAAAAAGCAGACGAAAACGTGTGCAGACTTCCAGTAAGAGATTACCTCCCTGGGCTTGTGTTCAGCCTGACAGCTCCCCATTTGCCAGCTGTCATGGATGTGGGGAACAGCAATGGGATCAAAATAATAAACCAAGAAGGAAGGAGGTCCCTGCAGTAAACTCAAAAGACAAAATATAGATGACCTCTGGACAGATGTGTTCTGCTACACCTCTACACCTACAAAGCACTTCTGAGTCCCTGCCTCACCCTGGCCAACCCTAGAAGCCAGCAGGGTCTCCTGGTTTTGTACAACTATGGACAGAGTAGGTAAAGAGGGATAAGTGCTTCTGACACACAGCAGCTGGTGGCAGAGCCATTCAAGCCTTCATGACTACCCTTCTCAGCCTGAGTACCATGGTCCCATCCCACCATCAGCTTGTGCCATCTCTGGCAGGCAGGCACTGAGCAGGGATGATGCCTCAGCAGCACGGCAGAGCAGTGAGCATATGGAAGCACACAGTGTCCTCTAGAGGTGGAAAAATGTCTTATGGTTTGGTGACAGAGAAGGACAGAAGAGCACTCAGCAGCAGGATTGTTCTACCAGGCCAGGAGCAACTGCTCCAGACTGTCAAAGGACAAGGGTGGAGGAGCACAGCTGGACAGGCAAGGGACAGGCAGGTATGGGGTCACACCACCTGGTTCCTTCACAGTGTCCCCAGCACAATGGAAATGGTCGAAATTCACTTACTCAGGTCCAAACCACGTATATAAAATAGCTCCTCAAGGCTCACAGAAGTCAACCTCCAAATCTGGCAGCTTTGCTGTCCATCACACTTCTTCTACTCCTAGAGGGAGTTTATAGCCCTTTGAGTTGCCAAACATAATCAACTTGATGCTGGGTGGTCACGATGGGAGGGAGCCCCTCATGGTGGGATTGAACTGCTTGAACTGAGCTCTTAGGTCAGGTAAAACAATCTTTGTGAGGATAAGGAATAAAATATATATGCAACTTCTCTGTGAATATCTGATTTGGGCTAAGAGTTGTTTCTGGTGTTTCTAAACAGGAGGAGCCCATGAGTTTGAATAATCCTGTGAGGCTTCATACAGTCATAGAAAATGAGGCTCTTAAGTGCTCTAAAACTGGCTTTCAGTTTTTGTCCTTATAAAACCAGGAAAGCCTCCTACATGTCTTTCCAAAATAGCTATGACTTAAATAAAGTATTACAGGGAAAGACAAGAAAACTTAATATTCCTGAAATAGGCTCAATACCCTTGCCAGAGGTACTGTTTCTTGAAAGATGATACTGATACATCAGATCCAGCCCTTTTTGTCTGTACCATTGTGGTGTAGCTGCTGGTAAACACCAGGCACCACAGGAACAGAGTCACACAAAATCCTTGCACAAGGAAGAGCATGCTGAGGAAAGGCAGAAACCAATTATCTGGAGCAGTACAGAGGCAAGGGGGCTGCCAGACCTGCAGGAGTTCTCACCAGATTCTTGCTGCATCTGAAGAATGCAGCAAGAATCATTCTTCTCCTGTCCCCGCTGGAGTCAGTAGTCAGCCTAAACTGAAAACACTGTGGTAGCTTTTCGAATCATGAGGATAAAATTAGATTTGCAAATGCTGTCTCTTTGCAAGCATACACTGTTGTATCTAAGTAAGAAGGTCTGATATTTGACAAGCTAAGAATCAAATGAACGATTGACAAACGCACACATGCTGTCACACCACTGCCCTGAAGCTCTCACTTTGCTTTTCCCTTCTTATCCTCTCTGTAGCTCTGAGCAGCTCTAGGTTATTCCTATTCAAAACAGGTATCAGAGAGAGTGTCCTGGCATTCCCTTGCTCCAGGAGTCCCAGCAAAGCCTTTCTTGGTCAGCCAGGTTTTACAGGTCCATCTTTTGAGCACCAAACTATTATTGTAAATATTACTAAACTAAAGAGCTCTCAGCAACTCCCTTTAGGCCAAGGAGGAGGACAGTTGTTCCTACCACCACCGTTTTGGCTTGGCCTTAGACTAGTCCAGAGTAAGCCGCAACACAGAGCTGAGGAAATCAGCCACACCATAAAGACTTGTTTATAAAATGGCAATGGTTGCAGAACCACAGGTACCAAACAGCTCTGCTTCAAGAAAGAGATTGCTCAAAGTGCCAATAATCTGCTGGTTCACCAACCATCAACTGAAAAACCTGATGTCCACAACAGGACTGAAAGCCTCCAGGAGATTTATAAAGGAATATCTAATCTCTGCATCCCAGTCTTGCAGCCCTAGCTGCTAACCCCCAAATTCTAGCCTAGAAGAGGGAGGAGAATTAAAACAGCTGAATTTTAGTGGTTTTTTCAACTAACTCTGACTGGTGGCCAAGCCTGATCACGTGTGGCACTGACTGAACTGCTGTTTCATAGCAGAAGGTTAGCCTCCCACTGCACTGCATCCCAAGCAGCTCCAGTAGGTCCAGTGGGGGTGAGACAACAACTCTATTCAGGGAGCATGACCAAGGCAGGCTATAGGACCAGTTGTTGGCTAAGCACCCTGCGCACTACATATGGCATATATTTTTAAGTAGCAAAACGTACAAAAATGTGACAAAAAGTTGAATTTTCTGCAAATCCTGTGCGGGCAGGTTTTCTAAGCATGAAAATATAAACCAAAACACAGTCTCTCAGTACTCAGTTCACCCGAAAGACGGAAAGCTCCGGTTTTTGCTGGACTTATGCAGCGAACAGATCTAGGTTTGTTAGAACATCAGAAAAATTTTCAAGCCAGACGACACAGTGGCTCTCTCGGGCAGGGAGGAACATTCTTAATTGAAGGGTAACTGGTTGGAAGCTGCACTTCTGCGGCGCGCCCAGAAGGTGACAGTGTTTGTTAAAAATTTAGTCACTGCAGCCCCCGAACAGCCGCGATTTGCACCTGAGCATGACTCAACGACTCCAGTATTGAAAAGAACATTGTTAAATCAAAAAAAAAAAAAGTTTCGGAAAATAATAATTATGTCGACTTCGTCAGTTTTCTGCTGTCCTCTTGAAGAATCTGTCTCTGCACAGAGCAGTAAACACTGCATACTGAAGCAAAACTCATTTTCATCTTGTTCATATGCCCTGAAGTCCACAAAATCTTAAAAAGTTTTCCTTGGAGTAAACTAAGACTTTGGTAGACAGCTTTGTATCTATCCCTAGCATTTTACATTTCCAGGGACAGGCGGTAAAAATTCACAGCTTCTTTTTCTTGGCCTCCCCTTGACTTTAGATTTCTGGTATTTGTGTTACTGTTCATTTAAATTATTTACTACTTGATAAGCACTTCAGAGCTGGCAGAAAACAACCACTGAAAGAGTCTTCCCTGAAAAGCTGCTGTGTTTGACAGGCAAGTGAGCACTGTGTGAATACCCATCAGAACATGTCTTCCTGGTCCCTAAACTATAATTGCAGCAGGCACATTGTTCATGCGGCCATATAGCACTGCTCAGTGCAGTGGCAGCAGCATCCTGGTCAGTCAGGCTTTGCTCTGGCACAGGTCACCACCTGAAATACCGAACAACTAGGAAGCAGCACAAACATGAGAGCTTACCTGTTCTCAAATGATTTGTAGGGTCCTTGAACTGCTGAGGATAACGCACAGAGGGGGATCACTTCCTTCTCTCCTGGATAGGTCCTCCCTGCAATTTTTCCAGAAGTGGAGGTCGCATACCTCTCTCTCCCCTCAGAAGAGCATTAATGCATTGCACAGAATACCTCAAGGAGCAGGTTAGAGTTCAGTAAGAAAGGCAAATAGGCAAGGCTTAGTGCCCCAGAAAACCCCCGATTGGCCATGTTTGGCACACCTCGTGTTAATGTTAATTTTTAACTCTTTCATCTGTCTTAACAATAACTAGGGATTTTGATAACTTTGTTTTAAGCACTTAATTAGTGTCAGTCAAGATGCTTTCTTTGAAGGTTTTCTATGTCCTTCCTAGTGTTATGGGTTTAAAATCTTGGAATTTTTCTTTCATCTACCAATCCTGCACCTCAAAGGAATCACCTTCTGTCTCCT
>JAWWEU010000111.1:18255271-18316088 GCA_035583155.1 Acropternis orthonyx | reverse complement strand
TTTACTAAACTATAATTCTGACTTGTAATCTGTTTGTGAGTTAGACTCATTCCTCCTGCTGGTTTACCTTTAAACCATCACAGTGATGGACTGGGGCAAACAGGAAAACAGACATACTAAAGGTGTCTGTTTGATTCTGGGTTGCGCCCAGCAAGTCCCTGCAACATACTATAAGAACATCATTAGAAAATTTTATTCATTCATTTCTAGAAGCTTAAAGAGTCTCCTTCCTTGGTCTAGTCCAAGCACAAATAATTCCCATCCAAAACCATTTCATTTACTGATAAAACAAACAAAAACCTATTTTCTGGTTTCTTCCCCATGTACCAAGCATAAACTAGACCAGATTCTCAAAGCTACAAATGTAGCAAACCTTATAGGTTTGCTTCATTACTGTATGAACACAAACACTGTTTCTCTGCCCAGGATTCTTGAGTGTGCAATTTTGTATTTCAATATCTCTTGAAAGTTTAATGAGTGTGAGGAAAATACATACTCTGTGTTTCTTGCTTGTACTTATTTAGATCGCAGTAATGCTCGTTTAAAGTTTACACAAGGGCAGATGAACAGTGTGACTGAGGAATATCAGTACTTTCTGCATCAGCAAATGTCCTGTAACACTGCTAGGATCCTTGGGGTCATTTTGTACCCCTGTTTAATTCATGCACAAGGTCAGGAGAGGCAGAAGTTAGCTAGACCTTTCCCCTCACCTTCCCTTTCATAACTCTCATGTGATGCTCTAGTCCATTTGACAAGTTGTACCCATGAAATAGTTGATATCTGTTGGGAAACAGTTCAGTATTGCCCCCTGAGACAGACACATATAACATTTTGTGGGTCCCATCCAACTCACAACATCCTGGCAGGACATACTGTGGAGACTGAAAGCTGTAAAAAACTCAAGTCCCATGTCAACAATGCAGCCAGTCAGCGACTCTGAATTCTCTGGCTTTTTTTAACTCAGTTGCCAGATCCTCTCTGTTTCACGGTCTGCAAGGACATTCCACTGGGGAAGAAGACAAGACCTTGTAGTCCTCTTTCTTCTCTTCTCTATGTCAACTTTTCAGCTGTCTCCGAGCTCAGTGTGCCCACACTGACACACCCACTGCTGCAAACTTGTTGCAGAGTCCTGAAGAGAAAGGTAAAAGAAAAGGGAGATAAGCTGGAAGAGGATGCCTGGGAAGATCTTATCAATAGGCCTGCACAGCTGAGGGGAGTTTAATCGCTAAACTCCCTCCCAAAAACAGTTCCCCTTCAGATCCCACAGCAGTACCCAGTGCTCCTTTCAGTCTGGGATGTACTAACTTGTCCCAGAGATCATATTGAGGAGTTCCAAAGCATTCATCACACAAGCACAATCCAGACCGCACAATTACATTCTATTATTACCTACCAAACCCCTACTCTTTTCCCTCATATAGAGCTGCTAAGTCCTGCTGCAGGATGTGGTACACATTGTTTGCTAAATGGTGCCATCTTTTTTTCCTTTAAGGAAAAGAATTAAAAGTATTTTTGTGTAAAGGACACAAATTAACAAAGTTGCCAAGCTCTGCTCACAGAGCTCAGAGTTTACATCAAGAACACTTCTAAGGAAGGCACTTCTTAAAATGCTAGCAGTGCATTACTGAGGGAGAGCCTTCAGCTGGAGCTACCATTCCCTTCAATCCCCAAATCACACTCCAGTTCCCTGGTGTGTGTCGTACCTGCCCTCTTACAATACACTCTTGCAGTTATACTACAACAGTTGCCTGAGAAATGAGCAGTCTTGAACCGTGAGGCATGTTTGTATGATTCATTCCTTTGTGCTGTTGTCGACTTTCTCCCCGTGCATCCATCAGTGGTTACATCACTCTCCTTTCCTCAGGCAGTACTTACCTCCCAGGCTAATACCTTTGAATATAAAGCACATCTTGAGTTAAACATTAGCTACACACTAACTCGGGCTTTGTTTTCCAACTGAATAATCAACTTTAAAGTAAAAAATTTTCTACAGCTCAGATGAGAAAGCTATAAAAGAGCTGCTTAACAATCCTCTTGAAAGAAAGCATTCAGTATTGAAAACCAAATTCTATTCTATCTATTTAGACTTGTTACTAGTAATTAAATGAAAGCTCTATCAGCTTCTAGCTTTAATGATGTAGTAACTGCTACAAGCATTTCAGAACAGGGTAGCAGAACATAACAAAGTTATTTTAGAATATGCACATATTTCCATAAAAGCAATGCAGAACAGAATTCCAAGAAATATTCTCATGTGTTCCCCGACCAGCTCCTGAGACAACACTTGATGTCATCTCTCATTCACACCAAGCTGAGATAGCTTGAGTACCAGAGCTGGGACAGAGCACCTCACTGTTCCATCAGAAAGGCAGCATTTACTTCAAATGTAATCTTCTGAAGGCAGCCCACTTAGCACAGGCTGACAACAAAGGCAGCTAAATGTAAAATCTGGAAGAAGGCTAGTACATATATGATTATATTGCAGTGAAATGTGAGCTTTGACCCCTTGATGCCTGGAACCAAGCTTCAAAATCCTGCCCCAATCCAGCAGCAGCAAAAGGCAAACTTTCCAAAGCTGTTGCTTACAAGTTTTAAAGCCTAAAAGGCTGCATTAGGAGTGAAATAAAGGATGTCAGTTCTAGAGAGATCTGTTATTCCACACTTACTCACAATATGTTAAGATTGCCTGGCAAACACTTGTTTGCAGAGCCTGATTTTCTTCAAGGAGTTAACTCAAAAAACCGATGCTTTGGAAGTAGTTTTGAGGACAGCTGTCTGGTGGGAAGTCAGCAGGGAGAACCAAGCAGATCTCTGGAAGTTGGGAGTGGTAAATCCTGACACTAAAAAAAGACAACACCTATCCCTGGAGTGGGCTATAGTGACCATCACAACCTCAGAGCATTGCTGAAGCTGCCTTGGTCTCCCTGATCACCTGGTGACCAGAAAATTTTAAAAATAAAATCAGTTTATCTAGCAGAATCTGTCCCTTCCTGTATCACATGGTTACAATACTAGGAAAAATATCAGTACAAAGGTTATTTTCCTTTCAAGGGGAGCAGAGGTATCTTTTGAGACATGGGGGTGTGACACAGCCTCTCACCCTGTTTAGAACAGGTTCCGTATTGTACGGTATGATGTTGGAAGTTCTCAGACTGGGAGAATGAGACTTGACTTGCACATGAGGTACATGTGCTTGCAAACAGAGTGTGTTTTCTGTGCCTAACTCCTGAAGGAGCACTGGCTGATGGCAAGGTGGTCTTGGATATCACACTTCTGCAGACCCTTTGAAGCTCTGGCAATGAGTACCAATGCTTGGGATTACCGTACCAAACTTTTTTCTGAGCCTGAATAGGACCATGACCCATCAGAAAGTTCCTGATGAAACGCATCATGATCTTATTGTGCTAGACACATAGGGAATGGCCGTGGCCATGCCTTTGTAAGCTGGCTGGCTTTGGCCACATTATATCCTGGTAATCCAACACAAGCTGTGCGGGGCTTCTGTCCAAAACCTGCTTCCATGGGTATATAGCAACAATCGCTATACCAAGCAGGGACAAAATGAAAATAAAAGAGGGAGAAATTAAAAAACAAGACAGAAAAGATCAATCCTTCTTCATGATTTTCTTTTCTTTCCCTTCTGCTTCAAAACCTTTGCCAAATGCAATACAGAGGGTTCAAATATGCTGGTTTTCAGTCTTTGTTTCAGCTGTCCTCTCTCAACACTGATCTTAGCACTCAAAAAGAGAAAAGTACATATGTCTGAAGTCCTGAGAGGCTGAGCACAATGAACAAATGCTCCCTCACTCCTTTCCTGTCTTGCTTCTGCCACTCTGAGATGGCAATAGGCAGGTCTGGCACATGGAGCTGTTCTTCTGCAGCTTGCAAGTGTGTAGGAGCACTGGGCAGTGATGTGCCATCAACACCATCCAAAGCCAGGGAAGAGAGAAAAACAGAGTGCTGAGGGGAAAAGAAAAATCTGCTTCAACCCTTGCTACTCCTTATCGATGTCACAGCTGGTGAGGACTTCCAGGGAGAATGGCCATGACTTTAATCAGTACCAATGGAAAATGCAGCCATTCCCTTTCACATTCTAGCAAATCAATGGGAAAATTATCCAGCTGAAGTTTTCAAGCAAGTTCTACAAAACCCGGGATGAAAAAGCACACAGGTCAGACACAGAGGAATGCACAGGCACTGTTGATGATGGCTCTATCACCATGTTTCTCAAAGAATGTCCAAGAACCCCTCAAGCCAAGAGGGATGCTGAAGTGGCAGCTGCATGCTGAGATCATGGCAGCTGCCCCATAACAACCGGGTGAAAGTCCTTTAAGATTGTTATATAGACAGAATGGGCCTTTTGCTCCATAACCTGTGAGTAATTCAGCTACTTTTGAGATGCTATGCTATTCTTCCAGTCTCCTCTTACAAAGCACTTCAAAGGCAAAAAGGAGAGGAGGGAGAGTGATAAGGATTTTATGCTATCCCAAGCAAACTGATTTTTCAAAGGACTATGAGGCTTGCTGTTTCACATTCCCCATGGGTCAAACTCTCCTCAAGATGGATAGTGACGCATGTCACAGAGGCTTTCTGCAATCAATTAGGAGTGAAATTTTCTCATGAGCTTTTTATACAGTTCATCGATTTGGTGAACACGGTTTGCGCCTGGCTACCTTCCCTCACCTAAACCAAGGCTGCTTGAATGGGCCAAATTTGGAGGTTATGTAAAATCTATTAAATTTTTTTGTAAACTGAAAGGCACAGTGGGATTTTTTATTATTGTTATTTCTTAAAGGTAGCAGTAGCTTTGCCTTCTTTCACAGCAAATTGAATGTTAGAAACTCCTGAACAGATGGTCATTTTTGACGCATTTTTCTGTCATAGAAATGGGATTTGTCCATCAAATTCTCATCTGCTCTCCCTGTTTCTGTGATTTTCATTTCTGTTCCCTGCAGTTCCCCTTCAATATAAGCATTTGAGTGCCCTTTCAAGAAAATTTTTACTTACATGTCCCTCTCTTGAAGAGAAAGAGGTGGCATTGTACTGCTCAGTTCCACATTCCAAACAGCGTGGTCCTAGATCATTCTAAGAAACAAACTACTGGAAATGCTGGGCTTTACCAGAGCTGTGATCCCAGAGCAGAGGAGGCATCACATGTTCCCAGTGCTCCAGGGTCTCAAGAGCTGTGAGCAGCAGTCATTAGAGGTGGAGCCAATCATACCTTGTTCTGCTGTCACCCAGCTACCACCTGTCATGCTCCAGGACATCCTGACCTTGAGAAGTTCTGCTTCCTAGGTCTGTTCACCATTCCCATGTACCTTTATGTTGCTCATCCCCCTGTGCTGCAACACCTTGCCCATTGCCTTTGTTATATGATGATTTGCAGCAACCAAGTCACTGTTGCTGCTGAGTTTGCAGGCAGAGTTTTCTTTGTGAAGAAAACCTGTCCTCTGACTACAGAAGTTGAGTGTTGGTTCTCCTTTATCCACAACTACAGTCTTGCTCCTGCCCTTCCAACTACAACCAGGGCTCTTCAAAGCCTCCTTGCGCACTGGAGGCTGCATTTCAGTCTTAGATGCTAATTTTCCCCATTTGATCCATCTACACATGTCACTGGGGACCCCAGAGGGACTCCTCTGAGGCGAGTATGTCCATCAGGGTGTTCTTCTCCTCAGGTGTTGGCCACAGATGGCAGAACAGGGAGGAGGATGGACCAGCAGGTACTTTGGCTTTGCTGTAAGTAAGGCCAGACAAACCACTGATGGTTTTGAGCATGCCAGGTCTGAACTTGTAACCTAAGCCAAGTCTAGTGCAGCTCTGTTTTCAAGAGTAAGTGCTGAAACAGGGAGTTTCCTGCTATGTTATGCAGTAGAGCTGAGGCTTCAACCCAGGGAAAGAGCAGTCAGTCAGATCTGGTAGAATGATAAAGCAAGGCCTGGGAAAAAATATATGTATGGTAGGAATTACTACCTGAAGCGCAGCATGGATACTGCACACACTAACCTAAATACCAACCATGAAACAGGGCAATTTGATTTGCCCACTGGATTGTGCTTAAATTAGGCTTTAGTACATTTTCCACCTAAAGTGACTAAGCAGGTGCTCATCTCCTTGGCTGATGCCTTTTAAGCAGGTTGTTTAAATGATGGCAGCCAGGCAACAAGGGTACAGGAAGAGCTTAATAGTTCCTGCTCACCTGTGTCTGGGCAGGTTTTCTGCAGCCTGGCATTGGGTGCCTTCACCAGAACAGTTTAGTGCCATGACATGCTCCCAGTAAGTGAGAAGTTATGGTGTCCTTTAATAACAAACCACCTTTGCTACTTGTGCTTGGATGCATGACCTCTCTCAGCTGTGTATGAGTAGTGATTTAAAGGAAGCATTAAAAGAGGTGGGGAAAAAAGCAGCATGGAAAAGCCTGCAGCATGCCTATGGAGGCAGTAGAGCATTGAGATAAATTTATTTGAAGGGTTCTGCAGCAGGGGTGAGACAGCACCTGGAATTTACGCAATCATTAAACTTTCATGTGCAGTGGCCCAGTGAATCTAGAGCAGTGACACAAAGCCATCCACCCCAGAAGCATCAACGCTGTTTATCAGACTCACAGTTTTTCCCCAAAAGTGGGTAATGGGACAGGGAAAAAATATCACAGTTCAGGCACTGATTCTTGTATGCAGTCCACAGCAATTTCAGGCAATAATTTCATTGTTCACTAACTGTTATGCTTCTTAAAAAATAATAAAATAAAACTGATCAGGCATGAAGGTTTTATTTAACCACTTTCAGAGGTCTCTGCAACTTCCAGTACAAATCCACTGATGCCCAAGTATAGCCAGATAATGGCATGACAGCAGCTGAGCTGAGAGCTGAAATGGGACAGGATGGAAATGCCATTATAATTTGGAATTCCACTTGCAAGACAAACTCTAGTCAAAACCAGCCTGACCAGGGGAATGTCTAACTTTGCCAAAGTGTCTTTGATAGTAAGTATTTCTTTTTATTCCAAATGATTTATTTAAATGACCAGCCACTACTGTTTTATTCTACCCTAACCATATTAGAGATTAGTGTTAAGGGACAGAAGCCAGTTTTAGCAAATTCCTGAAACCAGGGCATGGCTTTTTCTGGAAAGGAGATGGGGAGAAACACATTTTGGCTCCATCCAAGTGTCCCCCGTGGGCCTTTGGAAGTGAGGAACCAAAAGCAGAAATCTTTTCTGGATCCTCAAAATTTCACCACCATCTGTAAAATGGCATGAACTAGAGAGAAATGAAAGGAAGCTGGTGGAAGGGAACAGTCTGGGCAAACATCCAAAGGGGATCTAGAGAGAGTTGGTGAGCAATCAGATAGATCCCAAAGGACCGATAGTTGCCAGGGAAGGAGCCTGAGAGGGGAACTGAAAAGCTCTGACATACAGCTGTCATCTGTATTTTTCTAGTATCTAACAAGTGTAAAACACAAAATTAATCGATCAGACTTGACAATAGATCTGTTTTCTGAGGTGATTCATTTGCCAAGATCAGCTGATGTATGTGTGGGTGTGACAAAACACCATTATTAGCAGGTCAGGAGAAAAAACTTGCCAGAGGTGCATCCAATGTTAACATCTGTGTCTGCCAGCATCTAAAGTTATATCAATGCAATATATATTTAGGAAACATCTCCAGGTGTTTGCTGGGAAAACCTAGCTTGTAGTTTAGGAACCCGCATTTCTACCTAGTTTTGTTACATACAAAGGTGTCTCTGCCTGACTGCCTTGCCTGATGGTGTGAAGGCAAAAGGCCAAAATTTATAGGCTTACCACTCATGCCCATTTCTACAGCACAGCCTCAGGCTCAGCTATCCCCAGGTGTTTTCAGTGACTTGAGCTCCTGTGGGTGCTTTGATTCAGTTTTAGTTTCTGCAAGCCAAATGCGGCGATGACAAGGATGAAAAGGCTGGAGTTTGCAACCTGGTCATTTCCCATCATGAGGGGGTACCAGGAACACATGTTCGCTCTGAAAAAGCCTGAGGGAAAGGCATCTCACAGACAGGCTGCTTCTCTGACTTGGTATTCAAAGATGAGGAACAGGATGGTGTCAGTGAATGAGGAGATGTAGTTTGAATCAGTTGCACAGGCACACATTAAAGGTCTGGTTCTGATCAGGATTTTAAACTAGGAGGTCCTCAAAAAGTAGAAAGTACAGCATTATGCATTTGCAGTTTAACAATTTGGCTGTAGCCTGTTAACTTGCCATATAACTGCTGATGATTTGTTCATTATATTAGCTTAATTGCTGTAAGCCTACTGTGTCTGAATCAATCAAAGTTAAAACAATAGAATAATGTTTTTACATAATCACTTTTGCCTGGAAAGCAGGCTGTGTAGAAGGAGGTTCCACATGATGCTCTCAGATATCTTTTCAAAGGAATGATAATTAATTCTGCACTACTTCTTCTGAAGGGATAGAAGAAGATGGGAAAAGATAATGGGCGGTGGCGGTTGCATAATCCCTGCCCCTTTGGTTTGCTGCAGTACACTGATAATGAACAATTTGAAGTATAAAGCTTCTGTGAACCCTAGCCCACGAAAAGCTTAACACAAGCATCAGGACTAAATGCACATCTCCCTTTTCTGTGCAGGAGCTGGATCATTTTTATCCTGATTCACAATGACAAGTCAGACCCATTTACAGTGGTTCTGTGAGGCTGAGTGCCAGTAAGCAGATTGCCTTGGAAAATATGTTTGAGTGCAGAGTGAAGACCATTTGCTGTGCACAGTAAACCAGAGCTAAATAATTAACCCAGCATGCCTGCACCCAGGTTTTCAACCAGGCTAGCCACCTTAACAAACTGGCATTTATTCCCTTTTCTAATGGTGGGTTAATCTAAAACTAAAGGTCCTGATGAAGAAGTTTCTCTTTTCCTTGCTCGCCCTTCCTCTCTCTGTGAAGTTTTCCCTGCAATATACAGAGGTCTTATCACTTCTGCTGAGGTGAAAATAGACTGGGGAGTATCTTTCTTTGTATTTACAGGCACATGCCATGCTCATCCTATCCCTCTATCTGAGCTCATTCTTAGAAGTGGAAGGATATTTGTAAGGAACTAATGGTACAGCTGAAGGAGGATGTCACATGCTAAATGTGTGTTAAGTTTCAGTAGAGGACCAAAATATTTTGAAAATCCTCTGCTTTCGAAGATTTCTGAACTTTTTGCATTTCTAAGCAAAACAAGGTATGCTCTTATTTGGGGAAAATGATAATTTGACAAGGGAAATGAAAGACATTTAATCAGCAAAAATTAGATGCTGCTCTGAGCTTCGTTCTAGTCCAGGAGTGGTTGTATACAAGATGTCAGAGAAGGTTTGGGGGACACTTCTAGTCAAAATAAGCTAAAACTTGTATTTTCAGACTGATTCCAGGTGGAAAGCATTTGTTTGACCGTATGTCTTAGATAACGATATGAAACAGAAAGTAGATTATGCTCCTAAGCCTTGAAAAAGGTTGGGGCTGGATGAAAGTCCCAGAGTGAGCTGTTTCCTGCTTTATCAAAATTACTTCACTCCTTTCCAGTTGTGTTGCCATCCTTCCTGTCTTATCTCATGATACTGTACCAACACAGCAACAGACTGCATTAGCCATACAAAGAGCAAAACTCTAGAACAAACACACACATTACTCACCCAAATACCTGCCATTAATTCTAATACAACCCAATTATATTCTTAGATAGCTGGTTCATGAATCATGGAAAAAAATTAGTTGTTTCAAAATATATGGAAAAATCTTATGAATCTACATTGTGTAATATTGCAGTACTTGCCTATCTATTCTTAATTATAATTTATCCTTACTGCAGAACCTGGAAAATTAAATCCTTGTATTTTATATTGTAGAAGGTTCCTCTACTTTAAAATAATTTAAAATAAGAAAATGAAACTCATTTTAAACAATGAATTAATTTTAGAGGTGCTGGAAATACCCTCAGCACCTCTAAAGGCTCTTGATGAAAAGGACTACCATTCTCTGACTGTGGCATGTTCAAATAAAAAATGTCTGTGATTTCACAGACCTTGAGAAAATTGGAGCCAATGCTTTGAGTGAATGGGTAAGGCAATGTAACTAGAAAAGTTTGACCTCAGAACCATCTTGAAGTTTCCCATTATTCTAGCAGAAGAATAAACACAGAGATGCAGCAAGAGACCTTGCTGCAATCAGGAACAATGCATATAGAAGCTCAGGCAAACCTAACATAAGTGCTGACAGATCCATGTGTTACTAAACCTCAACCACTGCATCAATAGCAAGCACCAGCACATCTCCAAGGACTCAACAAAAGGATCCTGAGATCAGCTCAGCTGGTTAGAGCATAGTGCTAATAACACCAGGGTCATTGGTTTGATCTCTGTATGGGCCATTCACTCAAGAGTTGGACTGCATGATCCTTATGGGTCCCTTCCAGCTCAGAATATCCTGTGAAATGGGAGCCTAATTCTGTGTCTTTGACTTTGTGTACTCAACCTTCATTGTAAGGACAGGGAATATGAGGAAAGGATTTGCTTAAGCTTAGTTAGGAGGTACCTAACTTAACTCAAGGAAGAGAGGAAATTGCTCTGGCTGTCTCCCATGCAGTCTTATAACATCGATAAATTCCTCACAATGCTGAAGACATGCTGATGTCCCACAGAGGACCAGAATGCTGAGAACCCCACATTACACCAGGCCCAAGATGGTTCCCCTCTCCAGGGAAGTGCAACATTTTGCAGAGGTACCAGTTTGTGTCCTTTCAGAAGGGCTTTACCACTTCAGCTGTGGCACTGCATTTGGAACCCATGCTGAAAGCTGGGGTCTCAAGGTACCACAGCAATGCAAATAATACAGCATAGCAGGTGAAACAAAGAGGAGGTCTCGCAATAGGAAAGGCATCGCCAGTTGCTTTGTCAGAAGGAGCTATTTTTCTTGAACCCAGTAAAGCTGACTGAGTTTGGGGAAGAAGGGCTTGCCACATCATTTACAAATGCTCTTGTGGGTGTTTGCTAATTTACAACATCATGATTAAAAGAAGAGCAGACACACACCTATCTCTTATGCAAATTTGTTAATTCAGTGTGTTTCCCTTGCAGTTTACCTGCTATGAATTTATTCATAAGCCCCAGCCCATGTGCACTTACTGGATTTTGCCATTCCTGAAACATAACCAAAATACACATTGCCACCATAGCAATGTTAGAGGGAGTAGTAAACAAGAACTTGTTACAAGTACAGAAAATGCTCTGAAGAAAAAGTTATTTTGGATTTGGGTATTGGTACAGCTAGTTTATACCATTAAAATAGCAGAAAAGACTTAGCATCTTTCAACCCAAGCAATTAATTCATTTATTATCTGATGCCACTGAAGTGTACATAGATCACTGGGAAACTCTGCATAGTTTTCTTCCATTGTTTTTCCTATATGTTGCTATCAATTTAATAATCAGAGTAACAGCCACATTGTTTCTGACTAAGAACTTCTGCCACTGGCCCCATATGGAAAGCACAGGAAGAAATTAACTAGGTAGGGCCATGGCTATGGAAAATGAGCCATATTCCTGTTTTGTTTTCCCTTTCCTCTTTCTCAGACTCTTAATGGGGGTTGTCTCTTTATGGACCTTCTCAAGAATATGGGAACCACAAACATGGAAGTGCATCTCATCCTTCAGTGGGTGGGAAGAGAACTAAGATGTCTCTGGGAGGAGTAACTGCACCAGGGAATCCAATAGCAAATTCCAATATTAATCTAAATTAAGTTGCTCACATCAGCTATGAGTATTTTAAAATGAATATATGCTCTGTGCCTGCAAAGTCACAAGGATTGAAAGAGTCTGGAGTGAAATGACTCTCAAACACACTGCTGTAAGTCAGGAGAAAGGAATGGTATGCCAGTCCCAAGCATGGCCTTCATTCAACCTGGGTGATGACATTAGAAATTTGCTTTGCTAACCTCTTGAAACAGAAAAACAACCTTTCAAGTTCTTAGGTCTCACAACACCTTCAAGACAACAGTAAGCTTAGAAACAGCCTCAACAAACTGGGAATATTACTATCAAACTGAAGGGAAGCAAAATTGATGTCTCAAGTTGGCAAACTATACAGAAAGTCTTAGTTTGCTCTGTCCTTTGACATATTTTCAGCTTTTGGAACATAAAACATTAACAGTGATTAACATGAAGCTGGCACGGGCCAAGACAACTTGTCATAATTCAATACATGGCTATTAAGATATTCTCCAGGGACAGGAGGATTGAAGACAGCTGGCTTTGCAAATTTACACTAGAACTTGTCGAAGTGCTATGAGGAAAATAAGATATCCATAAAAATATTCTAGAATCCCCAGATCTATATGAAGTTGTGCCAAAAACTCATACAAAACAAAATCATTATTCAATACTCATTACTATTCTATTTATAAAGTTTCTGTCACTCCCTGGCAAACAGAGGTAATAACATTTGACTTGGAAGACAAATCACAAACCATGGAAAGTGGAAAGTGAAAAGTGAATTGCAAGTCATCATCCTGAATGTGTTGCAAGCTGAAAAGCGTTGGTCCAAACTATTCTGAGAACCCTTAAGAATAACAAATATGCTTGAAGAAACTCAGATCATTCCATGCACAGCTCAAACAGAGAAAAACAGGCTAAATTTATGAGCATCGCTCACAGGGGCCAAATTAATCAGCTCTGCAATATGCTGCAACTGGGACCAGAGAAAGTATCTAGCATCAAGCATGAGTAAAATTTCAAGTGGCATTCCACAGCAACACACTGCAGCTCCTTTAATGCCATTTCAGCCTTTCTTTCCCAAGGATGAAGTGGGAGAGATGAGTTGTCTCAGGTTGTCTGTATGAACATGTAATATCTTCAGTGTTGGGTGGGCTCTTGAGTGTGCACTTTGGGGGAAAAATGGTCCACAGCTGGGAATGCTTGCAGGACATGACACAAAGGGCAGACGAGTCTCAGAAATGAAAATGGAATTAGGACAAGTGTGATTTATGGCAGTGACTTTGATGCTTCCATATCTCTTTTGGGTTATTCTTAACACAAACACACTGACTCAGAGGAGCTAAGAGCATTGAGCTGGAAGAAGTACTGGACGTTTGGCTTCAGGCTTGGCAATATTGTGGTGACCTTGGCAACGAGTCTAGGGAGAAAGGTAAAATGGATGAATTGGGAGAAGGAAATAGCAACCCAATCAGAGCCCTATAAGCTTCCCTCATAGCCCCATGAGGGAACACAGTGCAAAGCATGTCCAAGCCAAAACCTCACAGTAGTATTGGTGGAGAGAAAATACATCAAAGTTATTCATAATGGAGTAAATAAGAGTCATTACAGAAAAAAATACCATCAGAAACAAGGGTCCTGCAGCCTTACAGACCCTGCAACTTGGGGTTTTCTTTTCACTCAGGTCCCTTATTTTCTTCACACTCATGGTCTCTGAGACCTCTGCCTTCTCCTCGCAGAGCATCTTCCTGACCTGGAACTTTCTGTTCCAAATTTCTGCAAATGCTCTGGCTTCTGTACTGCTGACTTCTATCTTCCTCTAGCTAGATGATCTTAACTAACCTCTTCCTGGTTTATTTCTGTGACCAGCATCTACATAGGATTCCCACAATTCTCCTATCTTTTTTTTTTTTCTGTGACATGATCACCTGGAAGCTCTGCAGAATGCCCAGTGCCCCATCCTGCTTCCTCTATTCCCCGCCACAATCTGCTCTCACTGCTCTGCAGATCAAAGTGGTGAGTCTATTTGTGCTCCTCTGTTCCATCTGCTCATTTTCTTCAATCACATTCCTAATTCTTACACCTTGCCCAAAAGAAGGTGATGGATCCATAGGTATATGTATATATAAACAGAAGCTTTCCCTTCCACTGTATCTAGCCAGCAGTTTTGAAAGAATAATCCCAGCAACATGCTTCTGCAGAGGCCATAGGGCCCATTCTCCAAGACCACTTAGCCTCTGGAAAAGACTACCCAAGGAAGAGGCAATGGCATCAAGCCTGCCAGAGTTCAAGAAATGCTCATACATCACTCTCAGGCACATGGTGTGGATTTTGGGGTTGTCCTGTGCAGAGCCAACTTTATGATCCTTGTGGGTGCCTTTCTGTTCTGATTATTCTGTCATTCTACCTCTAATGGACAGACACAGGAATTCAAACACCATGAGGAAAAAATGTCAGAGCCGGTGTTTTCCCTCAGACAAAGCAAATTGTGGTATGCAACCCAACGAAGCTACAGTCAAGGTTAGCCTTGTTAAGACCATCTGGTTAGTTCTGTAGATGAAGGTGTAGGTTTGGGCTGTTTTGTTTTAAATTACATCATTCAAAAATGATCCACCAAGACCACAAAAATATGCACAGTCAAATAACCCTGGGAAATAGAAAAAGAGACAGATGGAGAATCTGCCTGGCTAATTTTCTCCCCTGTGGCTACTGTGCTGTTTCTGCTAGAAAGGATGTGGAGGGAGGCAAAGTGAATAAATATAAACTGACTTTGTGGGATGCATAGATAACTGCAATATTTCTCTAAGTCCTCATGAAAAACACCAGTGAAAAGAAAAAGGATTAGTGAAAGGCAGAAAATAGACTTTGTAACTCACACTTTTGATACTGGTAACGTTCCTTGTTCAGTTTTGTGAACAAGAAACACTTTCTGTCCTTTATTTAATATCTTTGAAGGGACATTCCTCTACACTTGAAGAAAAGTTCATGAGAGATCATTTTACCAAAAGGAAGGCATTCAGATGTTGCCTCACCAAGGACCAACAAGATCCTTTATATTTGCCAGGTGCCTGGCTGTGAGTGAACCAAGGGACTGCTCTATTTCACTTTGCAGAGCTGGGAAGGTGCTGCTGAGGGGATGAAGCACATTGGGATGCACAATGCACAGCACCCATTAAATAACCTCCAAGACACGGCATTACCTACCAGTTCTACCTGGTGATGGACAGGAAGCTCCATCAATGCCCCAGAACCAGAGCAGGACTAATGTAACATTACTGGTCAGAAACAACCTATCACAGAGCCATGGATAAACCTATTTTCCACCCTGTCCTCTGAGTCAGGCAGCAGAAGCCAGGGGATGTGGGCCAGGCAGGTGTCACAGACAGGCGGCAGGCTGGGGAGCAGACAGGCAGCACGGGGCACGAGCAGTGCCCAGAGCGGTCACCAAGTGCAGATGGCCTGTGCCTGGCTGCCCGGTGGGCTCAGCATGCCCTGTTTTCCTTGGAGTGACATTCAGCAGGGGGAAGTGGCAGCTGCTCGCTCATGTCCCCCAGGGATGTTTTGAACAGTCCTTTCCCCCTGAATCCCCACTTCGCCCACCTCAGGGAAGACTCCTGCCCGCTGTCACCTCCAGTGATTTCCAAGGGGTGGTTCTGTTGTCTGAATCCTACCCCCTGAATCCATTCCCTACAGCCAAGTCTGTGTTCTCCAGTCCTTCTTTATTCCTTTTGGGCAGTTGCAGTGACTTGTCCTGTGTCAGACCCAGTGCTGTGAGCCCAGGAGCCAGAAGTCTGCTGCAACCAGTGGAGAGACATCACGTTCAATTTTGAATCTTTTTTGTTTGTTTGTTTGCTGGATTGTCCCATCACTTGTTCCTCACACACTGCATTAGGGAAAGGCTAGGCACAAAATCCTGCATGCATTTTTTTTAACATCTCTGGCTGCTTAGTCAAATGTCAATAATATAACTACTTCAGAGAACTGGTTTCCTTTTATGTACAAAAAGAGAAAGTCAGGGCAAGGGAATTCTGCCTATGTTAAATATTTTCTTTGCTTTTGTTCACAAGGGGAAGGAATTAGGCAGTTAAAATAATAATAAAACCTGTAACATTCATTTTGAACGTTGTTTACCAGTGGGGGCTTATTTTTAAGGCTTCTGTTCTTCCTGCTCCCTTTCTTCCTCTTGCTGAATAGAAGGGAAATTGACTAATTTAGTTTGGTTGCTCAGCTGGCCATATTAGTGCATCTTACTCAGAAGAGGATCCCTGAGAAAAATGGCATGTTTTTAATGCCCACTTATGCCAATCTTTGCTTTTGTACTTAGTGTTGATTATCAAAGTCACTCTGAAGATGCAATTTACATGCTATTCTCCTGCTTTCTGAAAGAATGTTAGGTATTTCTCAGCTGGAGAATTACTGTACTTGTAGCTTGACCTCCAGATGTAAACATCTGCTCTGTTCTCGACTTGTAAGGATAAAATTGGAATATTTTCTTATATGTCCATTTATGCTCTCCAGCTGCATCTGTCCCTAAGAGCAATATATGCTGTCTCTGAGATATTAAGTAACTGAATTACATATTATGTGAAACTGTGTTACATAGAGTAAAACCTGTGTACAAATGTGTTGTGTCTTCTGCAGGTACAGTAACAATTAAAGGAGTGATGGCAGTGGCCATTCCTCTGTTCACAGCAGTCATCTTAGAAAAGCAGAGTAAGAAAAGTGGCTTTGCAGAATCAAGCTCTATAGTGACAAGGAGGCACTATAGTTACACAGAGCACTTGGAAAACAGAAATACTTGTATTTAAGTTATCTCCATCCACAAGCAGGATTATCATTATGGAGCAGTGCCTGGGGACAATTTTTCTGAGAAGGACTATTGGAGGCACACAGTTTTGTCTTGGCAGGACTGAGGAGGACAACCAATGGGTCACATAACACTGCATGTGGTTACTGGCCCTGTTCAAAGTGTTCCTGATTTCCCCCTATAGCAAAGGTCCAGCACAGCCAAGTCCTTAGACTCTGTTATGGCTGTGGGCCCCCAAAAGTACTCTGTGCAGATACTGTGACCTAGAGAGCATGTTCTGGCAACCAGAACAGACTCTACTATTTTCAGCAAACCATGTATTCCATGTACAGCCAGCCTTCCACATGTTTCATCTCTCAGCAATTATGACACTTCCCAATTGCAGCTGTTTCTCACCAGCCTCAGATGTGCTTTCTCAAAGAATGAAACACTTTCTGAAAGTGTACCAAACCACGCCAGTGGAAAGCCCTGTCTGACAACTCTTGCAGAAGAGGAAGTGAGTAAAGTGGGCAGCACACTAAATATCTCTCTTCAAATAAATTATTTTAAACTGATTTCCTTCCTCCATTAGCAGAGTTCTCATGCTGATATGGGCACCATCAGTCATGTGCTTCTGTTATTGCAACTGGCAAAGCCAGTGGTGGAGGGCAATCTAGCATATTACTGAACACATAACCCTCCCCATCACTTACCCAACTTACCCTGGAAATAAATTCAGTCCTGACATACATGGGTGTTGTTTCCATTAGAGCTGCTCTGCAGGTATGAGGGACACAGAAGTTAGAGGAAGAGGGCTCCAGAGCTATCTTTCATCCTTCTGTAATCTGTTGTTCCTACTACATTTGTTGTATTAGCCTGTAAGGCTCATTCTTCATCAGCATAGGTCATGCTAATTGGCCACTCACACCCATTATATTACAAATATGTACTCAATATGCAGTTTACTCCCCCAGTTATAATCACAGCTGGAATTAACAGAGCCTTCCTAGGTATTTCTTCTTCAGTGTTTTTGCAAGCTTCTGCTGGGCTGAGTTTGGCATATCCCAAGGAAGATTCTTCCTATGAGATGGAGGACCACCATGCTACCCTGAAGATGCTGCACCGCTCAGAATGGCCACAATTTCTACTAATGGTTGGGAGGTTCAGTGCTCAACATGTGTTCATAGGGAAACAGGTTCCACTTGGTTTGAGAAATATATTAAGAGTAAGTAACAATACAGAAAAAAAGAGCACAAATACCCCCAGTTCTCTTTTCTCAGCAGAAAAACACACTTCAAAACAAAAAGATTGCTCAGTCTTTAAGACAAAGAGTGATACTCACTAAACATATCTATGTAGCTCTGAAGTTTAATTTTACTGACTTTCCAAACATACAAAAAGTATCAAGAGACCTATTTTCTCACTATAATTTACAACAGATAACCAAAACATCAGGGGCCTACCACCCTAGCAGGGCTGAACATGAAATTATGAAACTTTTAAGTCAGAAAGGATAATACTTGCAGAACCACATACTTTTTCTTTTTTCTTTCCCAATGGGAAATCCACACACTGATTCCTTTCAAGTTAACACATACATGGGGCAAGATATCACTTACATGAAAATCTGTTTTGTAGTGCAGAGCCAATGGATCAGCAAGGAAAGGCAGGAAAACATACAAGCCAGAGAAGAGCAAAAAGAGAGCAGCAGAACAGCGTGGGGTCTTCAATAGGTTTAAATAATCACCCATACTTAGGTATAGCCTAATAGAAGGGGAGGGATGGGCTTACCCTGTGCCAGTCTGCCTGGGGAAGGTAGGCATTCAGGTATGGCCTGGCTAAAATCAAGCCAGCAGGCAGATTTGTGTATCAATTGCCCATGACTGGTACTTGCATGACCATTTATTTGGTTGCCCATGAAGATTCTTTGCAGGTTATCAATACTTAATACAATGGTTTTGCAGTATCATGTTTCTGTATCTGCTGCCGTACACTAGAAAAGCAACCCAGAAGACTCACTCTGTGGTCAGGTCTCAAGGTGTCAGGTCAAACTCATTTCTCTCATGTTGACTTTCATGAATTTTAGTTCAAATTTTCAAGACTGAACTGGTATGAGTTTTGGGCAGACCTTTTCCAGCAATGGAAGAACCTCTTGTATCTCTCTGCTTCTCTGAGCAGCTGCCCTATGATCTCTTCCTCCAAGATGCCTAAGTTTGGGAAAGGCAGAGCTGGGCAGCGATGGGGGTGCTCAGGCATTGTGCTAGTATAGCGAGACACTGTCAGGGCAGGGGCAGGTAAGACTCACCTCCATATAACATAAAATCTGGCCTGTCTGGAAACCTCTGTCCACTTTTTCATGAGAAAAAAAAACAACAAAGAATGTCCATTGTGGGTCCACAGCACTGAGACAGAGACAGGAGTTTTTTAAAAATAGATGAAGTCAATAAAAAGAAGAAAAGAACTGTGTTTTGTCCCAAAATGAGATGTGTGATTAAAATTTTTGAACAGGAATATTTTTCTTACCCTTCCCTACTGCCTTTGAAGGTTTCTGGAGGGAATGCTTCATTTTCCCACTCAAGTTACAGCTGCACAACCTCAAAGTGATGGTCCACTCCCACTGGCTTATAAATCTCATAATTTCCCCTTGATGGGCACTGACAGCTCTGCAGTGAGTGGTGTGAGACTGATCTCCCCTCTGAGATTTGACGCGTGTGTGATACCGACTGCGCTACCTGTACATGTCCCAGTACTGTCAGACACAATAAGGATCTACCCTAGGATGGATGTAATTGTCAGAGCAAGGAGAACTGGGGCTCTCAGAGGAAAGGAAGAGGTGAGATGCCCCCCAGCATGAACCATACACCTTGCCTCCAGATGATTTTATTCTGTAGACCTTGGGTTGCTATGCAGCAAATTTCACTGCCTGGGCATTGCAAAGGACAAGAAAGCTTCCCGCCTTATCTATGGAAGTAGGAGTTGTCTGCAAGCACAGCTATTAAGTGTTGGGTGTTTGAAAAGTTGAGCCTAGCTCCTAATAAAAACAATCCTGGAAAATTTCCATATCCCTCCAAGTTGTCTTTAGTCAATCTAATAGAATCGTTAAGGTTGGAACACACCCCTAAAATCAAGTCCAACAGTCAACATAGCACCACTATCATGTTCACCACTAAACCATGGCCTCAAGTGCCATTCCCACATGTTTTTTGAATGCTTCTGGGGATGAAGACTTCACCACTTTCCTGGGCAGCTTGTTTCAATACTTGACAACCCTTTCTGTGAAAAAAAAATTCCTAGTATCTAATCTAAACCTTCCCTGGCACAACTTGAGGCCATTTCCTCTCATCCTGTCACTGGTTACCTGGGAGAGAAGACTGACCCTCACTTTCAGAAACAAGTTCTCCAGTGTTTGGAGATGCTGAGATTAAATTTCATTCAAATTTTATTTTGCTCCTTTTTGCATAATCATTATCACACAGTTTTAAATTACATCCTAGACTTTGCAAAGAACTTACATCCCGTTCCTCGAAAATGCTGAGTGAAAGAAAGGAGCAAGGTGGAGTTAAAACCCAGAATCCCAGCGGGGAAGATTTTATCCCAAACTGCTAAAGTCTGACAGACTGTTAGTACATGAATGTAGGGTTTCCCACTGCAAAGTGGCTGGTAAACTCAGCTGTGACAACAGCCCTAACGATAAGAGAGTAGTGACTCCCATCAGAGAAACAATTTGATTTAAATACACTTCTTTCCCTTTTAACCATTCTGTTTACATGCTAGAGATATCATAAATGCACATGAAAGCAGACAAGCAAGGTTTCTGGAGAGGGGGAGAGATGGCAAGGCAGGGTGGCGTTATTATGGATGTCTTTAAATCACCAGGAAACAAACAAAACCTTTAGGAAGATGGACAGTAGGATTGTCAGATAATACTTCCTATAAGCCTTATGGAAAATATGTATTTATGCAAAAGAGATACAAACTGTGAAACAGCAAATCTGGTTTAAATTTTGAAAAAGGTCTATTTGCTTGCAAATGTCTCTTCAGCTGCAGAGAAGATAGCAGAAAAGGATAGGACTGAAAGTCAATTTGCTTGCAAATCCTACAGATAAAGACAACACTGGGATGCAATTGAAGAAATATGTACATCATTTTCCTCACTTTGTTATTTGGAGCTTACAAAATTTTTCTGGAGCATATCAGCAAGTGAATTCTGAGGGATAAAAAAAATGGAATGTGTTTATTTGAACAAAGTTTAGATAGCCAGTTGCCTACACTTTGGCAAACTTTCAGTCCTGTGGAAGTGAAAATAAACTGTTTAATTTTACTTCCAAAGAAAGAATGAAAGATAATAAATTCATACTGCTGAAAACAAGAGTAGTCACTCTTGTTGCGGCTTTTGAAACAGCAAGCTTTGGCCTAAGCTACGTTCAAAACCCAACAACAACCAGAAACGTAATATTCATAATAGCTGTGTGATTTTTCCCAGACTTTTTTTTTCTACTTTTCTTTCTGTATTTGTTAATAAAAGCTCACAGAAGCAGAAAACCATCATATTTGCTTTGTAGATCATATGCCAAGCAGAAAATTGTGTATAAGAACTGTCTCTTCTCTGCATGCAAATGAGTTACTTATTATAGAACAAAAAGGATACAAATGCAAATTATGCAGAAACATTTTCATCAAGCATCTTAAAAAAAAAAAAAAGCTTCCAACAGCAAGATTAACAGCTGGTGCAGCTCTACATTTCCCTTCTCCTTCTGTCAGACCAAACTCTGTCCTTGCTCTCATGACAGTCCGCAGGGGCTCCCCACCCCAAGCCCAGCAGCAGCTCCCTGCTGTCTCACATGCCTCCCTCTCTTCCTGAAGATTTGAGGAGACACCAGCACTCACATTCCCACTCCCCATCTCCAGCCCCTGCATTTACACTCACTGCTGCCATGGCATGAGCAGGGACCTCTCTGGCAAGTAGCAGGCCACCACGGGACACCCACACCTCGTCCCTTCACAACACCTATCTCACACAGAGTTTTCTGCATCCTTCCTGGCACATGGACTTTGCACCAGGACCACACATTCACCATGAGATTATGGTCCATGCCTGCAGCATGCACATGGGTCAGTGAAAGGAAATAATATGGTGTTCAAAAAAAAACTTTACCAAGGTGAGCAGTGGGAAAATGGTTTGCACCACACATGCAATGAGGGAAATGAGGCTTCAGCAGTGCAGTCCCAGACAACCACATCAGGTGAACAGGGCTAAGAAATGACACAGGCAGAATACAGCAGCACAAAGCTGAGTAGGTAAAAGAGGAAAATCCCTCAAATCAGGATGGACACCAAGAAACATAAACCATAGATGACAACTGGACCATACACAGTCCACAGTGATGTCCAAAAGCCATTCTACCTCACAAAACTCTTCATCAATTCCCATTCACTGAGGCTAATCCGGTTTACCTCACAAGTCTTCAGTAGGCAGGCTGAGGTTTTCAAGGCAAAAGATGAGCAGCTGCCCCATGATCAGGCTGGGATCATGCAGCTGCCTTGGTTCTCAAGGACCGTGTGCCATCAAATTATTTCTGGCTCTGTTCAGCCCCTTCCTCTATGACATGAGAGGTTATTTCTAGTGGTTTAAGAGCACAAGACATGAACTCCCCCACTCGTTCTCTGCTGCTAGCTCCCAAAGACCTTCCCTGCCCAGTTAGTGACATCAATTCTTATTATAAGACCAAGAAATAGCTGTGATTTGGCTTAATAAACCATCAGAACAGCTCTTGCCTTTGGAGTCAGTGCGCCCATGGGTCAGAGCTGGCTGCAGTGGCCATGGCTGGGAAAGGGGAAGATGTTTCACACAAGGAGCAGGCTCTTAGAGAGGCACAAGAGGGTGGAGTCACAGTCCACCTTGAAGATCCTTTGCAAAACCTGCATCTTCCCACAAGTTTTCCCCAATCCAGCTGAAAGCCCTCGCACCACTGATTGCAAGGGCGAGAAACAAAATCTAATTCAACCCGTTCCTCCTTCCAGCTACAGAAGAAAAACAGCTAATCCTAGCAGACCTTGACCAAGGGAAAAATGAGGAAATGGCATAAACTGCAGGAAACCCATAAGAGACAAGGCTGTTACCATTTTGTAAGAAGTAGGCAGATACTCAAGTGAACAGCCCTCAGTAAAAGGTCAAAATCAGGAGGCAGGGCCATCCTCCGTAATCCCCCTGAGTTGGCATCCCTGTCCCAGCCCTGCTGGCTCAGGCAAACACTGGTCCATGCCTGGCTGGAGCTGTCTGGCTGCAACAGGGCCAGGCATGGGACCAGCACAGACCCTACTTCACAAGTGACTTGTTGTGTCTGCAAGTGTGTGTCTGTGCTGCCACGATTAAGGAAGACTGTCTGAAATGCTGGGACTGCCTGGACAAAATTAAGTTTTTTCCTCCCAGCAGCCTTCAGGACATGGGAAGTACTGACACCATCAGCTCCTGAGAAAGTTTGTGTCCATGTTGCTAAACCAGGAAGGAATCCAACAACAAACACAAGCAATGGGAACCAGCATTTAGACTGATAGTGCTTCATTAAGCCATTCCCATTGGTTGTAAAACTACTCTGGGATGAACTTTAGCAGTCATGGCTCAGTGTGAGGAAGTGTGAGAAATTACTGCAGAATGAAAGCCCAGAAAGGGAAAGGCTGATTTATTCCTTCTGTGAAAGCGCACACTCCAATTGAGCATTAGAAGCATTCTAATTGTCACAGGTATTATGCCGGTCAATGTGGCCTGAAGAAACAAATGACTATTTATATGTCTCTGCTTTCCAACAGGAGAAGAACAAGGGTTTTACTGATGACAAATACAGATCTCACTTACTTTGCTGAATTTAACATCAGTAATATCTTCCCATCTTTGCAAGGGACGGACAGGCAGGTAGCCCCAGAATGGTTTTGTCTTTCCCAGTGGAAGTCTCACTCAGGTACGTGGATGCGATAGTACTTTTTTTTCACTGACTGCACACAATTATCTTTTTCTTAAAGTAAACTAGGCTACGCCCAACTCACAGGAGTTCAAATACATGGCTGGTAAAGAAGTATCATCCCTGTTCTGACAGTCAACTCAGGCCAAACTGCTTTGCATCCTGAAGAAGCATAATCTACCTGAAGAATGAAACAGATGTGTGGTTTAAGTATGGGGTTAAGATGCAAGAGGATTGAATTTGATTCCTGACCGTTGGCATTGCCTGTGCCTCCCAGCAATTCCTTTGCACTTGGTGTGCTCCAGGTCTCTGTCCATAGGAAGGGGCCCTGACACCTCCAAGTCACAGGGGTTCTGCAGAGACAAATTCATTGTGTTTGTTTGCATGACAGATCAAAATAGAAGCACGAATAACTTCTGCAGCTTCCACTTGTTTTTGTGTTTACTACTTTACACCCAAATGGAGTAAGCATTATTCACAGGAGGAGCCAGGTAGGCAGTGCACGGAAAAAAATATATCTTTTCATCTCTGAAGTACACATCACAAATTACTTAAGCAGCCAGATCCTAAATTAGCTGAAAATTTGGCCAAATGTAGATTTTTGGATGAAAATTCCCAAACGCTGGGCTGTTTGCCTCTGGGGTTATATGTCTGGCAGATGTCACAAGTAATCTATTTTGTCAAACACACAGCAAAATCAGGGAGTGCTATATGAGGGCGAAGCACAACCAGATCACAAAGGAATGTACTGTCTCTGGAATGCTAATGAAAGATTAGCTCTTCAATTCAGACTCTGAATTTTGAGGAATCTTTTGCTTTGCTTTTAGGTTAAACTAAGGGCAGAGTAAGTAGTAAAGCATGCAAATGAGGCACTGTCATGAGAAAATAATTCTTTGTTTCACTGCAATGAGAAATCTCATTTACATAAAATGAGAAATAATTACATTGCAGCTGAACCATGTGCCCTACCCATTTAATTGAATCTGAGGTACACATCTATGGTTGATTTACTGGGGCCGGTTCCTGGAAAGCATTTGTTATTAGTCATTTTTTCAGCAAAAAGATGAATCAACATTTCTCAACTAAGCAAGAGAAATAACTCCTGAAATAAACTCCTGCTGAGCACCACAGATCAATACAAACAACAGTGACATGCCCATAGAGCTGTGGAGAGTTTCGACAACAGGGAATTTAAAATACTGGTGAAGAATATTGAGAAATACTGGTGGATATCTACAGCTGTCTGCTCTGACTCTTTCAGCAGCTCAGGCCATATGACTTCACCACACAACTATCTTCCTTCCTAACTACATGAACGAACAACATTAAGCCCATTAAGAGTCATTTGTCTTTCAGGACTAGACTTTCCCCATCAAGGGTGTCCATCCAGCTGATTTCTCTTCAGAAAATGTTCCAGACTTTTCTGATGCTAAAGGTTGAGTTTCTCTTCTTGTTAGCTTTTAAATTTCAATCTTCTCTCCTTGGATGGCCTACTTTTTTTCCTGTTAAATTATAAAAGGTGTTGTCTAGGAAAAAAAAAAAAATTAACAACTTACCTTTCACTCTTTTCTTAGAGAAGTCTAGTAGAGTGAAAACATTACTTCTCCACTCTAAGACACATCCCTAGACTTTTACACTATTTTACAGGTTTTTCTGAAATCCCTCCAGTTAAGTGCAGACACCTTGACCACAGAGCATTTCCAGCTGTGACTTGGTGTCACCTCGTTTTATACACATATCTTTCAAAGTGCCTGACCTGTATGGGAAGGTTTCTAGTATGTCCACCTACATGGTAGCAAGGTACTTGGCCTTCCCCAGATGCTTGTGAATAGATTGTTTTTCATTTCTTGATCTGAGGAGCATTGCTGTTCCTTTCAATATCCCCATTTCCAACCAGCTACGCCTGGAAAATTGACTTTTCCCTGTCTCTGCTTGACACAAGAATTCTTCTTTCATTAGTCACAACATTTCATCAACAAATCCTGATTAAAAATACTCGGACTATGAGTGGTGTATGATCTAGCCCTACTAACAACATCTGATGTACATCAGTCATCTGGGTCACATGGTGTTGTTTCAAAGCTATAATGAGACTGTAAATTTGGGACTCACCACATTGATTGGCTTAGGAGTGACTGCAGAAAGTTTATCCTAAAAAGGATGAAATCAGTGATCTCATGCTGTATTTCAGCAAGCCTCACCAGCTGCAAACACACTGTTTGTTCTGACCTTATACTGTGCTCCTTCCAACACATCTTTGGAAATATGTGCCTCACCCTCCCACTTGGAGACCTCAGCTTCAGGTGTGACCTCCTCTTCTGGCAGGTCAGGGCAAGAGCTAAGACTGAAAGAGCAGAAAGAGCAACCTCTACTACTCAGTATCTGCCTAAGGAATTAGGGGACTAAACTAACAGATTTGTAGTTTTGTGTTTGCTCCTGCACTACCAGCTTCTCGGCACAGCTCAGATGTGTGTCTGGGACTCAGACAACAGAATGGAAGGATTGGTGGTGCGCTACCACAACTGTGCAATAAATGCTTTAGCCCTCAAAAGACAATGCAAAGAAATATATCTGAAGATCCTGAAGTACTCAAAGCTTGAGTATCCTATTAAAACTACAGAAGATGCATGGTCAGAGTGAATAATGGAGTGTATTCCCAATCATTACCAAAGGCCAAAATATCTTGACTGCAAGAGCAATATTTCCAAAAGTGCAGTGTTATTCAAAATAAGTTAAAATCACCACCTAACAGCACAAATGTAAATCTCGCCCACGAACAGGCATCTGCATCCTGCTGAATAAATCTAGACAAACTCTCTGGGGGTTTGTGAGTGACTTCATACAAGTGGCAAATCTAGCTCCACACAAAGATTAATGTCAGAAACAGACTAATACTTGTGAACCCTTGGCTTCTAGTGTTAGATTTAATTCATCATCTAGAAAACATGGCACTACTAGGGAAATAAACAACAGGTTTATATGAGACCAGAGGCATTTTTTGTGGCAAGAGCTCAGAGGAAATTTTTTGTTCCATGAATTCGAGAGCAAGTTTAGCAATTATGCATGAATTTGAATTCATTTTACTGAATTATTTACTGGAAAATACCTTTACATGTTTCTCTTGAAACATGTGTTGTTTATATTTCCTTAGTGAAACATTCAAAATTTTCAATCTGAAATAAACTTTGTTTTAATGTTCCCTTTCTTTTTAGTTAGAACAAGAAGATATTTTTTAAAAGAACATATAAAAGACATATTATGTTTTCAAAATGTGCCGCATGAGGATTCTCCAATCTTTGCCCTCCTAACACTACCAAGAAACATTTTAGATCCAAAAGTTTCAGGAGAAAAGAGGGGACAGCTCAACCCAGTTCTGGTTGCTCCTTCAACCAGAGCCACCAACTCTATCACTAGCAAACTTCCTGGCAAACTTTCCGGAAAAGAGAGCTCAAAGCATATGAAAACTATACTGTGAGAGGTCAAAGGGAACAACAAAAGAAAAAGTACTAGGGCTAGTGCAGAAGTCCAGTTCCCTACAGTTTGTCCTTTCTCATGTAACTCTCTCTGGGGGAAGAAATAAAAGAAAAGGTGTATGTTTCATAATCCTTAGTAAGAAGTATCACAGAATCCCAGAATATGTACAGGGCCATCCCCAAGAGTCACACCATGTGCCTAAAAGTATTTTCCAAATGCTTCTCGAAGTCTGTCAGACCTGATGCTCTGACCACCTCTCTGGGGAGCCTGTTCCAGTGCTCAGCCACACTCTGGGTACAGACAAAATACAGGTTATGGCTTCAAAGAATATGCATCTTAGGTATTGACTGGTCAACTGCCTGCTGCAAATGAAATGTGGCAAAGTGTCCAAGAGCTACTTTTTCTTCATTAGTTCCTCCTTAGATTCCTTTTCTCATGAAACTTAATTTATTTAGGGGAAAAACATTTGTGACAGCTATCTTTTTTACTAAATGTATTTGATAATGAGCTTGATTCAGAAGTGAAAGTGAAAAGCCAAGGAGGAGAACTGGTAGGCAGCATTCTCCCTTAAGCCTCATTTCCTATACCAACATATCTAAAAGCTCATGAAAGAGTATAGACAAGTTAATTTGAAGTTGAAAGGAGCAAAAGGGAAAACAAACAGAAAAAAACAGGGTTGTAAGAAACAAGGATTGAAGCCTGTGGCTTTCCCTCTCCTCTAGAAGAGTTCCTCTGGAAAATGTTAGTTTATTGGTGATAGGTTTATGCAAAGTAGGATACCTTTTCTGGGTTTTGCAAGGGAAGATGGCTAGCAGATGACTTTTCCAGAAGCTGACGTGTACAACAGATGACATACACTTGCAGTTTCTCTACCTGATCCAATTCCAAGCAGACCGTGGCCTTGGGAGAAGGAAAACTTACTTGTGTTATCCCCTGCCTTGCAGTTCTCCTTCTCCTGAAACATCTTTAAGGCAGAGGACTTATTTGGTCTTTGGAAAAGTGATGTTTCCTGCCTCTTTTGCAATTATTCTAAAGGCTTTTTGTGTAGGATGACTCTGCCTTAAACACCTCAGCCAGCTGGTCCCAGGAACAAAAAGCAGTACGTGCACAAAGCAACTCTGCCTTTAGCTGGAACTGCCCTCACTAGCCACACCAAGGCCTGAGCCCAAAAAGACCTTCTCCAGGCTAAGACAAGCTCACAGCCTTTACCTTTGGCACATCTTTCAGGCAATATCTAAAAGATATGCCTCTTTTTGGCTCTATCTGCCACACTACAGAGGAGGCACAAGAAAAGGGATTGATAGTCAGGAGGGAAAACATTTTATCACTAGGAAAGTGCAGATACATCTTGCTATCTGAGTATATGTAATAACTTGCAGGGTCCTTAAAACCAGTGTTAAGATGCTCCTGATCTTAATAGTATTTTCTTTTATTTGCTTAGCTTTTTATACACAATTATGAAGACACCCTGAAGATTGAAGATCAAAGATCATGTCTTCAGGGAGAGCTCCCCTCTATCTGTACTTGTGCATTATCAGCAGTGCATTGACAGAGAATTGATCCTCTAGTTTAATTGTACCTCCATATAGTCCCCAAGGAAATGTTTTAGGAGCATCAATACTGTAGGTAAGTAGAAGTCTTTTTTCCTACCAGCTTTTTGAAAGTATCTGAAGAAGGTGGCACATTTTTCTTCTCTACTGACAGCAGCAAAGATGCCATTTTAACCTTTGAAGTAAGTCTTGGATGACAGCCACTTAAACTCCTGAGAAGAAAATGCCTTGACCTGTATGCATTGGCCATCCTCCTCCTGATAGGTACTAATTGATTGATGAGAAATTTGATTTGCTTTACAGGGCTCAGCATTATCTCTTTCCAGCTTTTTCTCGATAACTACCAGCTACAACCACATAAGATCTACCAGACAGGCCACTTGGATTACTATGGTGTTCCACAGGACATTGTGTGGTTATAAATAGGGACCTTCACAGAGGCACCTGGTCTTGGCCAGATCTTGTCCAAGCACTATTTTTTTCCTCATACTTCCATGATTCTTGGGAGAGAGGCATGGAGAGGAGCACAGGCAGGAAGAAGAGACTGGGTTCACAGAGCAGTTCTGATTATAAAGCCATGCCTTGCCTCGTGCTTCTCATCACAGTGGTGCCACAAACCCTACAAGGGTCCTCATTCTGGTCCCCACCGAGACTGACCCTTGCTTATGGCACAGTCTGTCATCCCACAAAAGCTCAAGATTTTTTCATCTTTCTAGGTCAAAGGCACGTTGGACGTTTACTGACAGCAGATGAAGATTGAGCAGTGGCTGCCAGGCTCCCAGGTGGGAGGTGCAGTGCCAGCAGGTCTGGGAACAGGTACCTCATCAGGGGCTGCTCAAAACACACCCCCTTGGCACAAACTGCTTTCATCTTTCCTTGTTCCATTATAATACTTGGGAAAAGGGCTGTAGAGGGTCACCTTCATATATGGAACAGCAAAAGGCAACCAAAACAAAAAAGGAACTTTTTGCTATTTCAATCCAAACAGTGACTGCTTTGGGCATTTTGGCATCGTGATTTTTTCAGGCAGTAATTTGAATTACTTCGTTAGGCAATGCGTTATTCCAACCATGTGCTTCTCAAGGAGAAACTGTAATTAAGCCCAAATATATAAGTTTTAAAGGAATTTTATTGCTCTGGGAACCTGACTTGTTTATAATAGAGGCTGTCAGCAAATAGTTGTTTTAAATCAGAAATAATAAAATAAATTTGATCACATGATCCTCCAATGAAATATTGTTTCTATAGGAGATGGAAACAACTATTTTCAAAATATTAGCCTCTGTTTTCTGAACAGGACTTTTTTTTAGGATAATCACATCTACAGATAAGCAGGAAAGGTTTCTTCTCTAGATTGGGGGTAATCCTCTGTTTATTTCCACTCCTTAGCTGCATAACCTGCATGTGGACACAGGATCAACCTGTCAACCCACACCCATGAATGTGATGGAGGAAGAGAGTTGTATTCACACCAGTCTGCTTTGTGGTGAGGTCACAGTTTTGTAGGAAAGGCAAAACACCCCACATGTTGACAGAGCTCTACCTGTCATCTCTCCTGGTTCACCTAGCTTGTTCAGCCCAGCTCCAGCCAAAAAACATAAGTTAATGTAACAAAGACTGGGCAAGATACATCATTCATCCATTCAACCATGTGTCATTCACACATTTTTAAAGGTGAGTGAATGGAACAAACTTATGTTCTCCTTCTGCCACTTGATTAAGCAGAATAAACACTGTATACTGCCTTGATGGAAAGAAAATACAACCTTCTTTTGAAATCAACCCTATGAGATATAAATGACTGTTAAGCTAAAAGCACCGATCATGTTGCATCTGAATGAAAATGTGACTCACTTTTCCGCTGTTTACGAGGCTGCCAACCACATCCTCAAGCTCTGCCATCCTACTGGCAGGACCCAGGTGTCAGGAATCCTCCCAGCGTGACACTGGGCCCCCTCTCCAGCCAAGCATTGCAACCTGAGTAACCTCAGGGTCTCGGCAGTTCCAGGAAATTTTGGAAGACATGGGTCTCACATACCTTCCACTTTTGAACAACACTTCTATGAGTTATCCCATTTGAACTGTCCTTTCCAGTGCAGTTCCTCCACTGCAGGGACAGGCAGCAGCTCAGTGACCACCACTACTGCCGGAAGGAAATCTATCAGCATCTCTGTTCTTGTTTTGTATCTAAATGGTGTATATAGTGGCACCTCAACACTCAAGAGCAGATTAGAATTTACCCAGAGTGTACCTTGCAAGCTCTCTTCTGGAGTACTGGCACAAAACAAGATCAATTCAAATGGACCCAATGAATTCACAGTGCTAAAGCTAAAGTGAGCAAGCAAAGAGGCATAAGCTGCTATGTTTGGGTACAGAATTTCATCCAGCAGGCTGGAACTACCAGCTTGAATGTAGTCTGAGCTTCATTCCATGCATTCATGTCTGCTATGGAAACACAGGCCAGAACCTTAAAATCATGGTAGCAGGTATTCCATTCCTCACTCACACAGTTTCACTTGCTGGGATGAAAGACACCATTCTCCTTGCAACCACCTGTGAATTCAAAGCTCTTGCTGTACACCCTGCAGCAGTCTGCACAGGCAGAGAGCACCAGAGAGTAGAATAATGACTAATGCTTTGCACAGAAAAACAAGGCAGTGGATGACTATTGTATCTTCCTCTCAACCATCCTTTCATCCATTCAGAAAAGCTGAGCTTTTCTGAGTCTGTTCCGACAATTTGCTTTATGTATTCAGTCCTATCAATGTTTTAGCACTAGGAACTTCATTCCTACTCTTCTCTTACTGGATTGTGGTGAAAAACTTACAGGAAAGCAAATTTAAAAAGCAATCCCAAAGATGGAATTATGTGTACAGTGCATAGGGCTCAAGAACAGAATAAAGAGCAATTTTTATTATCAACTGGGTTGTTCATCTAGTTACACACCAGATTACTCTGCTAGAAATATTTTCAAAAATAGATTAGTGGGAAAACAAAATTAGGCTCTGGAAGAGCGCAGTCGTGCAGAGATTTCCAGTGTGGACTTAGTACCTACAATAGAAAGTGAATGGGACTTCAGTACCTACAGGCTTTTTTGACCTTTCTGGACCTCAAGTTCCCTCATAAAATAGAAATGTCAGAACTTATTTATGTTTTAAAAAGGCTGTAGGAAAAGTGCCCTTGCTTGGTCTGATGGGTTATTTAAATCAGTATGCTCTTTTCAACAACAAAATTATCATCTTTCACAGCTAGAGCTGTGAGAACTAATTAATAGCCTTGCTTTCAAATGTGTGAAGAACTATGTACATGTCAGTATAAGATTAGGCATGATCATTTTAAGATATTGCCAAAAGCACTTGGTTCTTATATCTGAACTGATCAATTGTTTATAGAACAGCCCAAAGGAGGCCCTAATCTGTGGAAGAAGCAGGGCAGGTAGTCAGGAGAAACCCCCTCCACCCCCACCCCTCACTACTGCCTAGTTAAGCTTTTATACTCCCTTATGTGCCGCCATATCCACAATGAAAGCCCTGCCAGTGCTTCACTAAAGTCAGAATGGGAAATAGCGAGGATGGTAACAGCAGGGAAGAAGGCAGCAGTGGTCTGTCATGATGAACTGACCCTGCAGCCAGGTCAGAGACAGGACAGGCACGTGTGGCTGGTGGATGTTGGGCAGCCAGGATCTGATAGTGCTCCCACCACAGCCCCCAGTCAGAACAAGGGCAGTGCTGAAGGTAATATGTTCATATTTTAAATGCAATGTCACTTCAAAATTCCTTCACAAGAAGGTCAAATTAAATTATAGCTCTGGGGAAATCCCTGCTTTTTAATTTACATGGATGCCTAAAGGAACAGAGGAAACAGAGGCAGATAAATAGTAAAGCATTTATACCCAATTAAACATGATATTCTAACATTTTCTTTTTGGTTTGTTTGTTCTGAGGGCATGGCTGTAGATAAGATTTGTGGCTCTGAACATCACTTTATCTCCTTTACTCTCAACAGAAAACTGTCATCTTTCTGCTGTAGACTTTCTATTGCAGCATAGCCAAGAGTTTCTCCAGGATATATCCAGAGATGTATTGCTTTTCTTCTCAAACCAAGGCTGTTATTCATTCTTTCCCCACTCAAAAATCTTGCCACTTCTGCAAGATCCTTCAGTTAAAAGTAGCAACACTGTGTTTGCACACAAACTTTTTCTCTTAATTCTACATATATGAGCACTGGCTCAGTTGGGGAAAGCAAAAAAAAAAAAAAACCCATCCTAAGCTTCCTTCCCCACTCCCCTACCCCCCAGCCTGCAATGAAAGAGGTCAAGATGAAAGCCATTTGAATGTAAAGAATCACTGCAAAGGAAGAGAGGAAAGCTATTGCCCCTGCCCAGGTCAGGTCAAGAACTGGTGGTCTAAAACCACAGGGAGAGAGAGAAAAAGACCTCTAGAGATAAGCCCAATGCAGCATTAAAAGTACAGCAGCAGGAGGCTGCATCAGAATTCAAGACCAGGGAAGACAATTGTTTTTCAAAGATGGTCTTAAAAAACCATTTCCAGGTTGTGGAAAGGTGTGACGTTTTGGAGTCCCCATCCACCTCCTTTCTTACAATTTTTGTAACAACTGCACTGAAATCAGTCAACACAGGCTAAGGATCAGGCCTAGAAAGCTAAAATAACATTGCCCTGACTTCTGTACTTTGTAAAACCTCAGCCTAAGACTTCACTTCAGGCTTTGCTGTCCCTGTTACATGTTCTCCACCTCCTGCCAAAGCCAAATTCTCACTCCAGCCTGAGGGCAGGTCCCACTTCTCTTTTATGTAAGCAAGAGAACAAGCCAGCTGTAACAGTGAGCCAGCAAAACCCACTTAACACTTCCCATCACAATATCCACCTGCTAGCAGTTTCATGCCAGAACTGATAGCCTGCGAAGACATTTTCCTAAACTAGAGTTTTTCTGCAGTAAAAATACTCCAGTGATGGCTCAGCATCACTTCCCTGCGAATCAAAGTAGCAGCTTCAACACTACTATACCATTTGATATTTCAAAAGTGTTTAAAGCAATCTCCTGAAAGCTGAGTACTAGAGAAATGTAGGGGTGATTTGCTCCTTTAGACTGCAAAACCCCATAGCAGAGACACTCCCAGGTGTGTTTGTAGCTTGCTCTCTCTCTAACACCAACCATGGACCAGTTTTTAAACCCAAAAAGGAGATGCAAATGTTGCAGCTCTTCAGGAGCCTGAAGGAGAATTCTTCATCTCAACTTCCTCTCCCATTCCTCTCTCCTCTTTCTCTTCAATTTAAAATAAACAAATAGAGAAAAGTCTGAAATAATGAGTCAGTGCTAAATTGTGCAGTATTTTTGCTGTTTCCTCTTCTTTCTAAGAGATGATGAGTGCTTATTGATGGTGAGCCTCAGGAAAACAGCTGAGTCAATTTACTGATGCAGAAATCTGGTAGGGTCACACACACATCACATTATAAAGAGATGCTTTACCTTAATTCATTACACTTGAATTCTGCAGAAAGGAAAGTTGCCTGCAGTTTAACTAACTGAAAGTTTATCTGTGCTCACACAGAAGCAGCCGTATAGTCCAGTGTTTCAAAAACTGCTGAAGTTGAAACTAGAGGCCCTGGATTTGGCCAGTGCTGATCAACCTATGGGATATGCTGCTTTCTAGCCCATGGGGCTCTTCTCTTCTACTATCATTTCTCATGCTGGCCACAGAAGAGTCATACAACATATATCACATCCTAGTTTGCTAGCTAAACACACAGTTGAGCAAGCTCAGGAAAGCTCAGATTTCTTGTTTTACATCTTTGGTACAAATCACAACTGAACATTTGGTGCAGTCTTTTATACCTCTCCAGTGTAGTCCACACTGATAGAGACCTGCAGTCTTTACTAGACAGCAGCATTATGAGATGAGTTTAAAGACCCATCTAGGGAAATGTTAGTGATGCTTATATGAAAACCACCGTTGCCCACAGCTGAATCACTAAGCAACACTTCATTTTTTAAAGACTGACTGTAGTAGTGATTAAACTGACTGTGAATGAATTTGACGTCTCACAACTACAGACAAAAAAAACCCTCCACTGGTAGGATCTTCCCCAAAAACATTGTTCTAAACAGAGTAGTGAAAAATGTCACAAAATTTTCTCCTCAGTTCAGCTGTTACTTACACTTACTTGTATTATTTTTCCCAGTAATCCCAGCAGTGCATTGCTGCTAAGCCAGCCAACTAATGCACTGGAACATACTTTAAGCCTTCAGAGGACTGCAAAGGGTGCTGTAGAGAAGACAGCTTCTTTTGCAGCAGCTTGGCTGTTCCATGGAGGAGCCTGGGCCATCCAGGTGGCTCAACAATAACTTCAGTGGCAACAGCCCAGGCAGTCAGTAGTCCATTCTGGCAACCTGAAGTAGAAGAACTGGTTGTGACTTGGGATGTTCACAGAAATGGTAAATTTCTGCTGATGAAAGAAAAGGATAATAATGCTTGATGCCTTGCCTTCTCTTATTCATGAGTGACTACTCACACAGTAATGAAGATGGCACTCTGGAAGAACTGCTTCAAGAGCCATGAGAGTATATAGCATAATCAGGATTCTGCTTTTGATAGATCTGCCATGAGGAAAAGAGACTGGATATTCTTTAAAAGGACATTGTTATGGAGCCAAGTGTTGGTCTGCTTTATTTATCTGGGATGCAATGAAAACAAAATGGTCACATCTTACATAAATAATTTATGTAGCCAGATAGACAGACATCTACACAGATATACTCAACAGGGCTGTATTCTCTCATATACAGAAAGAGCTTCAGAGCCAAGCAAGATTTATCATTTGAAGAATGAATACTCTCAAGTTCATCACCTTTGTAAGCACAAGCACAGCAGCTGCAGACTCATTGGGCTTCTATGAGGGAAAAGTATGTTCTTCCTTGACTGAGATGTGGGGGACTGGAAGAAAACATCTGATAGACAATGATCTCCAGTCAGCACATGATCACATGCCGGCCCAGAAACTCTTTGCTATGTTGCAATCATTTACTTTGAGCAAACACATGGCAGAAAGGTGCTGAAAGGGTTACTATAAGGGCCACTGTGTTCTTAAAAAAGCAACTCTTATCTCTCCTTCCTCGGCCCTCAATAACTGTAGAGCTGTTGATCATAGTATGCTTTAAGACCTAATGATTACAGAAAATAAAACTTATTTGCCTACTTGTCAACTGACATTATTTGATCTAGAACTCCCTAAGAGACCACAGAAGAAATTTCCATTTGTGCTTTCTCTCTATACCGCACTGATATTACAAAGAATGGTTTTATAGCACATTTAGGTCCAAAAAGGTAGCTATTTTCTGCTAACTTCTATGATTTTAAATAATGTAGGATTTCCTATTATAATATTTTAGCCCCTTCTTGCTGAGCAAAATACTGCAACTCTTGCTCTATGAAACAAGCAATAGGAGCAGGTAGGAAATTGTTTAGTTAGAGCTTCTCACTGCACTGGAGGTGTGAGAGGGAATGGAAGAACCCTTACATTACCTACAGACAATGTCTCAACACAGGTGCAAAGTAAAATGGACAATGAAAAATGGGATAAAAATCCAATTTCTTATGGTTGAAATAATATAGAGCAATAATAACTACCCACTGGAATATGTTCACTCATTCCAGTGGTAGGTCTGTGTGTTACATACCAATTCAGTAAGTACAACAGAAAAGTGCAAGGTACAGAAAATGGTCAATTATATTTTTCAGGTATTTATTATATCAAGACCATTGGGAAGCATGAAGGGGTTATTGGAGAATATTTTGAAGGGTGAACTCGTATCTCTCATATCTTCCACTGTAAGGTAAAATTACATAACAAATACTAGCAGACTCAGTTCAGTTCTTAGTCTGCTTCAGCTTTTATTTTCACTCTGTGCAGCTTTTAGCTGAGAGATTTGTGTTAGCCAAGGCCGGGTCCTTCAGACTCTCAGGCCATGTCAGGCACACTCACGCTATCTTTCTTGTGTGCATTTGTCATATCAAGACCTTTGGCTGCAAGCTCTGCAATGAGGGCAGACCCCCAGGATGGCTCAGACACAGTACTCGCTGATGCAGGGTCTCAGCAGTTCTGCTCAACCTGTGCTCTGACACCATTACCACCAAATCCAAGAGGATTGCCTTCGACTGATTGAAAGCAGCAGGATTTAGCTGCAAAAAGGAGGCAGATGCTGTTGAGACAAATGGTTTGTCACATCTTCCATCAGACTAATCACTAGGCAAACACATCTACAACACTACCCAAAGCAGGAACAGATCAGTAGCAAATGAACTGTCTCAAAACAGCAGAGAGTAAAAAAGAAAGCAGTAAGTCTTGGAAAAACTCTATCTGCTTGAGAGGGAATTAAAGGGGGAAAAAATACGACTCATCTTCATAAAATGGATAACTGGTGTGCATTTCAGATGTAACCCCAGTTTGACTTTCCATCCTATATCATGTCTTTGCAAAAAGATCTATCACACACAGGTGCCACTGCACATCTAGCTTATCCCAAATGTACAGGTACCCTGAAATGTTGGACTTGCACAATGAATGTTGCTGATGTTGCTATTTTACTCTTTTGGTCATCTATGATCTATTTTTAAGCCTCTCCAATAGCCAGCACTTCCAGCACCTTCTACATGTGCTCTATTTTTAGAAAGTGCACTTTATACTTACACTTACATCTGTCATCAGGAGCTCTATGGCCAACATCTTATTTATGTTACTGTATTTTCACACATTGTCAGACCTGCATTTCAGCTGAAGTTTGATGCTAACATCAGAGGTCATGTCTTTGGTAGCATTTGGACAGGCAGTCTTCTAATGCAGGCTCTGAACACTGATCCCACCCAGCTCCAAGTGCACTGACCAGGGAAGGAGTCACTGCTACCCAGCTACCCTCATAGCACCAGAAGGACAGCTGAAGGAAATGCCCAAGTGCTCTCTTTGAAACAGTGAGATGTGGTGGGAAGGGCTAGAGTAGCATGGTTTGAAAGAACTAGAACTCAGCTTGGATAGCCTTTGAACAGCTAATGAGGAATGACCAGACATAAGGTTTTTTCTTTGTAATTAAAAGTGTATTTTAAAAACCCAGAGGAAAAATAAAAAAGGAAACCTAAAGGAAGGTTACTGGAAGTTTGTCAGTTTTAAGTAGAACATTGTCCTTTCTATAGAAAGTACATTCCTTCACAGATGTCTCCCAAGAGGCAAAGGCGGGGTGCTCATCACAGCTGAGTAAGAGACACAAATCTGACTTTCCTTCAATTAACATAGGTGCAATGTGGCCATCCATTGTTATTTGTATAATTCAGAGAGGATCTGTGTTTCTCCCTTTATATTTTGCCTTGAAATTGGTATATAAGGCTAGACATAGGCCAACTGGTCATACAGAAAACCAAGAAGGGTCTTTCATTTGCTTCATCCCTGTAAGCAAGCAGCTGAGTGCTGATTTGAGACAAAGAAATGGTTCTGAGAATTTGTTATGCCCTTGTGAGGGAAAATAAGGGGTACCAAGAACAGATCTCTACCTTGAACCCAGCTGCTGGCACACCTGTCACAGCCATCACCTCCTCACCCAGGGAAAGAAGCAGCAGCCCCAGATTCCTCCCACAGTGAGGCACATCCTCATCCTGCAGCCACCAGAGACACTGCTGCCTTACACCCTTCCAAGGCCAGTAAATACAGGGCAGCACCATCTGTTACTGCTGACCCATAAGACACACACATTCCTGGTTTGAATGCAATTGCTTGTGTCAGGCTATGGTGGCTGACTCACCTGTTTGGGAAGGGCTGGTCATCAAGAAGGATTTCCCTCTGACCCCTGCTTGTTAAGAACAATTTTTTCTTACTTGGATATCAGGAAACTGTTCTTCACACCGAGAGTGGTTGGGTACTGGAACAGGCTCCCCAGGGAAGTGCTCACAACACCATGCTGAAGCTTGCTGTTCAAGAAGCATTTGGACAATGCTCTCAAGCACATGGTGTGATTCTTGGGGTTGTCCAGTGCAGGGCCAGGAGTTGTACTCGATGATCCTTGTGGATCCCTACCAATTCAGGGGATTCTCTGATTCTGTGATGAATCTCGGTGCGGTTCCTAATAGAATTCTGACCTGGTCCACAGTGAAGAACAGAGGACGAGCAGGTCTTGGGACAAACTGAGACCTGGAGCAAGGACTGCAGGCATGGGTAGCCCAATCCCAGGAGCCTTCTGCAACACACAGAGTGGATAAAGCCACATCCTCAGCTTAAGAGCAGACCATTGGCCCCATTTCTCAGGGGAGGAGACAGAAGCAGAGAATGATGGTAAGGGCGGCCATCCTGGATGAGATCAAGCATCCATCTAGCTTTATTTGGTACCCTCTACATTTCTGGATTTGAGAATTACAGGGCAGCAATAAACCTACTCATAGGATTTTTAACCATACTGATAATTCCAAGTCCAATTATCAGGCTCAGAAATCAGTACAGAAAATACACAGGAACAGCCTATGAAAGACCAGTTTTGTTGCATTGCCCAGGATTTCAGAATAAGTTCTGTAAAAATATGCAGACTTAATGCCTGTTCATTGCTATGCAGTTCTTTAATTTTGCTCTGTCCTGAAACAACTAGACATCATAACTCTAACCCACAGCATAAATCACTGTACCATGAGCTCAGTGCGGCTGATGTCTGGCAATCGGTGTATCTGGCTGAAGGAAGTCAGCAAGATTTGCCTCTAACCACTCAGCCCTTTTCCTGGTTATTGCTGTTGAACCCTCACCTCCATTCAGATGACAAGTTATGGAAACTATCACATGCAGGACCCTGTAGCCTGAGAGATTGTGTGTGTGGCTGCTCTCCTGATAGGGAATTTAACAGCTGCCGGATTACATGATGATCTTCATGTAAATCATCCTGTGTAAAAATAAGGGTGTTTCATCTAGTTTTTGGAAACAATGCAGCCCATTTTAGCCATGGCAATTGTTTGGATGGCTGGGAAGGTTTCCTGTGTCAGGCTCATGGGTGGAAGTGTGGGCAGAGGTGGGATTACAGGGCATTGTTTCCGCTGCTCCTGCCTGATGCATAACCTCACCATGGACATCCCCGTGTGTGAAAGCTTGGCTGAGCACCATCCCATGGGAATCTTGGGTCAATCTCTCTGTAATGCTGATTAAACATATCAGGTATGTGTGCTGGATCAAACCACCACTCTTTTGTTCCACTTAGCCAGTCTTCCTCAAACTCCATTTCCCCAAAATTCACAGGCAGGACCCTGTACACAGCAAACCATGTCCTGCCTCCACACTTGTTCCTCAGTTTTCATCCCCAGAGAGAGCTTTTCACCATTTTCTAAATGACAAAATGTTCAGGTGTCAGCAGACCAGTAAAAAAATGAGAATGCCAGAGTTGAGCATAAGAACTGTATTAAAGCTCATCAAAATTTTTGCCCCTTTCCCCTTTCCACAACATCTGCCCTGTGACTGCTACATCATCCCCAGACACATTTTGCAGGCAGGAGGAATTCATGTCATTGTAGCACCAGGCAGGGCCCCATGAATTATTTCCATTTGATGACATTTTATGACACAATGAGAATGACATCATGTCCCTGAGAAGCACTACATTTTCACTGATTCTTTGTCTAATTTGAGAGGTCAAATTATAAAAATATTCACCTGGAAGAGATGTCATAGGATAGAGGGACAAAATCTGTCTGCCTGATTTAAAACCTGGGTTCCCCTGCAGAAGGAAACCCCTTTTTGAAATGGAATTACATCATGCTAGAAAATAGGCACAAGGGGATTCAAAGGCCAAGACATAGGGTTACCAACTGGAGACCCTTTTGTGAATCTTATAAATGCTTTACAAGGTGGGTAAAAGTTATTGTCCTCTTCAGTGGTATAGAATTCCACAGCTACATCACATCCCCACATATCCACCAAAAGGCACCGAGGCTAAAAGGCCAAGCACTTGCAAAGTTGGTTGAAGGAAGAAATTAAGGTAATCTTATCTATTACAAGAGTCTTTGTTTACATGATGCCATGCTACGTTTTTTTCCCAAGACTCTGTTTTATTCACGATTGAGCTATTGATGCAAACCTTCCCCTTCTCCCACACACTGGATGTCCCGTATCTCAGCTACCAAATGTTGTGACTGTTTGCCTGTGATACCCTGCATCAGGTCTCTGCAGCGAGATTCAACAGGATGCAGGCACCCAAAAGAGTTCTCTGCCCTTCAGCTGCAGAGAGGCTCAGTGGGTCAGCCCATGGCATTCAGTGAGCAAAGGATACTCAGGCCCAATTCTGCACACCAGACTCTGTGGCTGTTTTATGACAGTGGAGTACAAAGGCTCAGCTCCATTTCAAACCCTATGCAAGACATGCTTTAGTGCTCAGGTCCTTCCGCCCTGTACTTTCCTGGAATCTTTCTCGAGCAGGTTTCTTTACTCTCTGCCTCTCACTTACTGACACTTTTCTTTTCTTGGCTGCTTTTCCAGTCTCACTTCTGTCCAAATACACTCCTCTCCCTCACAAACTCCTCTGTTTTCTCTAAGTTCACCATTCCTGTGTCATTGTTCTGCTTCCCCCACCAGGTCCTTGACCCAAACAACATTGAACAGTTCTTCTTAGAGGAAGTTTTTGCCTTCTCTTGAGTTTACGCTTAGGCTATAGCTTTAGCTTATGAAAAGAGAAAGCAAAAATGTTGTTTTGGGGTGCCTTTTTTTTTTGAGAAGCTTTTCTTAGGTAATACAGCAGGCACAGGCAGCTGCAGCTGTCCCTCAGCCAGCACTGCATGAAATAGCCTTCCCTTTATCCTCAAAGGTTCACATGTGGGATATCCTGGCTTCCCTTCAAGTCAGTACCAATAATAGGTGTAATGTACTCCCTTTCCCAGGGCACTGCGCATGGCCAGTCATGCTGGGCTCTACCCGCAACATGAGAGGTGGATCTGAGTTCTGCCATTCCCCAGACAAGAGGGGTTCTCGTTTTAGCAGCACCAGCCAGCACTCCCACCGACTGCAACAGCTGCAGAACTAGCTTGCAGGAGCTGCCCTGAGCTCTGGCAGGCACAATAACCATCACCCAGAACAACACACTCTGCACACATAACCCAAACAACGCCAGGTACATCCTGGCTGGATGGTGAGCTTTTGAGGAGCCTAACGCTCACACAAAACTTGAGCATTTTCTGACCTGTCTGTATGGCATATTTCACCGAAGAAACATATGAAATACTGGTCTTGCAACTAACCTGTTTAAACCACCTCAGGTGTCATGGAGCAGCTGTGAAGGCATCTGGCTGGACTGAGCAAGCCCATACATCAGGTGTCTGTTCACCTTCAAATCCAGGGGCACAATATGAAAGAAGCAGTTGAGGACTAGAAGGAGCATATCACTGCAGACAACAGAGAATTTCCCTTAGGGGGCAAAATCACACCCTTTTCTCTGTCCCTCCACTCAGTTTTCTTGTGCAGGCAGAAACAAAAGGCCTCACTTCTCCAAGCTGCAGTCTCACCTGCTTCTGGATATTGCAGAACACACAAGCAACAATCTCCATAAGCAAACAGTTCTTTTCCCAAGACTGATTTTATGTGGAGGTTTGACTCTCAAAGCCCCTAGTGCACTCCCTGTAAGCTAGAGTGCTTGAGAAAAACTTTTCTTTTTTTTGAGGAACTCCTATAAGCATCTACAAAGTGTCTCCATTGCAGCGCTCTCTTGCCAAGTTACCCACAGACAACCTGACAGCTCCTAGGTTGATTGCCCTAGGTCCTCTGTTTGTGATGCTGATTACCATTTTGTTATTCCCTTGTGGTCTCCTGCATATCTTGAACCATTTTGTCTCAAACTGTGGAGTTTCTTAGTGGTGGGGATTCATCTGCACTTACCATGCTCTGGGTGGGCAGATATTACATCTTCTCCCTGGGTTTTGCATGGAAAAACTCTAAGGGAACATTGCAACTAATCATTGTTGCAAAACTGACACCCCTCCATCAATATATTTCATCTTCTGTAGTTGTTTCAGCTGAGAGCTTACTGACACAGAGGGGCAGGTAATAAACCACTGTCTAAATGTCAGATGATGTAGCAAAGAGCTGGCTCCCAGGAGGGAGGGTTACACAAAGCAGCTCCCACCTTACCTGTACTTTATTATCAGAGCAGTCTGCTGACACTGCACCTGCTGCTTCTAAAATGTGGTAGACGAAATCTTATAATATATCCAGCTATTACATTACAACCCACGTGGCACGTAGCAAAGAATTGCACAAAGCCCCCAGCGACAGATTGCTAAGTTATAAATAGGCACAGGACCTACATAACTGGAGTGACTTGTAGCTGCAGAGCAGGTCTCCAAATTAATGACATTTATGAAGTTTCTGGCTGCAGCTGGCTTGCTGGCAGTGAATAACTGGCTCTGCAGAGTGGGCAGCAGCAGCTTTCCTCTAAGTGAAGGTGTAGAGAGTGAGACAGTAAAGAGTATGTCCAGTCAAGGAAACTTGATGGAACATGGACAAACCAAATCGAAGGCCTACGGCAAGGGCAAAAGTATTTTATGCAAAACTCTCCACTTTCAGTGAATGTTACAGTCACAGCACAGCTTGCCTGCAGTGCCAAAGCTTGTACTGTTTATACACAAAAAGCCATACAATGAGATAGTCCCAAGAGCAATGTGAACAGAAAATGAAGGAGTGTGATCTATTTGCTCAATCCATTCCTCATCTCTTCTGCCTGCTCAAATGGTTCTGACTCCTCCTCATAAGTAATTTAATTTAAAAAGAGAGGGGGGGAAAGGTGATTTCTCCATAGAGTTTTAACTATGCTTACACCTGAGATTAGCTCAGTTGGTTAGAGCATGGTGCCAATAATGCCAATTGCAGCTTCACTCCCCGTATGGGCCATTCACTTCAGAATTGGACTTGATGATTCTTGTGGGTCCCTACCAGTGCAGAATACTCCGTCATTCTGTGATAAATGCCCACAATTCATGTTCAGGGTGCACATTCCCTGAATCACTGTTCAGAGTCACAGCTCTTTAAAACCCCCTTTAAACACTCCTGGGAGAAGCACATTTGTCACCCACTGTGGGATGGCTGGGCTGGGCAAGCAGACCTATTCTCTGCACCTGGTGGGGTGCCTTGGGCAGGAAGCCACCTACTCTAATCCATTGGTTTGTTTTCACACAAAGTCATTGGACATTGGGCAATAATTGCATCCACTGGATTTTTTTTTTTTTTTTTTTTTTTTTTTTTTTTTTTGGCCAGAGGAACAATAACAGAAAGTCGCTTTACATACAGTATTGTCACATTTCAGAAATTAAAATCTGCTAAAATATGGATTATTCTATGACTGATGAGCTGCTCCCAGCAGCCTGCTGGCTCCAATACAGTGCACTATGGTATGCTAACTAATCAGTAATAACTTCACTTGGGCACACTATCACTTCAAACAGTACATAGTAACTGAACTAGTTTAAAAAATAACCCAACCAAAACCACAGCTGAAAATACCACTAAACTAACTTAAACCAGCTTGTATTTGCTGTGAGACAACAGCAAGCCAGCAGATGGCTATGACAGATTAGCTGAGCAGAGGCAATCTGCACTTTTCCAAATCTTATGTAATACAACTTCATATTTTGGCTGAGGTTTTAACACCTTCCTAGCTCCAAGAGTTTGCAGCAGCATTTTGCCTTCATGAGATACATCTCTCAAAGCCAACTCTCTGACTGAGGGAAGCAGACATTTATACTGACATAGTACTGGGAAGACTCAGATGGGATTCAGTCACATTATGCTGTGGCCATATATATTTATCTTCCTGGCTGTAGTCCATATCTCTATATTCTTATCCTGAAATACTGGTTGTCTAAATAGCATGTCAAGTATACTCTGGTTTCTAAGAAAGTCTTTCGCTGGCATTTAAATTTTACATGTTACGTAGGAACTATAGATAGCTGGATTGCTCGGAGATTTCCCATATGCCATGGATACCAGCACTGGAAAAGGCATGTAAGAGTACTTGAGTGTCTCTAAAATAATGGGCCTAACTGATCCAGCAACAACGCATTGCAGGACCTTTATACTCTCTATGTATTTGTATTGCATTTTACATAATCATAGGTATTACATCTTACACATGCAACCTCATTGCTTTTTCTTTTTTTTTTAACACCAAATTCTTGACTGCAAGTCCCTTCTTTGGCAAGAAGCACCCTACAATGGGCAGTGTCTTAAAAACCAAATAAAACAAATTCTTTGTTTCCCCATAGTCAGATACTAAAGAGGCTAAAACCAAAATCAGTCTTACATACCCAGGCTGGCAGAGACCTTGTGCTTCTTTTCCTTTTCATAGTTTCCCCCATCTTTTCTGGTTTGCATTTTTGGGGTTTTTCAGGGGAGGAAGTGTTTGTTTGGGGTTTGAGTTTGCGAGGGTTTTTTTGCATTTTAGCCCTCTTTCAATGTAAAATCCCTTCCTCTCCATAGCTCTCCTTGCTCACAGTTAATCCTTTTACCATCTCTGGATGCTATCCTGTCCTGTTCTGTCCTATTTCTTCTCAGTTCAAATTCAGGAACAAATACGTGATCCTCTCTGCTTCTCTCTCCTTTCCCTCCTGACACCTCCTGATACATTTTTCCTCTCAATGGACCCACTGCTCTCATCTTCCCAGTCACCTCCCAAAGCCCCTGTCACCCACAAAATCATGGAATCACAGAGTGGCCTGGGTTGGAAGGAACCTTTAAAGATCACCCATGGGAGGGACACCTTCCACTAGATAAGGTTGCTCCAAGCCCCACCCAACCTAGCCTTGAACACTGCCACGGATGCAGCAGCTACAACTTCTCTGGGCACCCTGTGCCACGACTTCACCACCTTCACAGTAAAGATATTATGCCTAATATCTATTCCAAAGCCACCTTCTTTCAGTTTAAAGCCATTACCCCTTATAGTATCACTATGTGTCCTTGTAAAAGGTCCCTCTCCAGCTTTCTCGCAGGCCCTTTTAGGTATTGGAACATTCTAGAAGGTCTGCCCAGAGCTTCCTCTTCTCCTGTCCCCTCCAACCCACCTACCCTTGCTTACTGAAGGCCATGACTTTTTTTTTGAGCATTTTGAGTTGCCTACCAAGTCTGGCAGCATCTAGCAGGCTGTGTCAGAGGAGACGGAGCAGAGCTTGGCATTGCAGGCAATGAGGGTGCCTGGAGGAGCCACACAGTGGGCATGCTTGGCCAATCAGCCTGGGAGCTGGGCACACCCAGCCAAGTACATCACTTGTGGAGCCAACACATAACCAGTTTTCAGAAAAACTTAAATGCCTGCTGGAGACTTGACAGGCTAGAGCTTGTAGTGTTAATGGCAGGCCTAAAATACTCCTCTCTGGGAATCCAGAGTGCATGGCAGAATCATTAGGGCTCCTCATTTCCAATAGAGTCATAAGATGTTTTATCTATAAAAAACACCTGATCTCATGAAAGTTTGCAAAGAAATCTTCCAGCAGTCCAGCTATTATTGAAGTCCTTCAGATTAGGTTTCATACAGAAAGTAAGAATAGAAATACATATACAAGCACAAACCCTTCCCATGGAAATAGCACCTGCAGCGTCCTCTAATAAATGTTGTCCTTCAGCAGCCTGAGGCCCTCATTCAGTTACTGCACATACAACAAAACTGGAATTGTGGAAATATAACACAAAGCCAATTTTGGGAAAGTTAGGATGGGGCAGATAGAGTTTTGCATGCCAGATTTCCCTGCAGCTGGTAACACTTCCTGGTGGCAGCCAAGCACATCCTCCAGTGGATGGACCTTTCCCTCCCTGTAGCTCACTGGAGAGCAGCTCTTGGTAACATAACAAAAAGTTGAACATACCAAAACCACAGGACTTGTGTTAGGGCTTAGTCCGCCAAGTCAATTTAAGGGATCAACCAGCATTTTAGACACTGGGATTAGAAAACTCAGCCCTGTTTCCAGATGTGCCTCTGATTTGCTGTCTAAAACTGGTGACTTGGTTTTCCCACTGGTGACATTTCTTTCTTAAAAGCCTTCAAGTGCTGATAAGAGCATGCAGTGAGAGCTAGTATGCTGCTAAAGGGAGGGGAAGGGAAGATTTAGTGGGGAATAAAGCTCAGCTCTTTCATGAGTGACTGTTGTTAATATCTCAGTGAAAACTAAAGCAGATCAGCCTCAGTGAATAGTCCACCTCAAAAATACAAATTTATAATCATTTGGGCTTCAGGCAATGTGGGCTAGAAAATCTGTAGCAGGACCTGACAGAAAATGTCATATTGCCCTGTGTAGGGAGGACAACTAAAAATTAAGTAATATCAAAGCTGAGACTACTGTGTCATGCTCTTTGGACATTGTTTTGATCTTTCAGTGCACTGGAAGTAAAGCTTATAAATTATAGATGTTATTGGGAACGGCATGTAAATACCATAAGACAGGAAGAGGTTATTAGAGAGAAAGCAAGGAATAAAAATTTGAGACAGCAGGGGGAAATGAGTAAAATTTGTTCTTGGCTACAACTGTGTGTACAGAGAGGTTTTAATTGGAAGAAGTAGCTTTTTCTGTCAAATACAGTGCTATGTTGTCATTGACATCCCACCAACAAATACAAATGCATAAGTCAGTGCTCTGAAAAACATACAAGACAGATTAATGTGTCATTATCTTCTACAGACCTCCAAATCATGCAAGTAATCAGAGGTGATGAGCTCTCAAAGCATCCCTCCCTAGCGCAGCTTTCCCTTTCAGCATTACTGCCATGATTTTAGCACAAGGATCTTGTTTTGGGGGTGTCAAACTGCCAGAACTAAAATACACCCCTATTTTTTAAATTACTCAAAGCAATTTCAATCATTTCCTGCCTCAGAGAGGTGGAATCTTGGCTAGATCTAGCAGATAAAAAGGAAGCACAAAATCAAAACAAAAACCAAGCAGTGACACTTTGGTATATGCAAGTGTTTAGAATATTCATTTTGCACATCACAAATGGACAGCTCAAAATGCTGATCTAACTCTACTTCCTGCCATTTCAGACAGCTAAAAATATTTGACAGTGAGATGAAAAAAAGACATATAAAATTGTGAGCTATCTCTATTTAAGAGCATTTTACTAAGTAATTTAGTAAGAAAGATTCCACATTCAAAAGAAAAAACAATTAAAAAATTTTAAAAGCCTTTGGCTTGAAGAGAAATGAGAAACTCAACACTTGAAACAACATCAAGAACCCAAGCTGTAACAAGTGTAGAAGTTAATTAATAATAAAAATTTAAATCTAAAATAATAGACAATTGAAAAAAAAACCCTAAATTTCATGTTAAATAAAGAGGATTGGAGTTCTCTGAGGGTGTTAAGAAAGGAAAACAATACAGAAACAGTGGAGCTATCTGTAATAATGAAGAAAATACAGTAGTAGCTAATAGATACTTTCCTGCTACAGAAATAGGTAAAAGACCATCAGCTCATATCATGTGGTGATGAAATATGGTATCATAGGGTGATGAAATACCATGTGTTATAAAAATAAAGGGCGAAGGTTAATGAAAGCTAAAGCAGATTCAAGTTTTAAAAATAGTTGTTCCAAGAGTTATTTAGATCACTGAAGCTGAATCTTTAAATGTTGGGGAAGCTTCAGGAGAGGACAAGAACACTTATATTATACCAGAACAGCACAGTTTTGACCAAGATAAAAGGATGGCTAGTGTGGGACTTCATAACAGAGGTCATATAGTTTTTACCCTTCTGCAGTAGCTTGCCTTCTGGAGTAAAGAATGACAACAATACCAATCCATGTGGCACTCCCCAAGTGGCTCTCGGCCTGGACAGCCATCAGATCTTCAGCAGCCGCGGTCAGTCAGGGATCATTTCCAAGCACAGGTGGGTTTTTGTAGGCTTCTGTACAAACCAGTCCTCACCTGGTGTTATTTACTACTTTTTGCCAGGTGCAGCACAAACAAAATCACTCTTGATCCAGGTTTACAAAAGAGAGAGATCTTAAGAGCAGTAAAAAAGAAGGACAGGCAGTGATGCTTGTTGGTGAGCTGACAACAAGAAAACAGCTCCTGCTCTAAGAGAGGTGACCGAGCAGTTCTGTAACCCTGACGGAGGAACCCAGGCCACGTTCATTAGGGAACCAGCAACTATTAAAAAAGGTTCGTGTTGACAGCACTTATCAATCCTTTGTGACTTACTGTGATCAGTATAATTAAAGCATGCAAACAGGGGAATATCAAGAAGCCAAACAACCTCTCGTTTGGCTCTGTTGCAACTACTGCTGTGCTCCATTCTGGTATCCACATGCCTAGAAAGCAGCTGAGAGACTAATGGGTTCAGTGAATAACGAAAACAGTCAAAGAAGGAAGGATGTACACAACTCAGTCTGTTTCATTTATGGAAAAGAACATTACAAATGTTTTCTTCACAGTTTAATCACCAATTTCCACAACTGCCATAACTAATGGCTCTTGCATACAGCAACTGAAAATATAGCAGGAGGAATCAACTGATGGAAGCTGAAGCTAGGCAAATTCATCCTAGAAATAAAACATAAAGCAAGAGTGGAATGACTGATCTTTTGGATTACATATCTCATACCTTGTGATGGATCTTTCCTGACCAGGAATCTTAAACCAAGGAAAAGGGAGAAAAAAAATCATCTGAAAGATATCCTCCAGGACAATTCTGAAGTAGACTTTGTGTTATCGTTAATTCTGGAGAATTGTTATGACCTCTGCAACACCAGAGCTAATAATTTACACTCCTAGATATTCTGCAAACAATTCGGCTTGTAATTCTGAACACTAAAAATGGAAATCAATTTAGTTCCCCCAAATATATACTTCTAATCCATTCTGCTCTATCCCATGACCTCACAGGGATACATATTTGTACATCTGTTATGCTAATTGCTGGAAGAGTGGTTTCTGGGAAGTAGCAGATATCAGCATTAAGATTCAATATTTGTCTCAACTCCATCTCAGCAACAATACCCGAAAAGGCATAAAAAGAAAGAAATAAAAGAAAAAATGTGAACCCACACACATCATAAAAATGGTCTTTATACCCATCTTTGACAAGGTTTGAGAGTGAGTGGGGCATGTTTTTGAAAGCACAATGGGCTGCTCCATCTGAAGGCAAGAGGTAGCTGTGTGTCTAAGACTCTTCAGGAGTGAGACTTCAGTTGGAGTGTGTGGTGAACATCAGCAGAGTTAGTCCCAGCACCCTCCAAGCTGCCCTATCCTGCTTCCCCACACACTGTGCCGTGAAGCTGGGTGCTTGTGGCTGCTCTGCCATCATTTCCCCAGCTCTCCCAGTTTTTCACTGCCAAAACAGCTGCTGGCCACATTTCCACTGCTCCCAGTAAGAGTGTAACAGAGCACCTAAGCTGACAGACCTATTTTGAGCTCTGAAACTCTCACACTTTTCTTTGTATTGGTAGATGAACATCCCACTTTGATTATGGATTTTCCCAGGAAAGGAATTTTTAAGGACAAAGATCTTTTGGTGACTGGGGAACACAGGAACAACAAAGCATGCACCTGAAAGCCAGGCTATATATTCACCTGTTTGCCATAACCTTGTCACACTTAAATTTACATTCCAGCAAACTCTGGGACATCTCCTTTCCTCCAGAGGGAATCCAGGGTGCCAAAGCTCAAACTGACTTTATTGTGCCATTCTGTCAAACCCAGGATCAGTTTCTTCAATAAATCTCTTAGATTTGGTACTTTAATTTCTTGGGTACCTGAAGGAGACCCTAAAGCTTCCCTGAATCCAAAACACACACAGTGCAATTCTGAGAGCTAAAGACAAGCCCAGGGTTGCTGGGATTGATGAACTGCCACCTCCTCAGCTCTGACCACGCAAACACTTGGCTCTTCAGACAGCTGAACTCATCCCATTGCCCAATATTCATTTCTCCGCTCCCAAGGTGAACAACAAAAGAACTTCTGTTTGTAGTTGGGAACCCCAAATTCAAGTTGGAATAAAGGAGCTGTGGGAGAACTTCAGAAGCCTCCTTCCAGTTGAATCGATCACTTCTAGCACTTCCCAAATGAGCCATTAACACTGTGTCTTCTCTTTAGTCACCTTCCAAACACAACTGGAAGGTGCTGAAAGGCATAATGAATCAGAATGCTTAATGCTGTTTGATGCACAAGTTACTTAACTACAAAACACCACTAGTCTGCCCCTTAAGGTTTACAACTGAAAGACTCTCAGAGAGAAGTTACTACAAAACTCTGCCTCAATGATGGGATTGTCAAAAAGTCATTCAAAATTAAGCCTGAAATACTCAGATGGAACTATCTTGATCACAGCAGTCCTTTAGGACAACAACAAAGCAGGTCATGATAAAGACTACAGGAAGATAAATTTTCTTAGAATGGGCTGTCCTATTTATACACCTGGCTAACAAAAACTCAGAGTTAAGTGGTCTGACAGAGAGATGGAAAGAAATTTCATGCCTTTTCCTGAAGAACAAGCATGAGATAAAGGAAAGAGCTCTGGGACAGCCCATATAACTACGGTCTGGCTTCTGAAGGGACTTAGGATGTCAAATGCCTTTATTATTGTCTCTAATCTATGATATTCCTCAGTGTGATGATGAAAAGAGCAATTGCATTTTGGAGCTTGAGAAAATGCTGCAGATGTTTATCACACCTTATCTGTAATTGCCACTGTTCCTAGATGTGGTCATTCTAAGGAAGAGCTAAACTGCCTTTCAGGAGGAAAAGGGCTCATCACCACTCTACTGCAGGCGGATCTATGAGCAAGGTACAGTGCAATCAGGATCACTTAGCAATTCCAGCCAGGAAATGATTCAGGTTAGAGTCAAAAATCAGAAAACATCCCAGGAGAAATTAGTAGGTGAGCATCTATCCTCCAAAAATGTCACAAGGCTATTGACAAGACTGTACTGTTGTTTCACATTTATGGACTTGCCCAAGGCAGACCCAAGTCCCAACCAAGTTTGCCCCCTCTTTGGTTCTGATTCTCTGCTGAAATTACTCAGCTGAGCATTTGTCTTTGCGTTGCTGCAGAAAATAAGAGACTAAAGCAACCATATAATTGTAAGCAGTAAAACCAGTAAAAATTGTCAGGATTATTACTTGCCACTAAAGGGATAATCAGAGATCTTAAAAATCAAGGCTTGGCTGTCAGGAAAAATAACCTAGAAAAGAAGACTCTAATAGCTGTATTTCCATGTGTTGAGGGGAAAGCAGTGTCCTTTAGGCTGCCTTTTTAAGAGGGTTGTGTTCACTGATACATACATGACTCCTGCTGCCATGGATCCCATTTGGACAGTGTGAATGTCAGGGGCAGAGGTTTCATGTGCACACCTAGCCTACTGCACAAGAAACTCCTTGGACATTGCAAACAAACAGGAAGGGTCAGAGCGTATAAGTAACTGCTGGTCTCTCCTTGCCCTATTAATTCAAGAGCATACATTATATTGTTTTTTCTTAATGAAGTGCATGTATCTATTTTATGTGTCCATGTGTGTTGTTTCTTCTTTCAGCATGCTGAATGCCTGCCCTTCAGTCACTGCAAGGGATTTGCCTTGACAGACCCAACAGACACGTCTGTAGTCTGAAGAGGGAGAAGCTCAGAATTCCAATCCCCATTTTATAGTGGTGCTTCTGCTGTTTTCAGAGATGAGAAAGAGATATATTATTTTCTAATATCACAAAATATCCTCACGAGCAGAACTCTCCTCCAAGGTTTGTGGAGTTCTTCTCCATGTTCTTGCTGCAAAATACCATTGTATATCCTCTAATAGTTCAAGTGAATTAAGTGCCTTTTTGGACAAATGGCAAATACAGCAGTCAGCAAAAAAAGATGAAGCATGCATCTTTATATAAAGCTTCATTTAATGTCCTTTGAAACCAATGTAAAGCCTTGCATTGACGTCAGTGAGCTTTCAGTCAGACTCATATAACTGTAAATGTAAATTCAAGCTTCCCAGTAGTAGAACTCGTGTAATAAAACCCATTTCTGATGTATTGAGAGGCGCAATCAGGCTCCCTTTTGATCATCCACAGCAATCTCCTTCTGTGGGTTTTAAAGCATGTTATGAAGGGAGGAAAGTATTATCAGCCTCAATTTACAAGTGAGAAAGAAGAAGCAGAAGGAGACAAAGTGATTAACAAGGCTGGCTAGTACGTCAGTACCAAAATGAAAATATAGCACACACTTCCTGACACCAAACTGGGCTCTTATTAGATAAGTCACACTGATAAGAGGATCTAGTTTGTTACTGAGATATCAAACAATTCTTCCTCTTTGTCTTCCTAGGCAGAGCTTTCAGAAGGAATGAGCTCCAAAAGCTTTTGATACAAATTCCAGTCAATACAGAGGTTAAAAAAACACAACCAACCAAGACAAAAGGACCCCAAAAAAAGTAATTTAAAAAAATGAAATGGTCCAAAACCCCTGTAAAAATCTTATTTGACTTCTGCACTAGTCAAAATCCACAGTGGAGTTTCATATAGGAGCCTTCCCTTTAACCTGGCAGCTATAATTTGGGTATGTCCTGGCTCATCTCTCCTCCTGGGGGTGGGCTCCCTGACTGGATGACAACTTCCATGATATACCATTGTCTCACCTTTTCCTGAATGGGTCATCTCCATGTCTCATAACCTGTTCTCCCAAGAGGAGGTGGCCCCCCATTCCAGCTTTCTAGCAACGTTAGGATAGCCATGGCTCCAGTTTGCACACAGAGGTTAACTAGAAGCCAGAGAGGGCAATAGTTCTGTGCACATCTCTGTGCCTGCCCAGCTGTGGGGTCACCTATCCCTCTGTTCCTCTCCCCCAGCAGTTAGTGGTTCCCCTGTGGGCTTTCCTGCATGATGCTCTACCCTTTGGCACCATAAACCTGTCAATGGGTTACTCAGCTATGGCGCTGTGCTGCACCCCATTGTGGGAACTGCTCAGGGTCTGCTGGGGCCCTGCAAGCCCTCAAAGTGAGACTGAAATTTTCCATCGCTGTGGTCAGGTATAACACCATGTGCTGACCTTACCCAGTGCACAGGTACAAAAGAAGTAAAGCCTGATCAATTTGTTAGGTGAAGCAATCACATAATTTTTTTTAAAAATCAGATTCATTCAAATAAAACACCTAATATTTTACACATGATTTCCCCTGCTCAAAACCTACAGCACCATCTTGCACCACTGACAGTGATTTGCAATAGTTTGCTTTCCCTAAATTCCAGTGGACAGCATGGGGATAGTAATGTCAGATTGCTTGCCAGAAATCCTCATCATTTACGTAGAGAAAAGCCTGATTCATTAATTAGTCTTTATTTAAGCACAGAAGAGGAAAGGAAAATGAAGATACACAGGCACTCCAAAAGAGACTCTATAAGGAAATGCTATTTTTAATATAAAAGATTGGCTCACAGTGCAGCGTTCAAAGTCAGAAGGACTTAAAAACTGTTTTCTATTTCTGTTAGCAGAGCAGTCTCAGTCAGGAGAGCTGGAGCGCACTGCTGCTTGTGCATCAGCAGCAAGCCTATTTATGTAAGCTGCCAAGCACTAATGTACACAAAATCACAGTGTGCACAGTTTGCAAACAGGCAAAGCTGTAGTGCCATGGACACACACGCATCTCCAGCTCCTCTCTCAGAGGAGTGGGAAATGCCGTGTGCTGAACTACCTGAACTTTGCATTCAGAAGCGCCTCCACAAGTTGAATCTAAAGCTGCCAGATAAATGTTCCCTCCGATTCGTCCCTGCACATTGGTGTGACGTCCTGTGGCAGGTTTTGTTAGGCTCAAGCGTTTGGTATTACCTATGTCTTCCCGCCGCAGTACCACAACTCCTGCCTTCCCTCCCTCCCTCCTTCCCTCTCTCCCAGCCCTGGGAGGACAGCAGCTACCTCATCGCAGTGTGCTGTGCTCAAGGCCAGAATGAGGGAGGGGGCTTTGCTTTAATCACCTCCTGGCTTAATTATTATCTTTCTGTCTTTTCTTGTTTGGTAGCCAGTGTTGCACTCCTTTTATAAACTCCCCTGCTGTGGGATGCAGGCAGCATCCCAAGCTCTCCTGTTATTTTCTGCTGCTGGCTTGCAAGAGGTCAGGTTCTGCAAGAGGGCACGGGGCACTGCCATACTGTTCATTGCTCATCATGTCATTTTTTAGTATTTCACACACAGAACCCAAAGAAGCAGTGAATTTTTCTGTGTCACAGGACATATACCACATGACCAAGCTACTGCCACAGTCAGCCTCTCCCCAGCATTCTCTGTTTCTCTAGGGTGCTGTTATATTTAATCCTAAAATTCAGTCCCACCTTAGGTATTTCCCATTCCCCTAGAGGACCACATACAACAGCTTTCCTCTGTGTCGGAGGAAAACGTTCCTTTAGGTTTCTGAGCTGTGCCTTGCCCCAGAGGGTATCTCAGATTGCTCAGAGACCTGGCTGGCAGCTTCACTGGCATCAAACACATGAGATCCTTTTATGCAGATGGCATCTGAGATAACAGTGTCTTGTTGGACCTAAGGAGGTAAAAAACAAAACTATTTTAAAAGAGGCTGTTGAGATGCAGCTAGTGAACTGACAAAGACTGGGGAGCCAGGCTGTGTCCCTTTCCTGCTTGGTGATGGTGATGGAGCCTGTTCACACCTCACAGATGAACAAGTTTTTCCATTGAAACAAAAAATATAAAAGGCATCTCTATTTATTTGCAGGAGCACTTGCATAAGAACTGCCTGGAGCAATATTAGGACTGTGTCTCCACAGAATTTACTAATCATGCATAAAATAGGTATATAATTCCCCTGGGACTTGTTAAGAGGGCTGAGAGTAGATGAGGCTGAGACTGCCCTTCTTGATGTCTAGGTGGGAAAGGGAGCTTTGCCTGTTGGAAAGGCTTGAGAATCACTGTCAGAGTGGACTGTGATTTAATGCTAGGAAAAACTGTATCCCCTCAATAAATGTACTTGGACTAGATTTTATGTAAGCAAACTCAGAAAAACCTTACTCATTCTTATGTCACTAATCCACGCACCTCATAATTTGCAAAGGGTAGGGGGAGGAGAGGAAAATCGTCACGCTGCTGCTTGCCAGACAAAACACAACACTGAGTTCTCACTACTCGGATTTCATTAATTTTCTGCAAGAAAACAGCAGAGTATTTACGAATATACAGGAACCCACATACATACCCTGTAGGCATTTATTCCCTTTGCTCATCAATAACTGCTATGTCTAAATAGATGTCTGTGCACAGGCAGATGCAGAGACACAGCTTTTTTTGACATGATACATTTTAATGGTCATAATGAAATGAAAGTACGCCAGTGGCTGCTATTAGGGACATCATCCCTCTAATTTCTGTGTGGTTGAAGCTCAAACATTTTACAGATCAGTATGAAGTGTCTTAACATATTCTAGAGACAAGTCAGTCTCCTTCTGCATCCTTGTGCCTTCTCTGTGCTTGAAAAGACAGCACAGTCATTTTCTCCTCCGCTTTTCCACCCTTCTCTCTACCCACAAACACTTCAGAGGCATTGAGTAATTCAGTCACTGCTTTCTCAGAGCTACATCCTTACCCAGCCCACTGTGAAAGCATACTTCTGAATGTCTTTGAGGAAGTAAGGGAGCCTGAATGCAAAAAGTGTAGGGTCCTTTAATCAGTAGGAATACACACACATCAAGCCCCATATACCCCAACACGTGTCAGATTTAACAGAGCCATATTCAGGGACTTTGCAAGCTTCCACTCCATGAAGAAATGGATATTTTAATCACCCACTGGCAGCACCAAAAGAGTGTCTCTGCACAAGCAGAAAAAGCAAATTAATTAGTTTCTAAGACCTTTCCCAGGATCCACATTACCCTCAGATGTAATGATCTCATCTGCTGGTTGCTGGCTTTGTGGTTTTCCTTAACAACTCCTGATTCTCTTGGTTCTCTTTCCCTAGGAATGTTGCATTTTTCATACACACACACATAACTGTCAAGGCCAAATTGTAACATCCACTCTATTCAAGTTATATGCTCCACAAGTACACCACCATGTTATGAAAGTGTCCCAGCACCCACAAATCTGTCTTGTTCCTCCTTAATCAGACTCTCTAAGACTTTTGGACTACAAACAGCAAGAAGGAACTGAACAAACGCATCCACCAGGCAAGCCAAAACAGAAATATTTACCAAAATGTTTCTAAATGTTATCAACCCTGGAAAGTTTGGTACCAAATACATTGTGGAAAGATAAGGTTTTCACCTTGCTGTCCCATCACTTGGTATTTGGTCAGGCAGTCTCCCTGCCTCTTCAGCAAAGAGCAGCCCACCACCCAAATTTTGCTTTAGTGACCTCCCACACACAGGGCTCCCTCTAACCAGCATGTGCCTCAACCATCCAGCAGCAGGAAATGCCTGTACCATCAGCCCTGACAGGGCCTGTTCACAGCAGCACTTTCACACAATACAAACTTCGGCACACATGGAGGCAGAGGTACCTCTGGAATTGCAGCTGGCAGCAGCACAGCTCTGCTGCCATGAACAGCAGGATCTCCTCCCTCCAAGGAAAGGGGAAGGGGATGATGAGGACTCCTCACTCTGTGGTCACACTCTGTTGTAACCCTCCAGGAAAACACAGTATAAGCTTAGTGGAGCTTCACCCTGTATATTTCCTGTTTTGTCTCCAAAAAGCAGGGGAAAATGTGGACTTGGGATCATAAGAACCTGAAGGAAGAGGACAAGTGCTCCCAGCTCTGCCTAGCCACAGTCAGAAATGCATGTTTTGGAAGAGAAGTCAGTTTGGAGATCCTCCTGAGGAAATCAGCTCTTTGTTTTCTAGAAACAGGGCACTGGTGTATAATCAAAACCCCAAACTCAGACACCTGTGAATACTCCACACCTCTCTGTCAGGTGCGTTTCACCATAGCTGCCGCTTCAGCCACTTCTAGCATTGAATGCATGAAAACTGACACCAGGTTTCATGAGCTTTAGCTGTGCTATGATTTGCACTTTCCTGCAATTATTATAATTTAATGATTTCTAATTGTTATATTTTGATCCTATTACACCTAATCAGATAAGGCATGGGTTTATGAGACTGTTTTTTTTACACCACTTGATGGCTATTTAGTTCTCTGTGACATCCAACATTTTAAAAATTTTAATTCCCATTTAATTTCAGCTTTGTTCCTGACACATTTATAAGGAAAGGTTGGATTCCAGTTTGCCTTTGGGCCTCCCAGTCTGTAGGCCTGAGGAACACAGTCCCTAGCAAGCAGAGGCAGCACAGGAGTCACATCTCACCATTGTTGTGTCAGCAAGGTTCGAAGTCAAGGAGTGTCTTCAAACTCGCCACAGGAACAAGAGGCTGAGCATGTGGTAACACTGACTTCAGTAACTCACCATTGGCACTTTATACATGCATAAAACAATATCTCACACTTCTTGAGCACCTGTCTTGGCAAGGGAAAGCATGAGGAACATCAGGATCTCTCAGGAAACCTCACCATTACATTAGGTGAACTAGAACATTTATCACAGTATTTGGTGCAGACATTTTCAGGAAAAGTACAGATGTCCCAGACTCAAGACTATTTCCAAGTCACCTTTTAAGCTCTACATATCAATTCCATCAACCCATCATTTTCTCTGATGAAAACTTTAATTTACAACTTCCCATTTCCAACCTTTCCAATTAGTTAGAAAATGTTATTGAGCAATCTCAGTCATAACCTATGTCCTCTTAACCAAGTATCCCCTTTGGGATCAACAAGGGACAGATGTGGAGAGAGGATCGTGGTTCTCCTTGTTATTCAGAAAGCTACTTCTTCTCTAAATGTCTTAAGTTTGCTTCTTTTGAGATAATTAATTCAACTCTTTCTCACCCCAAATTTTATGCCACTAAGAAACTATTCAGTCCTGCCTGGCAGCAATTACTATGGCCCCACTTTCCTTCAGAATTTATGAAAAGGCTTCTATGGATTCTGGCAGCAGATTTGTTTGTTAGTTTTATGGAATACTCTTATACTGCAAGTGATCACTGTGGGCAAGAGTGTTATTGCTAAAAAACTTCCTTCAGGTTGGCAGTAGCTCAGTTTCCCTGCCCATGCACACAGACCAAGAACAGCAATGCCTTTAAACTGAAACTGTGAAGAGTGAACTGCCACTCATTACATTTCTCAACATACTAAAAAAAAACCCTCCAAAAAACCCCCACATATTTTAATGGAGGACTGTAAGTTCTAGCCTACAGCTGGGTTTTAATGATGCTGAAATCCAGTCACTACTGACACATTTCCCATATGCTACAGGTATCTCTCAGTTTTTGGAAACCACCTGGCTGGACTGGATCTGACAAGTGACCTGACAATACAAATGGACTTACCTTGTAACCCTTCTGCTGAGCCACATGGTCACCAGAAGCTACAGTTTGCACTCAAACTCAACACCAAATTAGTTTCTCAAGTAGAAACCATGCTGTCCATCAGGGAGGAAGGAGATCACAGGAACATGGTGCTTAAGAAATTGAATTTGTCAGGTTGGAGTAGTTTAGAGGTAAGGCATTTACTTCTTTCCAACTTAGAAGTTAATTTAAGATACGCATTGGAATTTCAAACCCCAATGTTGCTATCAGGATTGTAATGCAGTAAGTACATAAAAACCTCAACACAATTAAGGTAAAAATGTTGTAAAGTGCAATAATAAAATAATTACATTAAATAATTATCCCCTTACTTGCATTCAAAAAGAATTCCTTTAAAGGCTTACTAAATAAGCTTGAAATAAAATTAGTCAATCAGCCAGCTAGTATGTGATTAGGAGGATAGAGAGCAGGCTGGCTAATTGTTTGTGGAAGGTTATTTCTGTGGCATTCAACTTCAGGGTCAGGTAAGGAGAAAATTACGAAGAAACAAAGCTGAGCAAGTGCAAAATAAACAGCACGAACTACCAGTAGTGGGAAAAATACTCTGTCAGTGGTTTGAGGTGGGTCAAGTTGTGAGCATGACCGATGGTCACCACTGTCCATGGAGGCAGGGACTACAAACAAGTGGTAACAAGCTGGTACTAAACATGGCAAGGCTTAACAATCTGGGATTATACAAAACCATTTTCAGATAAATACACAGATTTTGGCTTGAACTGCCAAAATTACTGAGTAATTTTAAAAGCATGGGTACAGAGAGGCAGACATATTTTGTAATAACTCTAATGCTGTGATTTTGATAACCAGATTGGAATTTGAACTTTCCCTGATTTATGTTTTGGGTTAGAGTGGGGCTGATAAGGAAGAAAAAAAAAGGGGGGGGAGGGGAGGGGGGAGCCTTTTTCGTTATGAATTAGCTCAAAGTTTCCATTTACAGAACATAACGAGAACCTGGCGAGAGGAGCAAGAGGAACCAGATCTGTGGAAAGGGCATCAAAACTTCCAACTCCCTGAAAGCTTCAGCTTGAGGCAGCATCTGCAGGGCTTTTGAAATCAGTGGTTTAAGAGGGTTTCACTTTGCAGGACCTTAGAAGCTCTGGGGACTTCAGCCCTAAGGCAGCAAAAGGAAAGTAAGACGTTTAAAAGGAGGTTTATTCATCGGTCACCTGGACTTTGTTAGAGGGCATGGAGCTGTAATTGTAGAAGCACCAGACTGTCTCTCGAGCTGCATCATTTCCCACAGCTGAGTCTCACTGGGTGAGACATCATCTCTCCTTGAGAGCAAAGGATGCCATTGCCATCTTCACTTGAACACCAGCCTGACAGGTCAGGCACCTCAGCCATATCCTCCATTTTCCTCCTTTCTGAACTTGTGTTTGCTCATCTTTGCCATGCTGAATATTTGGACGTGTTCTAATTGGGGTCTTCAAGAAACCACACACATCTTTCCTGAGGTCGCTGTTCAACGTTCCCATGCAGAAAATGCCATGGCTCAAAGACTCGGTGTCTCTTATTTTCTTGAAAATTCACTCAAATTGCTAATTGCAAGGATGCTTTTGAAGAAATTAGATTGCTAAATGCTGTGATCACAGGTCTAAAAATTTTGCTAGCAATGTTCAAAAAACACTATAAACTTCTAAAAGAAAATTCAATGGAGGCCACCATAGTATCACCCGTGCAAAGCTAAGACTGTGCAGAGAAGACACAAAAGTCTGAAACGTACGTTTTAATAGAGCAATGTTGCTGCAAAAATTATTTTATTATTTAAAATGATACTTTTTACCTCATCAGTGGAATTATCTGTATGAAAAGTAACAAATGTCCCTGATAGCTGTCCTGCAAACAACACGCAGATGCTTTTAAAAGAAATAATGTTATGGGTTTAAGGTTTTAGAATTTTCCCTTTCCCTCACCTGCCTGGA
>JAWWEU010000111.1:18202081-18255171 GCA_035583155.1 Acropternis orthonyx | reverse complement strand
CTACACTGAGTCTTGGTGTGATTAATCGTGTGGAGTCCTCTGTTCTATTAGCCCCCAGATATCTTAGTTTTCTTTTCTAAAACTAAGACAAATAAGTAGACTACCAAGTAAAGAATATATATCTGAATTATCAAGGTATTAAAATCTCTTTGAGGCATAATTTGCTTGCTTCTAACTCAGCCTTCGATAGCAGGTTCTTTGCAGGATTATGTTTTCATCATAATTATGAATAATTTTGTTCTTTTTGGCACATTTTCAGGTGATTTTCTTACATTGTATTGGAGGTCTTTGTACTAGCTTCTACTGCTTGTTCTCTTTCATCACAGAGAAACCAACTTCAACATAATGCTACCTTCCTTTCACAATTCTCTTGACTATATTAAACATCAAGCCTTCTTTAATTCAGCACTAATCATCCCTAGTGAATACCTAAGCCCTTTTGCTGCACCTCTGAATGACCTACATAATGATACACAAAGGCATGGGGGGCATAGAGCTGAAAAGACAACAGGAACATTTTTCTCCCAGGATGAATTAAATGATCCAAATTATAAAAGTCATATGTTGCCTGTGTCTCTAGCCTGGTATTCAGGCATACCTTGATTTCTTACCAGCCTCTTGCAATGGGAAAAATATGTTTTCCCTCCAGCTCAGAATAAGCACAGCATTTCAGGCATACAGCTGTTGGCCCAGCCAAGCACTAGGAAAGCACAGCTGAACAAGTTGACTATGGACCCTGCTTCTTGAATTGCTTTTTGGCAATTCAAAGCACTGTATTGACTTCAGTTGCATAATATTGTTTCACAAACTTGCTAATGTTCCTGCTCTAATAATAAGCATTTCTATTCCATTACCACATGCAGCGTGTCAAGTGCTTTAAGGGTGAACCCAGAGAAATGTACAGTGGTGGGAGGGGAAAGAGATCATCTTTAAGGTCCCTTCCAACCCAAACCACTCTGTGGTTCCATGATTTGCTTCTTAGGCCACAGCTTCTCTTGAAGGGCTTCCAACCTAACTTCCTCAATCCACACTTCTTACGAGGAGAACTGAGCCTCAGATGCAAGCAATTCCCTTCCCTCACTCTACAGATGAGAATGGGAAGTAAGCTCACACTTCAGCACATAATTCCTGCCTGCCCAGAAAGAGAACAAGCAACAAGGAAACTTCTTCTGACAAAGCTGCAAGGTGAGATCTCAAGTCAGGGAGATCAGCCCCTGCTGTAATCACTGCACTGGCTGATGGCCAGCCTTGGGTCAGGACGTCTTTCAAAGAAGGGCTGAAGGAGCTCACGTCCCTCAGAGTGTGAGGACAGCATTGTTACAGCCAGAGCACCACCACTGGCAGCATGATTTGCTCCTGTTATTGGTTTGGAGTTGACAGTTTCCAGGGCCCCCAGCTGGGCTGGACCCTCACTGGATCCAGCACTAAATGTCTTGCTCAAACACGTATCTCAGGTCAATAGCAAACAAGAAATTGCATTTCTCAGGACTACAATCTTAAAACTCCCCTAAGTCCTTCTCTTACATTTTCAGGATATCAAGTGAAGGCTTCTGCCAGTAAACATAGCTGAGTACTTCTAGTCCGAGTGCTCCAGAGGGGATCAGACAAACAAACATTAGGAAGGAAGAACAGAAATACCCACATGGAGTATGTTGTAAGAAACTGTCATCTAGAAGGGAAGCTTCACTTTCCTCAAAGTCTGGTAGGCTGAAGAGACTGTAGTAGTAGTTTGGGAAAGCATGAAAGTCTGGGGATATTCTGTAAATCAATTTTTTTTTTTTTTTAAGATCTCTCATGCACATAAGAATATGTCGTTATTTCCTATAAAGAGAACTTCACCCTCATATTAAGACCCAATTCAGAGATATGTGTCTATTTGGGGCCCCCCTTTTCAACCACACAGTCTTGGTAGAACAAATACTTTGCCAACACCTGCCCTCCAGGCAAGGCACAGCCGCTGTGCAAGCACTGTCTGCCACTGACACGGATGTTTGCCTTTCCCAACTATAGCCCCACAAAGTCTGGTTTAGCAGCAGCATGACTGCAGAGCCCATGCTCTGGGACAAATTGCCTGAGAGGAGTGCAAACAGGGCACAGGAGCCTCTTTCTGGTTTTTTTATCCCACCATAGCCAGGCTGGACCCTTCTCCTATCTGGCTCCAAGCACAAGTGAAATCTTGGACTTGCCTGGAGGAGCAGCATCCACATTTCAGGATGTCAGCACACCACTCTGACATCATTAACAGATGAGGTCACACTCATGATGCAGATAGTAGAGGCTGTGTACCAGTGGTCCTGTTGGTGACCCTCACCATCCCTGGCAAGGCACCTTCACACCCTCATGGTGCTTCAAAGACTGTAAAACAAACGAGGCAGGCAGACAAAGCTCCCCTTCCTCACATTTACTATTTGGTACTATTATTCACTAGGAAATACTGACATTCCCTTTTAAAAGAAACACCATAGTTTCAAAAACTACCTGCACTGAGCCATTTAAAAACCAGTTCATTTACAGATGATCAAAAAGTTTTGAGGAAAGTCAAAGAAAGCACTGCTTTCCAACAACAACTTTATTTCATTTTAGTATGCATTCAGAAGATGACGTCCTTTTTTTGGGTGAGTTAACTGAACAGTTTCGTTGCTAAAAACGTCAAACTGATACAGTCTGACCTTATCAAAAGGTTTTCTTCCCAATTATTTTCTAAACAAAAACCTCAGTAGAATTATACATTTCATGCAGTGCCTTGGTGTTAATGAAATTAATCATTTTCCTAATGAGTGAAATCAAAACATCTTATTCCAAAAATTCTCATCAGTTCAAGTTAAGAGAGAATTACCTAAGAATACAATGAAAATAGAGCAAATCAGCCTCAGATTTGCACAAAAGGGTGCTCAGCCTTGGCACCTACCCAGCATGGAAAATTTTAGCCCCAAATAGCTCAAGTTCAGTAAAGTTATAAGGAACTGAAACCTGAGCCTTCTTGTGATAAATACAAGGAAACCACAGTGAGACTAACAGAGCCAGCAGGGTGATGACAGAGTGCCCAAGCCCTCTCCATGAGGTGACAGAATTTGACATTCATGGCGAAAGGGCTCCAGGGAAGCCAAACTGGCTCTCACATGGGCAAAACTGCCAATGGGTTGGACATCCAGCCTTGTCTCCCAGCATTAGGATTCTAGTTGGACACAACCAGCTTTCAGTCAGCTAGCCCCAGGTCCTTCCTGGGAAGCTGGAGTTCCTGGCACACAAGGACTCCATTGCGTTCTGCAGGTATCCAATCTCAAGCCAACTTGCCTTATGGCCCAGAGCAGGGAGTAAGGCAGACTTTTGGCCACACAGAAACACCTGTCTATATGGCCACTGTTTCTATCTCTCTGAAACAGGCCAAAATCTTAAACAAATGTGTGAAGTAAAACTAGTGGCTTGCTCCAGCCCGGCTCCCAGGATCCATTTCTTTCCCTGTTCAGCAGCTCTTCTCAAGAGGTCCAGATATCAACTGCCAGAGGTGATGTTCCCAATTCTCCTCCACTTGGCAAAGATCCATCAAAGATTGTCAGATACTGTCCCTCAAACCCAGGTGAGGAGGAATTCTCACTTCAATGCCCAATTTTCCATGTGTGTGCCATCCTCTGCTTCTTCACATCTCCCTTACTTTTCAACAAAGTGGTTATGTCTTTTCCACCCCTCCAATTGTTAAAAGCCTGATTTTTTTTTTTCCCGCCTTAAAGGTGGAAAAGGAAGCAAAGAGAAATACCATCTCCAGCTGAAACAGAAAGGAGAATTTTAATAGGCAAAACATCAGTATTCTGTGAGTGTAGACCATGTGCCTGGAATGCCACTGAAGGCACCTGGCAGACAGAAACATAGAATAGGAAAGGCTAAAGAAGTAAAAGTACTATCATATACTTCCTTAGGATCTTAGAATGATCCAGAAATCCCTTTACCCAGTTTCTCCATACATGACCCTTACTCTGACAGATTGCACCAAGTCGTGGTTCCTCTGCTTTGTCACACACAATGTATGGTCATCCTAGCGAAAGCAAGGCAAAGGTAGCAGGAGTTTATTTTCTTAATTCCCCAGTGGTTTGTCCAGCCACATCCAGCCCAGCCACCTCAGGAATTCAGCTGGGAGTGCCATTAGGTTGAGCAGACCCTGTACTGGACAGCTTGCAAGAAGCACCTCCTTGCAAAGTGGTCAGTGGAGAAGGGCTCAGCTCTACAGATGCCTGCCTTGAGATGGGTTGGTGCTGACCAAGCAGCCACAGCTGGCTTCCAGCTTTCAACCTACACACTCCCACCTCATGTGGGTGTGCTGCAAGATGCTGCTGTCTAACCCTGCAGTCTTCCAAGGCAATGCAATACACACAATTAAAATGAAGAGAATAGTTGAGGAAAGAATTCCTAGCTTTCAAAAGGCATTGTTATCCTGTCCCCAGACCAGATCTCCCACTTGCAGAATACTTTGTGACCTGCACATCACATGGGTGCGGAAGACTATATTCCCCTTGAGCAGACAAAGCAGCGGTACCATCACACCCGTGCTTGCCCTGCACTACAGTGCCTGGCTTTGCACAACCTTCCTCACTCCTGTAACACCACACAGGCAGCACCCTGCATGCACTGTGCAGCTGCTGCCCTAAGCAGGAACATTTCCTGGGCTACTGTCAGACTCACACTTTGCCTTTCTTGTGTGTGTAGTCCCTGACTCCAGGCTCCTACCATTAGGATTTCGGGATGATTCTAACAGTACTGAGTGCTGCTAAAGGCTCAGGTGCAGTTGTCAAGAGGATCTCACATGTATCTCCAGAGAAAATTTCTGCAAACACAGCTTAGACTGAAGTCACTGAAGAGAGCAGGGAAACACAAACCTGGATTATTAACAGGACTCACTCTAACCCCTGGAAAAGTTTTGTGCAGGTGTCCAAGAGGAAAGGGGAAAAAAGAGTAGGAAGAAGCACAATAGTACAGGCCCTTCACCTAACAGCGCTCTGTGAATTGCACCTGCTGGCTAAAAAGCAGAGGCTGTAGCAGTGTAAAGCCACACCAGCTTTGTTCAGCAGGGTGAGAGAGTGTGGCTCCCACCACGCAGGTGCTTTTGCTACAGAGGTGATGGTCACTGGCACAGGCAGCAGCCCCACCACCCTCTCAGCCACAGTAAATTCTGGGGCTATGGTTCACTGCTGGCATCAGTGGTTAATGGTCAGACTCATTGATCTTAGAGGTCTTTTCCAACCTTAACAATTCTATGATTCTATGACTGCCTGCACTGCAGGACCTGCCAAACCAGTGCTCTTGCTCAGCCTAAAATCAGGGTTGCACAGACATCTGGATATACCCTGCCAGTCTCCCAAAACGCTGCAAAACCCCTCATTCCCTGGGTCATCTCTGCCATGGATGGGCAACCCAGCCAAATGGAAGTCCCTTTGGGGGTGTGCTGGAAGCTCATCTTTTCCAAATACGTCAAAAACAGAAAGCCAGGGTTGGATGCAGGTTTGCTGAGATCAGGGCTATTCTGGTGCAGACAGGCTATCTGCTGCTGATAGGGAGGATTAATGAGCCAGGCTGCTCATCCGTTGCAATTAGAAACAACACTACAACTATTTTGGTGCCATTTCTCTGCAGAGTACTCAAATGGCTTACCAGCCCCTTCTGTATCTCCACATAATCGTAGCTTTGTTAAATATAGGATGGTAATAGTATGCGATACTGTATGTTTGGAGTTAAGGTGCAGAGGACTACTTGCTAATGCTCATAGAGCAGAGAAAGGGGTTTAGTGAATGGCACTAATAAGCCTTCATGGAAGCTAAAATTGCTCTGGCATTTTCAGTGCATATAGGATAGCTGGACACAATGAGGACCCAATTTGCTCCGGCTGCAGGGAGAAGGGCTTCAGTGTCTGAAGCTGCAGCTAATCACCACATTTATCAGCAACCACCTGAAGTTTTAAGAAATGACTTTGTGATGTCAGTAAAGTAAGAGGAATCCTACCTCCTGGGCTCTGTTCCGCACTCTGACCTGTGACCATAGACATTCCTCTCTGCCCAGCTGCAAAATGGGAGAGGCAACACCCATCAAAAAGATAAGATCTTGCCTCCTGCTTCCACATGGTTTGTTAGTTGCAAGTGTGGGTGATACTTGGAGGCAGAGAGAACCGCCAAAGAAATCCTCTCATATCCAACATACACACCCTATGGAGCTGTAAACTTTTTATCAGCCTAGATTCCCTGACAAAGGTTTTGTATTCGTGACTGTGCAAACAAATCCTCAATGCACATCAAAATTCAGAGTAGGAGTTGGACTCTCTTCAAACCTTCTGAGATTTTTTTTTTTTTTTTTTTTTTGAGTTGCTACAAGAGAGAGCAAAGCATTTTGGGGCAGATGCACAACACTGCATCAAAGCCAGATGCCTTGAAAAGAACTTTCAAATGGAAGCTATCAGGGCAAAGCTTGGTTCAGGACTGTCAGACATTGTTGAGACCTCTGAAAATCTGAATGGCTCCAGACAAGCTCCTCAGCCAGCTGCCAATATCTCATAGTTTTTCACACCAGCATCCCCTTCCATCACCCCAATGGATTTTAACAAATGACCTGAACATGCCCTCAGGGAAGCTGCTGTCTCTGACTAGGCATTTTGCACCTGCATGTGTCCTGGACCAGACAGAGATCTTACAATGCAGCAGCTCTCTATTCAGAGTCCCTGCATCACAGATAAACCCCTGCCCATCCTTATAGCAACTTACTACTCTGCTCTACAATGTGATCTTCTTCAAATGCTCCACTAGTGTCTGCCAGAAGCGTAACTTGATATGAAACTCACAAGTGCCAGACAGCTCCTTCATCTCTCCATGACAAATACATTTCATGATAAATCCATGCTCTCCAATGTCACCTCTTATATACAGACAATCAAAAAAGCTAAGGTACTGAAGTGTGAAGGCAAGGCATATGAGTCAAATTATATTTAACCTCTGGTTTAGTGATTTTGTCTATCAGAAATAGTTTGTTACATTTTTAACTTTACTCCCTGATTCACATTATAGGGTTTGTTTTTTTTTAGTGTTTCTATACTGCACTAAACTCTTCCCCTCCAAGTTACCGCCATTCTTATCCTCAGGAATAGACCTTTAGGTTATTTTTCCTCATTGCTGAAATGAACTTAGCCCTGAGGCAGGAGCTCACAGGCTCTCAGCTCAATCTGAAAAGCTCGTGTCTGAGCCTGGGAAGATGCTGAACAGACGGGCACCTCACCATGGAGGATTTAAGCCAGACTGGATCCAGCCAAATTCAACAGGACCCCAGACAGTTTCCAAGGCCAGGAACTGCACCTCTACATACTCTGGGATACTGGCTCCATAAAGATGCAAAAAGCAGATCAGTCACTGAGTCAACAGCAGGACTTCTGGCTGCACGTTTGGTAAATTCTGCTGTGGCTCATGGCACACCTGACAGGCCTTCCCACCTCAGGCTCTGGGCTCTCTGGAAAAGATGCCGGCTGGATAATAATCAAATCAAACCAGGAGCCCATCAGAGTCATTGGAAACATTCATTCTTCTGCAATATGCCTTAAAAATGACTGGCTTTAAGTTGCTTTCCTCCACTCTGAGGGCTGAGAAGGCTGGAAAATGTGCAGAAGACAGCTAAAGCAAGACAAGAAAGGAGCCTGGTCCTCCTGCTCATGTTCCACTGGGACAAGGCCCCAACAGAAGGAGTGGAGATAGCAAGGGAAAGAAACCCAGCAACAGAAGGAGCACTGGACTGAGCAGAGAGATTAATAGTGCACCCAGCAGTGGGAGGATGACGGGGGTCTGGCAGCACCCAGGACCAGTCCTAGGTGGACTAAATCCTAGGGCTTAAAATTTTGTTGCCAGTGGCTGTGCGCTCATGGAGAAAACAAATGGCCCCAATTATCGGCTACTGATCTCAGACTGTGTTCAAACCATTTGAAAGCAGCTCATCAGTAACCTCCTCTGTGGTACCTGCAGGAACAGCAGGCAAACAGGCCACAGGAGAGCAGATACCTGCTAATGAGACAGCCATCTTGTTAGCTCTCTTTGATTACCTCCTTAACTCAGGCAGGAGATAGTATGCTTTATTTCTGTCCTCCCTACTGAATCAGCATCTTCAGTTCCCAGAGGTTTTCCTGCTGCTAGTTACAGGTGCCAGGAGCCAGCTTCACCATGGCTAAGTAAGACTGCAAGACAAAACACTCCCCCATCTGCTTGGCCCTTTCCTACATCCCTTGTGGCTCCCATCTCAATCTCTCCAGCTCCCGCCTGTGCTTTGGAACATATCTCCCTACAATGAGTCCTTGGCAGATCTTGTCACCACAAGGTACCAATGTGTTCCCCACATGATTGTTTCAGCTCAGAACAATCCTAGCCTGTACCAGTCAAGCATGTAGGGGAGGGATCTTTCATGTATCTTTCCTCAAAACATGATGGCGCATTTGTGAAATGTAAAGCCATGAGAAGCCTCAGGAAATCATCTGCCAAGATAAAAAGGGGGATTCAGTTAGCCCTGGTGTGACCAAGAAGAATAATGCACATGAGCTCCTTAGCACAGAAAGCTGAACAATCTCCTGACTCTGAAACAAACCCTTAAAATCAGGATAGCTTTCAAGATGGTTGAATTGGAGATTTTTTTGCTTTTACAGCAGGTCTTAACAGTCTCACACACTGATAGGTCACCGTTTGCAAAAAGAAAGTAAATTGCCAACCAGAAGTAACACTTGCTCCCAACACACTGCCTTGTTTTCCAAGGTGGATCTCTGGGAGCCACTCATGTGAACGGGATCTCAAGGGCGACGTTCTCAGAAACAAGCCCTCAGGAGAGAAATGGAAAATAAGTTATGATGGAACCAATTTTCCAGGACCGTGCCTATTTTAGCGCACCTCACACACAAGCACACAGTGCTGACACCAAACAAGGGAAAAGCACGTCCTGTCCTTGTCAACACCCACGTGCACAGCAAAGGCTACTGAATGACTTTCCCATTTCTTTTTAGCCATGCCACTTCATCTTGGAGCAGCTGAAGGGGATGCTGCAGCTAGCAGTGAGAGCAGAGGATGGGTGATTGAGCCTCAATTCTGATCTTAAAGTCAGAAATAACCTTTCTGCATGTTCCTGTGTCAAAGCAATGCCAAAGCCTGCTTAAATTCTCTCACAACTGTGGCCCTCACCCCTTCAGCCTTGCTTCCTCCCAGTAATGAGGGTAAACTGGGGGGGTTTTGTTGTTTTTTTTTTTCATTGGCCAGGAGTGTGTGGTGCTCAGGCAGGGGTTTTCTACTGACACACAGGCACATATCATATAGCAGTGCATCATATCTGGTACCAGAAAAGGAGGCACTTCCAACACAAAGGCACAGCTCCTGGGTGGTCTAACACTCTAAACCCTAACTGCATTTCTCCTGCACTTAGCATAAAGGTACTAAATGATCATTCATGACCTTCAGAAAATTATGCCTGAAAAAAATAAGCATTTCCCTCCAACCTGTCCTCCTATGAAGCAATTCCCAGGCTGCCATTTCTCAGCTTGGCTTCAGTGTGACGTAACCCTCTGGAGGTCCTCTCCTTCAACCCAGCTCCAGTGCCTGCCAAGGGAACAGGTCTGCAAAAAGGAGGCTTTTGATGAGCCTGTCTGCACTGTTGACAGACCCACAGCAAAAATCTGCTCACTCACAACCTTGCATTGCCCTGCCCCATCATTTTCAAGATCACCACACTGGAGAACAAAATCAGGCAGTGCTTCTCACCATGACAAGCAGGCAGGCTGACAGGATTCCTGCAGCTGAAACTCCAACTCCATATCCACACACACAGGAGCAGCCGCACTGCTCAGCCTTACTGAGGCAAACACTTTGGATTCTTTACTGCCAGTAACTTACTCAAGGCTGCTCAGGCTGCTTCTTGGCTAAAGTCAAAATTGAACACAAGTACTTACACGGCTGCAAACTTCATGCTAAACCATGGCAGCATGTGGCAGGCAAGGCAGAGAGAGAATGCTGTGAGTCATGCTGGTCCAGGACACCCTTCCTCCCTCTTGAGGTGTTCACAACAGGCCATTTAGAACAGGAACAAGGAAAGCACTAACATGGAAGATCGATTTTGAGTGAAGCCCTCCTTCCCTTCATGCTGAGTCCCAGGCAGGCAGCTTGCATTTTCCCCTTGCTGAATAACCTGTTTCCCTGGCAGAGCATCAGCACTATTACACAGCATTTATGGCAACAAAGACCAACTTTTGAGCCAGCTCTCAGTCCTGCTGCAGCTGCTTTTGCTTCAAGAAGGTTTTCTAACCTCCTCCCTCCTATCAAACAACCAGCACCTGTAGTTCATGGAGAACAGCTGGAAGAGATTGGGCCCAAACACAAGGAGGGAAACAGAGCATCTTTGCTAAGGGACCTTCTTCCCTTGCAAAGCATGAGGCTCCCAACCAGCAAGTGGTACCTTCTCCATCCACTCTCTGCTTAGCCTCAGGAGTGGTTCCTGGGCAATACTCACTGGCAAGGGCCTTTTCAGCAAAAAGACCAATAATTATCATAGAATAGAAAAAAATTTTAAAAAAAAATCAACTCCAGTAGAAAAATAATTTAATAAAGGGATAAGTTTCAAGAAAATATCTGTATAGTAACAACATTTTAAGTAAAATGTCCACAAAAATATACATGTCTAATGTGATTATACATTAAGTTTTCTGACAGGTCCTGTTTAACACTTGGTTCAGTCCATCTAGGAAAAGCCTATCAGACTTCCTGGGATAGATCAGTTTGCACAACAGAGTCATATGATAAAGGTTTTCTAACTCATTTTAGGCTCAGACAAATAAACTTTGGAGTTGGTAACAGTCCAAAAGAGATCAGGTTATACCGTAATATTAAGAATTAAAAAAAAAAAAAAAAAGTAAATACAAACAAGGAAAGCAAAAGTAAAGTCAGCCACCCAAGGACACTGTCAGGCAGAAACATCAGTCTACAATACACACCACACAACACTGACACAGCTGGAAAAGCAGGGGGATGAAGGGAAGATGGGCAAGAGGGACGGGAAAATCCCAGGAGAATTCCCAGGAATTGTGGAACTGCTAAACAAGGGGGCTATACAGAGGCTGGGGAAAAGCACACACATGATCAACATATTTCTAGAAACCGGACAATTTTGTAACATAGAAGATAAGCTAATTACAGGAATATGGAAGGGAATCAGTAGAGAATGTTTATTTCTTAAGTTTTCCAAATGGCTACTGAGCTGCAGAAATAACAAGTCTGTTCCAAAGAGCGCTCACCAATAGTGCTAAATTCAGCCAAACAGAAGAGAAAAATCCGGTTACAGAAATTGAAAGGTGCAAGAGTACAGAAGAAAGTAAAGAAAACATGTTCCACCAGCAGAGGACAGGAATGAAACACTGAAGAGGAGATGCCAAACAAGAGATATCAATTTTGTCACAGGGAGATGTACAATGCCACAAAAAAACCAAAAAGAACAAAAACAAAAACCCCATCCCATAAAAAGAAAATGGAAAATTGCTAAAGAAATAAAGGGACACACATTTTCCAAAAGATTTTTTTGTTTTATAATCAAATTTTTTTTTACATAGACAACTGAACACACCAATATTTTGTGCGAAAAATATTTTTAAATAAACTTCTCAATTTTTGTACATTCTGATATACATATGTAACAAGGTTTATGGCACTGTAACCAGGATTAAAATCATATAAAGGAACGAAATAATTGCTCTCATTTATCCTTTCTGAACCAAGTTGGCTGCTGTTGCACTATTAGACTAAAAATTATTATTAGTGGGCAGCCAACTCTAATTGGTTGAACACTCAAAACAAAGCCCAAATTATTATTGCACAAGAAGCCAGTGAAGGCATATGGCACAGAATGATCGAAGTCCCTTACTGTTAAAACCTTACACCCCCAAAATAGAAAAATAGAACTGGAACATGAAACACGCCAAATAAACCTTTTTTTTTTCCTTCTTTAGTTTGAGTCAGGAGTGTGAAAAGTGCCTTGCAGACTTTTTAAGCTGCTCTGATTTCCTTTGCATTGGTGAGCATTTTGCTAGGTTATCTTTAGCAAATCCTTTGCAGAATGAAGGCCCTTACACTTCAGGGAGGTTTTTTTCTGCTTTGTTTTGGCTTTTTGTGTTTCGTCTTCAACTTAGGTTTCTTCAGTCTATGAACCTGCACAGACTACTTAGCCATAAACTCTACAAGCACCTGGAGAGGTGGGAAAAATAAAAATTAAAAGAAAAAAAGCCCAGTATTTCTTCTTCTTCTTGTTTTGATTTTTAAGAAGTACTCCTTTTGCTCTGAAGCCTCCCTGCTCTGCCAGTGTCTGAGAAGGAAATCACAACACCATCCCAAACCAGGCAAAGTTCTTGGATCTTTTAAAAACCTTTCCTTACAAAAAAAGGTTTTTATTCACAAAAAGTTTGCCACAAAACTCCCCTTGAAAGCTAAAAAGAAACACCCACAAGCCACCCATCATTGCCCCAAATCAGGTGAAGAATAGGTTAACCCCTCTATTGACCGCCCTCCTCGCAGCTTCACCATCACACGACAGTCTCTACGCCGATCAGCTTTGGTGTGAGGATCCGCGGTGTGACGCCGTTGTTTAGATCTTCTTCAAACTCCAGTAACTGCCCCATAAAGTTAAGGTTAGGGGAAATGATTGGTCGTTTGCCTTTTACAAATTTATAGGCATCCGTCATGGTCATGCGCGTGTGCTTCATTAAGTACGCGATAACTATGGTGGCAGATCGGGAGACACCAGCCTGGCAGTGGATGAGGAGACCTTTCCCACATTGATGAGCTTCCTCTGGAAATGGGAAAGACACAAGAAAGTTAGCGTTTTGTCATTTTGTAAATTAGAACAAGCTCAGTGCAACTAAGTGTAACAATGTCAGAAAGACCCTTGATTTGATGACAAGCACAGCAGCATCTCCTCCCCTTCCCCTCCAGCCCATCCTCCTCCAAGGCTTTAGAGTTACTGAATGTGAAACATCCAGTCCAGCCTCACACTGAAAGTCCTCACATCCACTTTTATCTCTTTATTAGATGAACCGCACAGCAAGAGATGCTGCCACACTGCTCACACACGCCGCCGGGGAGCATTTATTTGCAAGGTCAAGGCCCATGATGAAGCATCTTGGGCTCTATTTCCACCTCTGCGACTGCATTACAGTGGCATCTCAACCTCTCCTGTCTTTCAAAGCAAGCCACCACCTTTTTAAAAAAAGAGGTGTTTTCAGATTCAATTCATAACAATCCATGTGTTTCAAAGCCCTGCTCTTTGAGGCTATTACAAAGCTACCCTTCATATGAGCTTCAATGGGGCTCTCTGCTGTGGTGCCTCTGCAAAAGCAGGAGCTGGATATGCACACACAGGCACACACTCTCCACCAAGATACATCACTGAGACAACCTGGGCAGGATTTAGGGAGGACAGAGTCCTTGTAACCACATGTTAAAAGGACAGGAGATAGAGGAGAGTCACTACCATACCATCCTCATCTCCCACAGCTTGCTTTTAAAACAGGAGATAAAACTTTCAAGATGTGACACTTTAATCTACTTCTTTTGTTTTAATTCGCAGGAGGAGCGTGAATTTATTTTGCAAGTTTTGGCATGAATCCAACCCCACCAAGAGTTCAACCCCCCACATGTTCAACCTGTACTGTGAAAGCATAAATGAAGCCAACTTCCCTCTAGACATTTTTGGCAGTTAGTATTTCAGAAAGCTGAAACTCTCCAATGCATTTTGACACACTTTCACAGAGACTTTCTGATGATTTCACTTCCTATGGTTTTAGTCTTAGCTAAACCTAGGGTCAGTTGTGGTTTTTTCAAGACATATTTAAAGAAACATAGGCCAACAATCTGCTATTTAAACATTTCCAAATCTTCTCAAATGCAATTTAAAGTTTACCCAGAGGAAGGGTAACTTTGACTAGTTATTTCCCCAGCTGGCTAAGTTCCTATGGAGAAAAACCCTCAATGGAGAAATATTTGTTTATTAAAAACAAAGACAGACCCCCAAGCTGTAATTATTTAAAAGGAAAGTAAAATGGGTTTTGAAACACTTTATAAACCTTTTCAGAGCAAAGCTGTTTTCTCTGCCCTTGGTAAGGTCACAAGCCCAAACACTATCTTTCAGTGGTTTTGAGAGCTCTAATCCTTCAGTTCATAGGGATGCTGGGCACAGAAATCTCCTTTCTACCCACAAAGGACCTCAACAGAGTTTTACCATCTCTTTATGTAAGTTTAGCCTGTTGCATCTCCCCATCTTGCTGAAGGTTTAATGGGATTTCTTTACACAGCACTTTTCCCAGAGGATCAGAGCAAGGTTCCCTCTCCTCTACCCCATACCCAAAATGGGGTGTTCACCTTCCCATGCACATAGTAATCAGCTGCTTGGGGAGCTGACAGCACAACTGGCAGAGCTGGGGCTGGATTAGGAACACTAGGGAAAATTTGGTTTTGAGTAAAGATTCTTTGGTCCTTCACACTATAGAGAACAAGGGCTCCCAGTGGAAGCTCCCAGCGGTAAGACTCAGGCTTTAATGCTGCTTTCTATCTGAACTGCATCATTATCAGTGATTTCTCTATGCACCCTCACTAAAGTAGCATGGCTACAGACTGCACATGTCATCACACCACGACCCCCTGCCCATCCAAGCACAGCTCATGGGCTGTCTGCTTCAAAGCTGCAAGCCCTGCCCAGGCACACAGCCAGGGCAGATGGGCTCAGAACATGCCGAGCTTGGTCATCCTGCCCTGCAACCCAGTTCCACAACTGGAGCCCAATCCTTCCTGAGCCTGAGAGCACCTCCACAGAGCCAGCACAACCAGGCTTCAGTTTCAGGAGACATGAACCCATCCCCTGACTCAAGGGCCATAAAAAACTGATAGTCTGAGGGCAGGCTCTGCACCCACTTCAATGTGGTGTCAGTCAAGGATTTAAGCTGTGAGGCAGCACAGAAGCACGCTTCCCTTGTCTAGTCCTCCACTATCCAGCCTGAAGTACTGACAAAGAGATCATCCCAGCCTCAGCACAAGAAAGTAAAATTACATGTCAGTGATTCCCCCAGCATGTTTCAGAAGACCTCTCAGGGCATGTTACGTGTTGGGGAAGTACAGGTGGATGTTCACTATGCCACAAAAGCAGCATCCACAAAGAGGGGCAAGGAAAGGTCCTCAAAAGCTTTCAGTATCACATGCTGAAGTTCCCTCTGACCAGCCTTGCTTAAAGTGGCCATCTGGCTTTAGCCTAGCTTACCAACCAGAGCTGAGCATGGCCCTAAACTTGGCTGAGGGCTGTCCTGTGTTGATGATAGCAAGGTTCAGAACAACGTGGGCAATGCTGATGGGTCATTTCTTCAGCAACCTCTGCAACAAGCTACATGTATGTGGTGAACTGTCTCACACAGCCTACAGGGCTTAGAGGCTTATTAATGCAAGTTTTCATCACCATCCACTCAATACATACACTCAAGCTATAAATCTATTGGTGGAACAAGCCAAGTGTGAAAGTTTGTCAGTGTTCTCATTAAGTCAGGAAAGACTGAGCCATCATTAAGAATAGTTACTATGAAAAATTGGCTCTAAGCCACTGTGGAAAGTAGGAATGCAAAGAAATCAAGATGATGGGATGACAAAAGTCTCAGTTTTCTGGGGTTTCCTGAATTTAGAAGCCCGGAGGGTAGGCGTCACTATCAATGGATAAAAATTGTAACCCTGGGCTACTTAACTGGATATGCTAGAGATGAGAAAGAAAAGAAATATGGAGGTGCTCAGCATTTCTGACAACCTAAACAAAAGTAAATATAGCCTAACTCGGCCTTCAGAGGAGTTGGCAAAGCATAAAATTCACTCTAAATTCTTACAACAGGTAAAAATAAAAAACCCAAAACCAAACAGGAGTATTTCCAGGCAAAGGTAATTACCAATGAACTCAAAAGCCTCTTCAAAATACTGCCTGAGATTCTGCTTGTTGCTGTCAGTGGCCGGGAGCCGCTTGTAGTTGAACATGCCTTTCTCATAATGGTACAGAGGCAGGTGAGTGGTCACATTGATTACATAGCCTATGTTCATCCTCTGCATTTTCTCCAAGTCCTGAGCATCATGCTCATTTCCGAGGAAGAGGAAGGGCAGGATGGGAGTGAGCTCAGCGTTCTCGATGTCTGGCGTGGTGGGGATGGACTGAGGTAGCATGGGGGGCACAGCAGAGGCACCGCCCCCTCCTCCTCCCTCTGGGCACTCTTGCAGCTGGAGGGAGTTATCGCAGAGGTTTTCATGGTTCTGCTTGAAACCGCTGAGTCCTCCTGGGAAGAGAGACCAAGCAGATATTTTGGTTAGATATCCCAAGGTTGGCAACACTTTAGATGAACCTTTCTTCAGAGAGCAAGCTGGAACCACCAGGATTGGAGCTGGCTCTACTGTCCCCGCCACCACTGTCACAGTGACCAGTGCTGGGCTGTCAACAGCAAGGGTAGCATGAATCAGCAGCAGGCACTGTCCTCCCCTCTGCAAGGCAGATGGTGCCAAGGAACAGGCTCACAGACAAACACACCACTGTGCAACATCAGTGTGCTGTGGCTGCCTCACCTGCCAGCCTGTGGGAGAAGGAAGGTATTTTTCCAAGAAGGAGAACATCACCACAACTGGGAGCAAATGGGCTATCAGCACACTAAAGCAGAGCAGCAAGCCAGCTGGGACAGTCTTAGCTGTCCACAGCAGATTTGCCTCCAGGAGCAGACCTGCCAGGCATCTCCCCATTCAACACCTCCAAGGATGAGTGCAGGCTCACCCCAACATTGCCCCAGGAACATACATGTTTGTGCACCCAAACAAAAGAACACCACTCCTTTTAACCTAACAGAGACTGAGGTGCTTGCTTAACATGTGGCAAGCAGCTCTCCTTTTGGTGCCTTAGCTGCCTGAAAATATCTAGCAAGAGCTATTTTTAGGACATTAATATGGACAGGGAAATGAATCTGAGGGGGGGACGGAGAAGTCACTTTTTCAGCTCGTGCCTCCCCTGGCTCTACTGCCTGCCTTGCTGGGTTTTTCAATCATCATCTCCCTCCCCCTCCATTATTATTTTTTTTTTAAATTTTTTTTTTTCCTTTCAAGGGGGCAACTTTGCAGAGCTGGAGCAAGCAAAGCAAACCTTCTTCCTACACCTCATTCCGCGGTGACATCAGCGCCAGGCTCCCCACCTGCCCGGTTTCCATAGCGATTACACAAAGCACACAATGACATCAGCTGGCATGACATCAGCTCTTTGAGCGCAAACAATGCAAGAACTACTACTTTGTGCAAGGCCTTTGGTAGGAGGCAGTGGCGTTCCTGGGAGCCGCTGATGTAATGCTAACAGGTGGCTCCTCCAAAAGAAAAAGGCAGAAAGAGGAGGAATGCAATGATACATCCCTTCCCCCTCCACCTCGTTCGCAAAAGCGCACATTGCTGTTGTACCAGGACACTTGAAGACATGCTCTGCATCGAGATGACCCAAGTGCTCAGACTCAATTGCACTTTGTTAACTGCAAGCCAAAACCCAGGAGGGGGGAGAGCTACTCTGAAGTTACTAGAAAGAGCTACACTAGCCAAAATAAATGCTGAATTTCACCATCCCAGTAACGTTACTTAAAAACAAAAATAAAATAAATAAAAAATAAAAAAAGGGTGGAGAAGCTATTTGCCTTTTCCATGCTCTTTCACACTGATCTAGTGAAGGTTTAAAATGAAGCAAAACACGCTGTCACTCAGGCTCTGGATCAGACATAGCAAAGGCCTCCAACACCTACATTTTGAGTGCTGCAGTTCAAATGTCTGTGACATACCTGCCCATAGGGTGGTACCCAACCAGGGCCATTTCGGTGCCATATGCTGTACTCCATGGGGACAAGGCACCCAGACTTGGTTACAACCATCTGAGCCCCTCTAATACAAGTGACCTTTTTAACATCCAGGCTCCTATCCTTCACATGCTGCTAGTAAGTCATTTTCCCAGAAATCCTTGAAATGCCTACAAAATGCAGAGTATTTTTCCTGCCTCGAAAGTGTGCTTGTCTTCAGCTATTTCTATTGTTTACAGGACACAGAGCAAACAGATTTGCCTTAAAGATCTCTACTCTCGAAGTTGTTACAACAGGGGATCAGAATGGAAAGAAGAGCAAGGAGAAAATCCTGAGCTCAGCTGCTAAGTGCACCACATGGCCTCAACAGGGTCTGAAAAGCCTTCTCAGCCCACTCAAGAAAACAAACAAGACAACGGTCTCCAAGCTGAAGGTGTTTGAAGTCTCATCCAAACCAACAGCCCAAGTCTAGAGTCTGGACTAAAGGCATTTCCATCCCTCTGCATAGGCAAGCAATCCATCCAGCTTCAATATTGCTGTTTAAACAATAACCAGAGAATGCTGAGATTCCTGAGAAAACCCCTGAAAAAGTTGCTTTAGTAGCCCAGAGCCAATGCTCATTTTCCACCTCTCCCACAGCCTTTAGGGAATAGGCATCTGGATATAGAATCGCACTGTTTCATCACTCAGGTGGAGACACACTGATGGTGTGGCAGACACCATCCTGTTTCACCAGCTGCCTTGTAAGATACAGCACAGCTGGGGGACTCTAGAGCAAGTTCTTTCCTCACCACTCATGTCCTGCTCTCAGGTCCTCTGCGGGCCCCATTGGCCAGAGAGGACACTATTACTCCTGCTACCAGCTCTTTCTCACTGTGAGCTTTGGTCCAGCAGATGACAGGGAAGAGAGGTCAAGGGACCATTACATTGTGCAGGGCTCCTCTATTACCACTGTACTCAGAAGAGACCAAGAGGTGTAGGGCAATCCCTCTCACTCCAGCAGTAGTATCAGGATAAAGGATGGGAAGGAGACCCCAAATATAGCATGTGGAAGATGCCCAAACAAGTGGATTAGCCAAACAATATAACAGCTTCACCCACAATTTTTTTTCCAGACATTTGCCAGTGGTCACCATTCCTAATGTCAGCCACATCCCTCATTCTCCTTGTTCACCTCATGTGGGTGGGGAGCTAAAAAGTCAGTTCAAAGAATATTTAAAGTACCTTATCCAAGGAACTCTCAGAGCAAGTATCCCTGAAAGAACACATTACTGGAGAGAGAATTACTAAACTGAACTGGCTCAGACACGTGAGCAAGCAAGGACTGGACAAGAACACTGATACTGCAAAAGGATGCAGCAAGATGCAGTCATGGAGAAAAGCTAAACCCTAAGCCAACAGCAGAAGTTTAACTTGGATCTGCACTGCCATATGAGTCATGTGAGTCTCAAAACAGCACCCAGACACCTCATGAGTTCTGTTCCACTCTCACCACACACAATCCTTGCATCTAGCTGATTTATGAGGCACTACTGTAATTTAAGTGCACAATGCTTAGGTTTTTCTAAAGTTTACAAGACTACTTCCCAAAACAGGTCCAAGCAGAGTTAATTATGACCAGTCAGAAAGAGTAAAAGAGGGATGGACTTTCCATGTGAAGGTAAATACAATGTACAGACTATTCAAATGCATTTGTGTTCCTTTTACAAGCAGCTGCTAATTCAGCATTTAAAGTCTTCATGTAGGAGGGGTAGAGGAGGTGGGAGAGGAGGCCAACACATAGTTCCTGTGAGCCTGGTCTAAGAGTTGATTCATTCAGCTCAGTAAGGTCCAGGACATACCACTGCTACTGACTGCAACTCCAGATCAGAAGGAAGCTCAAGGCATAGATGCAGAGACTTCACTCGTGGTTCTAACAAAAGCTGTTTTGTGGTTGACACTGCCCAGGCCTTCCCAATCCTGGGGCATGAAGGAAGCATTATATAGGGTAGTAATAGCAACTGTGGCCAAGAAGCACAACCCAGCAAAAGCTTCTCACTAGCACAGAAGTAAGCTACATTTTAAAAGCAGCTTTCAGATGCTATTTGCAATATGAAAAAAGCCTTCATCATCTAGGGGAAGCCTAAGTAGAGAGGCAATATAATAAATCTACCATGAAAGCCCATCAGCACGCATGGCAGTGCTGTTTGAGCCTAGACTCAGATGTGTAGCCATCTTCAGCAACAAACCAAAATGCCAGCAGCCAGGTAAGCCACCAACGTTAGCTTCAACAGAATGCCATGCTCATAGCCTGCCTTTTCTGGCTTTAAACGCACCACAAAGCTATAATAACCAAAGTACAGCAAAAAGTCTGAGCTGCCCAGACAGTCAGATGCAGCCCACATGTGGGTGCAGAGAACATCCCAAGCGCTTTTGTGCACTCTCTGCTCCAAAACAGCTGCTGAGCAGGCATTCAGAGGGGCTGAACCTACCCAAATCCAAAAAAACAGGGACATACAGAGATGCTCAACACTCTGGGGAACCCAGGGTATTTCTTCCATACAGAAATTAACCAGTGAAGCAGGACGGTTCCTGGCAGATGACCTTGCCTGGTATCCAGCAGGACATAACATAGGACTGGGGGGGTCTTGCTCACTACTGATGCACAAACCTTTTGCAGTTATAACTGCATGTCATCTTCCAGCATCCTGCCCTGCCAGAACAGTTATCGAGTGACCACAGACTTCGGATTGTCTGAGACTTAAAACTTTTAAGAAGTTCCAAGTCAGCACCTTCCATGCTCCAGCTACTCACACTTGTTTGGTTTGGCTTCCTTGAAGCCATCTGCCCATAAACATCTTGCTTAATGCTCCTCAAACTCCCCTGCTGAGCAGCACCCAGGCAGAAGCTGCACACAGATTTCCCAGCTCCAAAGCCACCCAGGAATCCAAAGCTTGCACCAGTGCTACAAGACCAGGTGAGCAGCTGGAGAGGAGCCAAAGCAGCTCTGAACAAATAAAAAACGACCAGCAGCATGGTGGTTGCATAAAAATCATGCTAAACACAGCATCTGCCATTTGTCATCAGAAGAGGGCAAATACAATGCAAAACAGGCACAAAAGGTAAAGCAGGAACGAAGCAACCAGCTTTTGGGATGAACCATGACCTTGCAATAGAATCGTCTTCAAAGAAAGCATGAAAAACAAACCTTATCTGCACACATTTATAAAAGCAGATTGGTTGATTTGGGAATTTGGTTATTTGGGTTTATTTGTTGTAGTTTTGTTGTAGTTTTTCAGCTGGGGGGTTTTGTTGTTTGTTTTTTGATAAGATTGAGAATTTAAGTACAAGGAGTACAGTAACACCTGCGCTCCCTCCGCTGTCTCTCCTTTGGCACCTCCTTCAGCCACCACTGGTTCTCTATAGCTGTGTGACTATATGTAAACCAAGATTTGGGTTTAGAATATACTTTGATAAATTTGCAATATGTTTCCTGTTTGAAAATGGGCTCTTACCCCACAGTCAAGAGAGTAAATGACCTTGTTCCCTCTCCAGTGAGAGAGCTTAGAAAGACGCAGCTACAATGAAATGCCCTCACAACAGAGCAACACCTCTGCATTACCTCATCGATGTGGACATACTTTGTTCTGAGTGTGGCAGGTACTGGGTGTTCCTGCTACAATTGCAAACAGGAACATACTTTTATACATGACAGACTGCAGATGTGGGAGCCACATTTAGACAGAACACGTGGTCTTGGGAGACAACCAGACCTTTTATACAGCTTTCAAAGCTGTCCAGGCGGATTTCTGGATCCACTCATCCTTGATTACAATACCACAAAGCCATCTAAAAAAACAAAACCAACCAAAAACCTAAAATAAAAGCAACACACACAGAGGCAACAAGAGCAGAAATCCCAGGACACTGGGAAGTATCAGCAAAAAATGATGTTCGATCTGTAACTTTCCCTCCTCTTGTGTTGCTGGGCTCTTGCAGGGTGCACAGCAGAGAATTCGGCAATACCACAACAGTTCTGGCCACCACAAGCTTTCCTTGCTCAGGAATGCAGCCAAGTTTTAAAACATCCACTCAGCATGTGCCCTGTCAGTACCACCACAGCAAACCGAGCCCCTGTGGCTGCATTCGAGTGTGTTTAAGGTTGAAATGTTACAGTGAGCATTTGGGGCGCAGGACAGAGATACTCAGACAATTGGTGCATATCTGTTTAAGACGACGCTTTGAATTTATGCAAGTACAGCCTGTTCCTTTAAACCTGTGACCTCATTTATTTACATTACTGCAGAAAAGCACTGCCAGAAGCAACAGCTGATGACAGTCTCATGTATTTTTCCACTAAGACAACAATTAAACTGCTCCTGTGTTATTAATGAACAGATGACTTTTTGTCAAGTTGATTCAAAGCACAGGATGCCTCAAGGTTAAGCAAACGTGATTCCAGCATGTAAAAATAGGGCTTAGGTATTGTCCAAATGCTTTGCCCACCCTGCACTCTACCCCTTCCTCAGCCTGGCAGGAGGGTCCAGCTCCCATGGCCACCGCTGCTATGCTGCCAGCATCTGGAGGTCCTGCTACAGGGTGGCACACTGGTGCTGAGCTACCACCAACTTAATGCCAGCAACTTGGGCTGCTCCTGAACCATGGGCCTTCTACCAAGGCAAGTACTGCTGTACAGGTTGAAGCAGAATTCTGCCATTACAGGCCACATCCACTCCCAGGATATGGACAACCACCTAGACCATCTCTTCATGCCGCCCCACCTGCACAGTTAGGTATGTAGATGTAGGTCTACTGAGTATCAAAGGCACTAGCAGGGAGGGCACAGTGGCACTGGCGTTGCACTCAAAGGGCATGAGAGCTACCTTGCTGTAGAAGATCCAGCCATGACACTTGCTCACAGCTGTTGCTGGCATGATTATAGCCAGAGAAAAGATGGTTCATGGTGCATACTGGGAATTATGCTCTGTTCATCCTAAGGTACTTTAGAGAAGGGATGCTCAGATTTCCTGAATAACACAAGACAGACTTTCCTTGTCCAAGCAGAGCTCTCCTTGCTCTGGTGAAGTGCTAGAAGTGTGGGAAGCACAGTTCAACAAGGCTAATCCAAGCAGATGATTGTAGGAGCGTGCCTACTCTCCAAGCAGATGTCCTTCTCCTTACCACAGCTGCTGGTGAGCAATGCTCAAGGCTTGCCCTCACTTCTGTAAGGGTCACTCTATGTGAAAGCTCAGTATGACTGAAAATACTGTATTTGGCCCACAGAGTGGGAAAGGCAACTCCCCTCTGTCCAAAGGGGTTGGGGACCTATTGGACCACACTCACCCAAGGTGACATTAGGAGTTGCTCCTTTGATTTGAAGGACATTGTGGTGGGGTTTGCTTGTTTTTAAACACTGGAGGGAGCTTTACATGAGATAAAGCTGACAAGAGAGAGGAGCCCATCCTTCTGCAGTACAAGGAAGCCACAGTGTAAAGCCAGGACCTTACCATTCCTGCTATTAAAGAAAAGGTGAAGGAAAAAAAAAATCCATCCTTTTACAATCCACATTTACCTCAACAACCCACATTGCCTCCCTGCTTCCAAAATCAAAGGCATAACTGAAAGGTTTTTCTGCTTCTGTTGCTGACAGCAAGTACAACAGGTCTGCCTTCCTGGTCCTGCAAGTTGACTTCTCACCTGTCTGCAGGATGTTCCAAAGACCCATTGCAGGGTTTCTTTCCCTGTCACCCACACAGCAATCAGCATCAGCCTTGCCGCAAAAGATTAAGCTTTAAACAAACATAAAAAAGTAAAAGTAAACAGTTCACAAAGAACAACTTCCACCTCAATACACTCAATCTAATCTAGTCTCTCCCTCTATCGAGCTGCCAACGGCACTTCAAAAAAAGGCAAAACTCCACATTCTGAAGAACTTGCAAGGTCAGGTTTTTTTCCATGTGGGAACTATCCCGAGAGGTCAGTTTGTACACAGATTCTGGCCTAGAGGATTTACAAGCACATCCTTGACACAATGGCTTTGAGGTCTCTTTAGAAGTCAAAAGTGTGACACTGGATAAAGAGGAAAGGTTTCTCCTCAGCATGGAGGGATGTGCACATACGTTTGCATGTTATTTCTAATTTTATCTCGCTACGGCTCACACCCCTTGCCACAGCACATCCTCTCCTGCTGGCCTTTGAGGTGCCTGGTCTCATCTACTTTTATTTTTTATTTTGACACCAGACACAGCACAGGCAGCTGTCCTAGGGACATGTCCCAGGGAGGTAGGAGAGAGGTCACTAAAAGCCCCTTCCCCTGCCTGGCTGTGCCAGAGGTGCTGGCTCTGCCCAGCTCCGCTCTCAGCTCCTTCCATCCTGCCCCAACCTGCTCTAAACCACACCATCAACACCCCACCCATCCCCCTTGTGCCTCCCATACTTGAATACATGACTTGGCTCTTTTCACCATTAGCTCTCACCTCTTTATTTTTTTTTTTTTTTTTTTACCCCAAGGACCACTAGATCATCCCAATTCATTCCAATTAGAAATAAACAATTTTTTTTTTTTTCCACTTGTAACTAGGGAACCCTTCCTGGTATTTCTGCTTGATTGTTTTTTCTTAAATGTAGGGGTTTGAGTTTTTTCTTTCTTTATGCCTTTTATTTTTTTGGTCTTAAACTTCAGGTTTTTTTTCTCAGACCTTGGACACCCAGGCAAATCCCCCATGTCCCTTCCTGACTTTACATTTACTTGCCAGCTTTTTCAAGAGATGTCACTAACTTCTGAACTACTCACCAGCCTATCCAGAAGCTGCTCTGTATACTTTTGTAATACATCTCTGCATTCAAGACAATCGTTCCAGCTTGAAACTGGAAATCTATCCTATGCTATGAGAGTGCTGAGTCTGTCCCTTCCAAGGAAAAAACTAAAGTATTCATGGGAAAACAAATCAGCATCCTTCAAAGCACTGTGTTATCCTTGGGGAGTGGTCAGGAAGGTGAAAGAGGAGAAGGCCTGCTCTGAATCTTGGTACGAGGATTAAAGCTGTGCAAGAATGTAAATAGGAACAAGACAAGAAACCCTACATCCCAAACACACTACAGTGACAACTCTGCAGCCAGAGAGGAGGACTGGACTTACCCTTCCTGGAGGGCAAGTGTTTATAGCAGAAACTTAAAATTAGACACATTACAACTTCTCATGGCAAAAGTATGCATTCCCGTGGGGATGTAGGCTAACATGAAGCCCAATTAAATAATCACTGGAAATGTCAGCATAAACCCTGAAGGAATACATACTTCTACTGTGAAATGCTCCCACTGGAAATCATATTAACAAAAAGGTCATCAAGAAATGCTAAAGTTATGTACAAAGGAGGCAAGGGAAGTGAGGGGGGGAGGGAACAGAAACTATTTTAAATCCAATAAAATACCACAAACAGTTTTATATTGACAAAGAGCTGTGGGTCTGTTTTCACAGACAGAGGTAGAGCTGAGCAGATTTGCCCAGAACATCAAGTTTTGTTTGTTTTTTAATCTGTTATGAATTCTCTCCCTGCCCATCACTATGTGCATCTCTCAAGTGACTAGCCCAGACACAGCCAGCAGCCGGTGTGAGGGCACACGAGCAGGATGCAGAGAGACACAGCTCCCTGTGGCTGAGCATGGCTGAAGAGTGTGAAGGTCCCAGCACTGTGTCAGACATCTGTAATCCTGGATGCGTAGGAGTGGACCTTTCTGTTTAATTTGCATGTTTTTGAGAACACAGACATTTTCATGGTTCAGCCACCCATTTACTCTCTTTACCCTTTTAAGGGCAACCTCTTCAGGATAGCTTCTTTCTAATGACAGAGTAGGCTGCTTTGTTTCTCCAGAGGATAACACAGGCTTTTTTCCGATCCAAATCAGAAACACCAGCAGCATTCACATTAATACAAAAGGAAAACAAGGTGCTGATATACCACACCAGCATTTGGGAGTGCCGTCCATTCCTGCTGAAGAGTTTAGGCTGAAGAGCTTCTACCTCTTTGGCTAGAAATAATAATAATACCTGGCTCCTATTTGACACTTTCCAGCAAAGTATTTCAAATCTCATTAATAAAACACAGAGAAAATAAAGGGTGCTGACTTCACATATCCCAGTGCCACACAGTCCAAAATAAAAGCAGTAAACTACTGGAATTAGCATGGTGCATGCCAGACCCCACTCTGACACAATCTTCAGGGCCAGCCCTGCTGGAAAATAAATCCCAATCCTAATGGCCAAGGAACCAAGGCTGAAAACAAAGGTCCTAAAAACCCCATTGGGAAAGAGAAAGTTGACACAGATTGCATCCATATACTCCAGAGTCAAGGAAAGAGGCAGCAGAAGAGGAGAAAAGAAAAAGGTATATTTACAGAACCCAGAGCTGAATAGCAATAAAACAAGGAATATCTTCACCCAGATCAAAATCAACCCTTGCCTCCAAATAAAATAACTCCTTGTCTCCACAGGTGAATTAACACTAACATTTCCCAGGAAGCGTAAGAACTGTATTATCCCTCCACAGAGATGTTGCTCTGCCTTGCAGGATTAACACAAATGCCTATGAACTTATGATTATCCTCATATTAAACAATCAAAGTAGTTACGAGCCTAAAATATGCCAAATTCCAAGCCATGGCAAAAGTCTTATCCTTAGCTTTCATCAACTAGACAGATAGACTCCCATTACCTTAACAGAGATGAAGAGGAATTAAGAGCCCATCACCAACACAGTACAGATCAACTGCTCCAACAACAGCTTTTGCTTTAAAACATTAGTGTTCAACTGCTTACCTAAGCCTTAAAAACACACACTGGCATAATGAACAAGAGACAGTCAATTCACCTGATATGACAGAAGCTTGCAAGTTATCTTCTATTATCCAAGCCTCTAAGACATTTAAAAAAAAAAAAATATATATATATGATAATTCATCTGTGGGCAAGGAACAACATTTGTTCTTCTTTTTATTACCTTTAATTAGAAGCAGTTCTTCTCAGATGCAGTGAACCAAGTGAGAATGAATCCAGACTTTTTAAAGTTAGGGCATAGTAAAAGAGTTGGAACCAATGCGTTCACATCGGTATTATTATTCTCTTAATTCATTTTTTGCAACTTCCTCCTTCAAAGTCATGATCTTGACAACAGGGTGTGGCACACATGCAAAACAGCACCTAACCCTAGCAGGAGCAGTAGCACCCAAGCCCTCCCACCCACTAGCCACATTCATGTCCCCTCAGCAGCAGGTGATGATGGATTTACAGTCCCCCATGACCCCACTACCCCAGACCCCTCCAGTGTCAACAGTCCACGGCAAAGTCACAGGGGAGCTCACACGGCAGGGAGCTGTGGATGCAGTTGAGATACACAAGGCTAGCATTGCCCCAGGCAGCAGCAATGAGCAGCTCATTCCTTCAGGTCAAGAGGGATTAGGTAGCACCTAGACCTACAAGGTCCCAGTTGCTCCCTGTGGACTTGCCAGCTTGGGTATCCTCTGCATGCACTCTTCTGGGATATGCTCACAAAAACAAGTGCTGGGAGATCAGAAGCTTGTACCCCATTCTGGATCTTGGTTTCTTTGGGAGCAGAGTTTTCCTTCAAAAAGGAGGTAACCTGCTCACCCAAGCAGAGAAACACATGAAAACAAACCTTGAATTTTTAAAAGCACAAAAACCACCTAGAGGCAAATCAGAGCCTACAGTTCATCACTTTAGCATCAAGGAAAGAGGGGAAGGGGATGCTCCTGTCTCCCACCTTCTGCAGCAGGCAGCTGTGTTGTTTCAGGGTACCATTGTGACTATGGATGAACCTGGGTCAGTCACAATTAACACCGATGGCAACAAGAGCCCAGGCAGATGAAAATGACTTCTCTAAGGCCTCATAGCAAGTCTGCTGTGTGTGCTTAGTCACAGAGCAGGAGACTAACCATCACTCAGCCTTGGCCAGAGCTCACATGACCACAAGACCACCCTGCTATCTAGGCATGGAGTACCCCTCTAGTCAGATTACCTCCTTTCTGCACCATATGGGAGACAGACCTGCCTCTCTCATCTCTTACCCTTTCCTTCAAGCCCCAAAATGCTGCTATACAGTTGCAGAACGAGGTCAGACCACCTTTGACAGGACACAGGCTCCTGGGGAATCAGTATCTTTCAGAGCAGCAGAGGACACACCAAAACCAACCTTCAGTGTGCTGAGATACTTCCGGATGTGAGGTTGCCTTCATCACAGATATGAATTGAAACAAAGAGTCTCCTGTACTAAAAAGGCAGAAGGTTTTTCAAAAAACAAAAACCATGAAACAAAACAACAAAAAACCCCAAGCTTCACTAGTGAAGCTCAGAGCATTGATCAGACACCCTGTGCAGAGACCATGAGCACCCCAGGACTTTCGAGCTGCAGAAACAGGCCCACTGAATCCCTTCATGCCTCCTGCTCACAGCAGTCCCTGGTTCTGCCTCCACACAGGGTGTGCCGAGAGGCACAGCCAGGACTGGTGGCTGAACCCAAAGGCACTAGTGCACGTTTCAGTTTTCCCACAACCTTCAACATTCAATGGATCAAGAGCAGGTGAAAAGCTTGCCAGAGAAAGTTGAAGCAAGTGCAATGCTCAAGACAGCACCTTTATCCAGTCTAGTCTCAACAGGACTCTTTGCCAGCTTTGACTTTTAGGTAAGGCAGGGAAATGTGACATCCATTATATACATTGTTCTTTAAGCTTCATCTTACTAAACACCTTTGTGTTAACCACAAATTAATTTTTACAGTACAGAGGTGTTCAAAAATCTACTAAAGACAGATTCAGGCAAGCACCCAGAATCAAAGCTCCAGAAAAACAACTGCTCGCAGTAATTCAGGTCAGCCTTGTGATTTCTGTAGCTAGCACTCTCCCAGGCCCACCAGAGACTTCCCAACAAGGCCACAGCACCATGAATAATCTTATCTTACACACAAAGGGACAATGCATTAGGTCATCTTCAGATTATTATAATCTATTTCTTTAAACAGCGTGACTTCAATAGCCCTGCAAACTGATGCTGAATATTTGAGAGGTGTTCCCCTCCTGACTGGCTAGTGAAATTGCAAAACAGACAGATGTGTGCATGCTGCTCATATTTATGGCATTTCTTTACTTCCAAGTTGCTTGCATAAATAAAAAACCCTAACTGTAATGGAGCTTTTCACAGAGTTAAGAAAGAGTCATAGCCTAAAGACAAGTAGATGATCCCCCACTTCAAATGCATCATAAAGCCAAGGTGATCTCACTAAAAACTTTTGTGCTAGCTAAATATCATAAAAATGTGGACTGTTGCTTTGGAAGGCAAATCCCCCATGTATAGGTCTAAAAGAAAAACAAAAAAGTAAAAAAATTCCATCTGTATTAGTTAACATGCAGCCACTCTGAGCCTCTCCAAAAGGCTGTGCTCAGCTCAAGAGTAAAAAACCAGGAAACACACAACCAAGCAGTCCTATAAAGATTTTACTAGTAAAGTTTCTTACCTCTGGCAGGGCAAGGGTAAGGGCAGAATATCAGGCATACAGCTATTCAGCTAATTATAACCCAACATCTACCTCTAAGGAACATCACAGCGAATGTTCCCCCAGTTCATACAGAACTGGAGCAGTTTTTCTTTACAAGCATCAGAGATGTCTGCCTAATGTAACAGTTTGCTTAACTCTTAGTTTGGTTTCCAAGGGTATAACAAACCAGAGAGAGAGAAAAAAAAAAAAAAAAGATTTCCTCAAACCTCTTCCTGTTTCTCTCTTTCCAAGGCAGTGTCAGTGCTCTCTTCCCCCCCAAGGACAGTTAAAATGTGACAGGCTCCATATAAGCCAGCACTTCAAACTTTCAGATGCCATTATCTGGGAAGAAATGCAACACTTTCCATTACTGTTGAACAGGCAAAGTTTAGAGGGTACACTACCCTGCAGAAGTATCCCCTCAAAATACAGTAAAGACCGTGGTGTCCAACCACACTATTGCCCCAATTTATCTATATGCAAAAGGTACAGACACACACAACCTATTTTCAACTGTTATGGCCAAGAAGATTATTTATTCCAGTGGAAAGACACTTTAAGCTCCAGCTTAGTCTGAAAACTGAAGGTGAAGTATCAGTCTTCATAGAGCCAGCAGAAATTTTTTCCCCAGTGACTGATGAAGCCAGATTTTCTCTGCAACAGAGAGGGAATATGCTTTATTTTTAAATGTTAAGTAATGCACGTGAAACATCCAATGTGTTTAAAACTACACATTTCCCTATTACAACCATGACCTAATACTTATTCTGTGGAGATCTCTGGTGGAAATAAGTGCCAGGCACGTTTTGTTGGTCAGCTGGATTTGTTGACCATTACATCAAGTTTTACTTTCAAATACTCTTGTACAGTGTAATCCAATTAGGATTTAAAGCAACACTGACACTGTTGAATTATATAATTAATACTAATAAAAAATGTATTTGCACAGATTATGACCAGGTCAGGTATTTCTAAGGCAGCTGATCACTTTATTTCACATGAACATGGTAGAACATAAGCCAGGTACTTATTCCTTGTGTAGACATCTCGGGCCCTCTGAAGTGTAGAAGTCTCAACTTCGCTGATATGTGACTCTGGCGTGGTCAGAGATCTGAAGCTATTTTTAGACCATGGCAGAAAACACAAAGTGGTTTGTTGGCAGGTCTTATACTCTGCACTATCATGAGAGCAAGTCACTTCATTTATTTCCCGGTAAAATGAGCAAAGAGAAGACTGAAAGCCAGAGCAAAATAAGCTCCTCAGGCTGACAACAAGAACAGAGAATCAATCAGTTGCTGGGGAGGAACCAGCTGGTTCCCCTCCATCTCCCTTGCAGAAGTCCAGCCATCAGTTTACAGCAGGCAGCGAGAAGAAAAAGAATGAATTATTTGCCAAACTACATTTTGCACCTCTGCTTTTGAATTTAGTTGTTTCCCTGCAGTCAAACACAGAAGCCTTTACCAACTAAACACAAGACTTGGACAGGTTCACAAGGCTCCGGCTGCTGGGCTTCAAAGATAGAAGAGGAACAGCAGGATGGACACAATACTACCAGACACTGGTCAGGGAGACAAAGGCAACTCCTCCTGTGTTAAAAGCTGTCAAGATGTGCTGGCACAGATGCTTCAATTTTTTGTTTTTGGTTCCTTTGTAGTTTTAATTTAACTTGGGAAAAATTGCTGAACTCCAAATCTAAACATTTCCCTCTGGGTAAAATAATACTTTTCATCTGAATGCAAATGAATTTCCCACTTTCTATTTTTAGGTCCCACTAGGAAACTCAAGCACACAAGCCCCCAAGACTCCAGGACACTTTCACTATGAGCCGAAGTGCTCAAGGAAGGCAGAGATACCCCACCACTGGGTTTGCAGAAGGGAAAGGAGCACAACCCCACCAAGGAGGGCCACGGCTGCTGACCCAGCCCAGGATCACTGAGCCATGCTCTCCCCCTCCCCAAATTCAGCAACAGCTTTGACACCAGCCTCAAGCAGAAGGGACACTGGGCTCACATCACTGGTTTTGCCCCCTCACCTTTCCAATGCTAAGAAAAAAAATATAAATAGGAAAAAAAAAAAAGCATCCATAAAAAGTGAAGCCTTTAGGTTTCAGCAAGCATGCAATACCATAGTCTAGTATGGTGTAGGGGGAAACATGACTACTTCCTATTTTGTATGTAAAAGGAATAAGCAGCAGCTTTCAGCCCTGATAGCTCAGGATGCTACAGCCCATGAAATGAAAGATTCTTACGGGTTTATTTTTGTGTAAAAATAGGGCATTTCTGCCTGTCCCACCCGCTGTGTGCCTTGTGAACAAAGAAATAAGCAAATCTTTCTTCTAAAGAGCTTAAATGAAAACTATGCATATGTTATGTTTATGATCAAAAATACACTCCATGTTAAAGGAGGCAGCAAAGAGAGGCACGAATAGAAAGGGAGGAACACGGGTCTTAAAATCCCCCCATACCACAGCATACATAAACCCTCTCTTGTCACAATGCTACTTTATATATCAGTCTGCTACATTAAAAATAAATCAGGCCACCTCTTTTTAACTTGAGCCTCGTAAGGTGCACCACACATACATTTATCTATAGATCACAGCCTGGTCTCAGAGAACAGCACAGAGTTTCTCTGCTGCTTAAAAAGACGGGGGCACCTAAACCCTAAATGCACACAAGGGCCACGTTGCTACCCCAACATGCTGTAAGCCAAAGCTGTAACTCAACCCTCGGCTTTGCCGATCGGATTCACCCCACAACATGACACCGTGCCACAAAAACGGCAACGGGGCCAGGGGCTGACAGGCAGCACCAAACATGGAGAAGGTGGCACCAGATCAGGGGGAATAAACTTGGACAGCCAGGCTAGCAACCAGTGTTTGCAAACACAACACAGGCGATCAGATGGGCTGGCAGTAAATTAGGAGTGGATAGCGGAGAGCAAGAGAAATCACTCAAAATAACAACCGTAGGCAAAGAGGGCTCCCCAGCCACCCTCGGTTTCATTTTAGTGCCCGAACCCCGCTATGTGCATGTGCCAGCTCCGGGGCTGCTGAAGCAGGATGGAAACAACACTGTCAAGTGAAACTAGGTAACAAGTGCTTCCAGCACCACTCCTCCAGCTTAGAATCCTAACCACAGCCTTCCTAAATGCTGCTTTATCCCATGCTCAACTCCATTTGACCCAAGGCTGAGCTCCACTTCAAATAAGGGGACGGGACTTTGGGTGATAGGGAGAGCTTGTCACTATGCACTCCCCCAGCTGAGGTTTGCTGACCCAGATGATCACTGCATCCAAAAAGCAAAGGATTTGGGCTTCCTCTGGAATGCTTCCAGGTCTGCTGGCAGACCAATTTGGGGAGGGGATTTCTGCTAAGCAGGTCTCCAAAGTAGATGCTAACGTTTCTCAGTTGCTGAAAACCAAAAATGACCCAAGGACTCCCACAAGCACTTGGTTAAATCCAGTGCAGCACGCAGAGTTAGAAGGTGGGAGAAGGGGCTGGCCACAACCTGCCCATGGGGCAAAACAGCTCAGTGCTGCCAACTATAGCTCTGCAGCCTCATCTCCACCAGGATCTTATTTCAGGTACTGAAAAAGTACCAGTTTGAGCTTCAGTGTTTTCCTCTGTGTTTCTCTGAGAACACCTTCAGTACACCATTTTTCTATGGAGAGGAAAGCTTGCAGACTATAACCATATATCTAGTTGCAAAGGCTGTTCGACAGAATGATTACTACTAGAAAAGCAGGACATCAGCAGTAACCTCACTCTGCCAAGCACCTTGTCTCCCTCTTTTACAGATGAAGGGCATCACCATATCCCAAAAGACTTCCTAAAAGCATATAGGGAACCTGTAGGAAGCATCAAAGCAAGCCCAGCATGACCATAAGCTTGCTGGGAGCAAGGAGACAGTTCAGCTGTTTTAAGCCTGCACAAGGTACACCCATAGAGAAGTATCTTGCAGGACCCTCAACTCCTACAAAGATATGAAACTCAGCTGAGGTAAGGGGATAAATTATCAGCCCAATCCATTCTTCTGCCACATTGTGAAGGTTGGAAGTAGTAAGCTGCACAGAAAAATTAAGCAAATTAAATACATACAGTATGAGGTAAGCAGCAAATCCTTCCATAGTTTTCCCAGTGCCACAGCCAGTCTCTGCCAACCATGCCTCCGAATGGCATAAACACCCAGGGGAAAGGAAATTCAATCTAGAGGGCAGCATTGTTATAAATAGGATCAACAGAATAAAGTGAAGAAAGGGAACTGTCCTTGGATGCTGCCTTAATTGGTGGGGCTCGTTTCCACCAAAGCATTAAGGGATAAACCAAATACCACATTAAAACAGGAACCTTTACAGGAAAGCCATATACGTATATAAACACATGTACATGTAAACACACCACCTTCAGGTCACTTTTTAAATGAAGTACCTCTCTCTGTCCATTATTCTGACCTCGTACCATCAAAACAAGGCTTGATTGCTCATTTTGCTGACTGGTCTGTGATGCCTCAGACTAAGTGACTTCCCTGTCTTTCCTCCTCCCCCCTACTCTCTCACTGCCCATCTCCAGCACCTATGAGTTCAGTTTTATACAGACTAAAATAAGGCTGCTAAGTAAAGGTCAGTCTGGTAAGCCAAAAGAGAACTATCTCCTCCTGGACCTCTGCTCCTTGGGCTATAAATACTCAGAACAAGCACCGGGGGAAATTCTTTGTCTGCACAGACACCAGGAAGCATGTTTCCTTCTCCTTCCAGTTCCCACCCCTCCTGTTACTCAAGGACAACATTCAGAGAAAAGCAAGCATCTCCCTGCTACTGGTTCCATGATTCGTCCATGAACAGCATTTGCTTTGCCACCAGTGACTCAAGGCACACAGGCCTTCCTAGAGATAAGCAGATGCTTTCAAGGTTCAACCATCAGTGAGGTTGACAAGCAGAGTTTACATGCTGCAAAGCAAACCATGAGACTACATGTGGACAACGAGGAGAATTACCTTTTAGGACTAGAGGCTCCTTGCCTTCTCGCTTGAGTGACTCTAGCACTATGTGGAGTGGCTGGGAAGGCATTACTCTGCTTGGCTCATTGGTATTCTCATCATAAACTATGATTTCTTTGGAAAATATTCGCTTGAAGGAGTCCTTGCCTTCCCGGCAGGAGATCAAGTCCAAGACAGTGATCTTGCCCTGCTGGAGCCTTCGCCGGCTGATTTTGTCAGAACAGTTAATGTGGACAGCCCCTTGAATGTGGCTCTTATTATACTCCATGAAGGGCCTGCAGTCAATGATGACAGGCCCTTGGTTCTGTTGGTGGCTCTTGCTGCATTTGGTCATCTTCTTCGCCAGATCATTGGGGTAAATGATTTTGATGCTAGCGAGTTGCTTAGTGGTGCCCGAGACAGGGCTCCCCACTCCGCCCAGCGGGCTCAGGCTGCCAGCATTCTCATTGCTGTTGACCATTTGGTTGGCAGGGCAGGCAGTGGAGGCTCCGGCGTGGGTGCTGCTGGTGCTCGCTTGAGTTTGGGCCTGAGCGTCCTTGTCGTACGTTGCCACAGTGCAGCAACTGGCACTGCTGCATCCACAACTCAGGGAGCGTGCAGAGCCGTTGGATGAGGGCATATACGTGAGATTAGCAGTCTTTAGGGACACAACAGCTGCGCCGAGCAGACTGGAGTGGCTCTCGCCGGCAGAAGAGGCAGATTCAAGATAGCTAGAGTCTAAACAGAGGTTGAGATCCTGAGGTCTCACTGGCCTTGAAAGTGCCACTACTACCCTGTCGTCTAGGGGAGATGGAGGCATGAGGAGGCTGAGCACTATCAAGTTAGGAAGAACTCAAGATCACCCTGAAAAAGAAAAAGTGAAGAGGAAAGAAGAAAAAGGTGATGAAAACAGATCATGAAATCACATAAACCTATAGATACAAAAAGTTACTTTGCCAACACCCATTATCCCCACCCTAACAACCCCTCCTGAGAGTTACCAGCTCTAATGCCTTTTCAATCCTGCAGCAAATACTTCAGCTATCTGCATGTGCACACATACGACTAGCCTGGATGGGGAGGCATTTGGCTACATGCAGATGGTGCTGAGCTATTCTGAAACCCAAGGCTGCAAGGCAAGCCACTGATAACGACAGAGGCACATTTTCTCATCCCGTTGCTTACTGCAAGGGAAGAAACTACTGGGCTGACTCTACTACTGGAAGGACGCATAAGAACTGAGTAGCTGAATGTGTCAGTGGTGATATGCAACTTTTCCAGCAAGATGGAATAAAGTTAGCTTGTGAGTAAATTTTCTGAGACAGTTACAAACTCGAACACATAAGGCCAAACAAAAAACACCCAGAAGAAAAGGAGAAAATCAGGTTCCAGAGATCCTTACAAAAAGTAAGTGCACACCTTGCACTTCCATCTCCCTGTTTGAGAGAAGGGTCAATCAAGCCCCAGTTAAGATCCCTGCTCCAGGCCCGGGGAGGCTGCGGTTCTCCAGCAAGTTCCCGGCTCCCCACCCCACTTCACAGCCTCTACAAAGAGGGGTCCCCTCCGCTCCAGCCAAGGTCACTGCCTGCCCACCCTTTGCCTTCTCATTTGCGAAGACGCAGCGCGCAGGTTTAGAATCCACCCCATATCCACTCGGGAGGGAAGGAAGACGACAAGAGCAAAACAACCTAAGCCAGCGCTGACAGTGCCTCCCCTCCAGCAACAACTTCAGGAGCAGTCGCAGCTCTCGCTGAGAAACACATCCCGGCACCAACTTCACCAACTCCATCCAACCCCCGGGAGCGGGGCGAGCTCTGGCAGCCTCGCTTTGCCGCACCATAGGCATCCCGGCGGCCCGGGGGACACCGGAGCGACCCCGCGGGCAGCCCCGGAGCGGGGAGAGGACCCGGGGCACGGCGGAGCGGGGCTGGCGGCGGCTCACCCGGGAGACTTCCCAGCCCGCTATTTCCCCAAACCTCCCCTCGCCGCTTTTTCTGGGACAAGGAAGAGGGTAAAGGGAGCCCTGGGCGCCTTCTCCTGATGCAATCTAAAGACATTTAGATAAACCAGAGAGAGACAACCCGGCTCCCCCAGCGAGGGGAAACAACCAAAAGAGCGCAGGAGAAGCGGGGAGCTGAAGTTCGGTGCTCCGCCGCCGCGGCGTGCCCCGCTCCGCTGCCCCGCACTCACCGGCGCGGCGCCGTCCGGCCCGGTGCGCAGTGCTGGCGGTGGCGATGGTGGTGCCGGTGCTGGTGCTGGTGCCGGTGGCGGCGGCCGCCGCTGGTGCCAGTGCGTGTCGCGCCCGCCGCCCGCACCATCCTCCTTACTTTCTCTTTTGCTACCGCGTAAATGTACGGCCCGGAGGGGGAGGGGCCACGGGTGACGAGCGGCCGCGCCCACCAATCAGCGCGCAGGGGCGGGCCCCGGGGCGGGGAGATGATGTCATCGGCAGCCAATGGGGACGCGGTGGGCGGGGGCGGGCGCGGCAGCGCCCCCTGCAGGTCGGGAAGCCCCGAAAGCTCCCGCCGGGAGCGGTTCCTTCCCCGGGCTCCCAAGCAAAGGGGCCAGCGAGATCCTCTCCCGGGATCAGGAGAGCATCACCCCCGCTCCCTGTGCCATCCCAGCCCCGCAGCAAGCGGCTCAGTAATGTACGAACGGCGCCAAACCGAGGAGGATGCTTTTAAATGCTTTTCCAAGCAGTCCTCCCCTAACGAAAACGAGCATGCATGGGATACTCCTAGAGTGGAAAAACAGCAAGTTCCCCGCAGGGCAGTGGTAAATCATGGGGAGGGCAGGAGAGGTGTCTCGCACGCTGCTCAGAGGTGGACAGGACTAGAGGTACCCACCTGCCTGACCCCTAGGTTAAAGATGGATCCAGTTGCTCCGTGTTATGGAAATTCAGATCAAATCCAGCTTCTGGCATTATACAGCAAGGGTCACGAGTGCTCAGATTAGACTGGATTCTCCCAATGGAAAAAGGAAAGCAACACAGGCTTGAGAACAAGATTTTAGTGGTCTGTTACACGGACAAGCTTAAATCCCTTTCATCCTTTCTGTCAGATGTTGACATGGGTGAAATAATGAGCACTCACCCTTGCTACATGTGCACTACAAGGCAAAAGGTGAGAACTGATTTTCAAGCCATATGGATCAGCTCAACGCTAAGAAGGTACCTGACAGCAGCACGAGATTTTTGCTCCCCTTCCTCCCCCACTGTGCAATCTATTTTCACATTTCCTGGTTCAGCAACCACATCTCATCATTTATCAGTCCATCATATATCAATTCACCAAGTCAGAGACAGGGAAAGAGGCATCTCCAGAATCATGCATCCCACCATGTCCTCCCTGACCATGGGAGTGCTGGAGAGTTTCACCTACAACTGGGAATGCAAACTCTTTGAGCTAGAGGAGGAAAGGTGAAGTTAGGGCTGATAAGAAGTTGTCAGCGTGATAACATTGAATCTAAATTAGCCCCCAAAGGTTTTGGTTCTGGGATGTATCCAGATAATTAATTTTTAAACTGGGATTTTCAAGCTGTCACTACCAACCCAACTGTGTGTATTGAAAAAAAAATAGTCTAAAATGCAGTATATCATCATTCAGCAAATCAGAGTTAAAAAAAAAAAATCTCATGAAAACAAGTAGCAGATTTCAGATGCACTGAATACCTGATTTCTTTGATTAATGGTTCGAGGGTAAACAGCAACTCAAATCCTTTTCCTCACAGCCATTCCTTAAACAATCAGCTGCTTTCCCCTAAATGTTCCTCTTCGGAACAGTGACTCATGCAGCACCAACTCAAGCTTTTGGTTTCCAATGCTGTGATGCCACACCAGTACACCACTTCTCCAACATGCTGGGAAGGAAAGGGGAGCTTGGAAAAGGCTCTTGCATGCAACAGCTTCACCTGCAGCAATCTGCTCCCACTGAAAGCAAATGTGGGCAAAGACTTTGAGCAATTCCGTCACAGAATAGCTTAATCTCCAGGTACAGCAAAGATCATAATCTGGAGGTGTTACTTTCTGAAAGTTTATAGAATATAAGTCACCATGCTACCTAGCATAAAGGCAAACCAGGCTTCTAACAGTAGTGTGCAACTGCTGCATCAATAGTTGCCCTCCCCAGCAATAGAACAAACAGATCAACGGAGAAATGCATTGGTCCCCAACTCCACAAACACTGTTCAGTTCCCCAGAGGCGCCACTGTGAGACACCACTGTAACATTTCCATGCTTTCTACTCCTCTTTGCCTGTGGTTTGCTGAGGTTGGCACTGAGCTCACTGCAGGGGAGGGCTAGCTCATGCCTCCCCCAAAGCATCCCTTTCAGGCCACATTCAAGCTTGGGGGTGGAGCTCTCCATGGGTTTCTGCTCAATTCATCACCTGAAATGGTCCTTCCAACCAGGGGAGCTGGAAATCATGTTTCTGTGTTAGCACATCTCCCAAAGCTAAACATCTCCTAAGGCAAATATTTGCTAGCAAATGCTTGGAATCATTGATTTAGCAACCTTTTACTTTCAGACCAAACTTCTCAGTACTAACAATGTGCACTGAGGAAATGTTTTGTGACTTGTTTATGGAGGAGCTCACCTCACAGAAGAGCTGTGCAGAGATTACTTGCAGCAAGCAGTGCTCCCTTCTGAAGGATATTCAGCCCTTGCCAAGTTTTTTAAATACAGACTCCAAATGTAATTTTGCCTCATGTTTTACTTAACTTTTTATTTTTCTAAGAATGTCCACTCTAGGTTGCTATTTCTCCCCAGTTTCAGAGGATTTCCTACAGAACTTTTACTGACTTCATGCTTAATACATCTTATTAGCCTATGACATAAGATTGGCCTTTTTCCTGCTCTCAGAAACCACAACCTGCTGTGATTTTTTTTTCTGAGAATATTCAATGAAGGCTTTCTAAACACTTTTGCTTTCTGCAATTCAACACCCAAACCAGACAAGATATATCTATTCCCTAAAAACTAAACTTCTATTTTCTGAAAAGCACACAAGAATTCTTACTATGTAAGCTGGCAGATCTTAGTTAAATTCTCAATTCCAACAGTAGCAGCACATGGGATTTTTGACATTTATTTTCCTCAAATGCTTTTGTCATCATGGTGCCCTTGCTCAGATATTGAAGAAAACCACAAGCAGACAAAGAGAAATCATCTCAGAATTGAAGCAAATCCTCAGAAACTCTCACAGTATACTAATTGCATAAAATCCAATCAAACCCGTTCAGCCTCATAAAAAGTGTAAAGATTTCTGAAAACACATCCTGAATATTTAACAGATGTGAAAAACAAGCCACCAAAATTTTTGCCAATAACGCAGACATCCCTCAAGTGCTCTCAAACTAAACAGTTCCTTATTATTAAGAGATTTCACATTAACCATTCTTCCACCCTACAATCAGGGACCTTCTCTCTTGTTTAGGATTAAAAGAAATACATTATTTCTTTTGCCAACACAGCCTTGTACAGAACTTGCCCTGCACCTAAGCAGAGAAAAAGGTCTGCTGTCCTATCCCCACCTTAACATTCAACTCTCTAGAGTCACATGTGAAGAAAAGATTTAACCTGTTGTGCAAGATGTTGCTTCCCTCCACCACAAGCACCCCATTCTCTGAGGCTTGTATGGCTGCAGAACTGGGCACTCCAGTGTTTGCTGCTCTCAGCTCTGCCCTCTCCATGGTAGCATTATTTCAATTTTGGGAGCATAACAACAACCAAAGTCAGGTGTTCATAGTAATAGGCTGCATAAAGACAGCAAAGGACATACACCTGTCCCTCCTCAGACTGGAATTCAAACAAAGATGTGCTGGTTTAAAGGTAAACTGGTGGGAGAAATTAACCCAACTCAAGAGGAATTACAAGTCAGAGTTACAATTTACTAAAAACATTACAATAAATACAATGGCACAGAGAAAAACTGGTCTTAGCCCACAAGAAACAGATGTATAACCCAGCACCCTAGAACACAAACAGAACGGAATTCGTTAGCCCCTGTGCTGAGTGCCACGTGGTTCCCTGAGTATAAAGTAAAAGGAAAGAAAACCTGTTGGTGAGGATGATTGTCTCAGTCTTGTCCAGAGTGGCATTTGCAGTCCTGTCGGGGTTCTGGTCCTCCTCTGGATCCAACAAGTGGTTCCAGAAGTCCCAAAACCTAAAGATTATATATTTTCAGGTCCAGGTGGCAATGCCCAGTACCTCCTCCAGGGCAAGGAGTTTCACAATGGGTGATTTAACTCTGTGAGTCATGGGATATTATGGAATCTTTGATGGTCTAGGTTGTTTCAGCTGCCTATTATGCCAGTCCCTAACACCCCACTAGCAAACACGACCCCTCAGGCTGGCTGTGAAGGTGCTGATGCCTCCCCAGAAGGAAGTTTTCACAGCTGAGTCACTGGTGTGAAGACAGAAATATCCCCATGCCTTGCAGGGTTCATTAACACCCAGCTTGTGGCCTGAGGGGTCAGGTGTGCCCTGGACAGCTGCTGCAAATGATCCATTATTAACAGTTCATGAGAAATTACATAGAGGGTGTAGAATATACAGTTTTAGTTATAGCCACACAGTGATAAACTTGTCCCAGCCCCCGTAACTACGTCAAGAGCAAAGCAAGTTTCCAATTTTACCAGCAGAAATGAGAAGCAAGAGGTTGTGTGACTTGTCTAAAGACACAGAACAGCCTACACTGTCAAGGAGAAAACTGGAAAACTTAGGGAAAATAAACCTGCTAACCAGCATGGTATTTAAACTGCAAACCAGTACCTTGCACTTCAGCCAGATTTCCTGGGGGCCAGGCTGAAGATCTGTGTTCACTACTGAAGTTTTCCCATTTGTTTTTTAAGCAGTCTTTGATTCTTGATAGGTTTCAATGCACCACATTGTGCCTTTGTTCTCATTAGAAATGTCAGTTCACTACACAGGATAAACTGAGAAACCAATGGATTTAGTTTGTGTTAGCCTTTTCCTAGAAAAAGATACCTCTTTTTCTTTTTCCTTTTTATTCAGTAGTCTGTCTTCAAGGTACTTCCTCAGTAAAATATAAATTTCTTTCTTAACTGATCCTTCAGTACCAGAGGAAACATAACCTGTTTTAGACAAACAGTTCATCTTCTAAGTAAGGGGGTGGATTTAAAACCATGCCCAAAATGAATTTATAAGGCAAATAAGATCCAGTAGTAAACATAAAGATGTATCCTTGTACTCCTGCTTGTTTTTTATGGCTTATCCCCGGGGGGGAAGCTGTTATAAAATGACCTAAGTGAGAAATTAAAATGCAACAGCTATTTGGCACTGTAACTCCACGTGGATGATTTTGCTGCATAGTAACAAGCCTGAAAGGGTTTAGTAAGACACAGGTGATGCCAGGTGTCTCTTCCCTGGGGCACACCACAGGACAATTAGGGCAAGGAAGTCATGGTGGTAATCAGCATCCTTTAAACAAAGCAATAATGCAGGTGTTCAGACAGGTGAAGCCAATCCACATTTGCTGACCTCCATGCCTGCTCCACTTTAGCTCTTGCTCACTGCCGTGGGACTGTGGTCAGACACTCACCCCACAGCCTTTGCAGACATCCTTGCTTTCCTGGTTCTTGGGTGCAGATCACAGCTCAAGACCACCCTGCAAGCACCTTGAGCTGCTCCAGATGGGATGGATTAGTTTGATGAAACAGAGGACAAGCAAACCTGGGGGAATTTGCCTTGAGCACCCCCATCAGCACCCCCGTGACTCTTTGGTCAGCAAAGCAGGGGGATGGCTGTACACTGGAAGGGGTAACAAGTGATTCAACACCTTCAAGACATGGCGCTCGAGTGAGATGATCTGTGCTCAATCTTATTTATACAATTTCATTAAACAAATGCTGCTACAGATTGACATTTTAATTCCTCTATATGACATTTACCCAGGGCTTCAAAACAAACATATTTCCACTTACCTGGCAGTATATGCCACCTTTAAAGCAACAGAGGAATGATTAAATAGGAGTTTGCTTCAGTAAAGTCAGCCAGTTTTTCAAACCTGCCTGGGTCCAACTTGCTCATTTTTATTTAAGCTTCTCTAATCACCTCTGCCTGCAGCCTGGCCAGGAACCTCAGCAGGACAGACATAGATTATGATTTTTTATCATTATTATTTCCTCACTAAAGCTGTGGTTGTTTGGGTGAGCAGGCAGTTACTGACCTCCCCAGGGTACATGTACCATAGAGACTAGAAGAGACTGGTCACAATATGTCTTCAATGTGTTCCTGCAGCCCCCACACCACCAGCATGAAGCAATGCCAGGAGCAGGACAAGTGGTACATCTCTGCTGCCCAGAAGAGGCCATGAGGGTCAGAGAGGGAAGGCATAAAAGAGTGTGAAAAGAAAAAGGGAACTGCTTTCTGAAGGTCTTTACTTATAAATTGCCTTGAGGCCAGACACGGTCTTACTTCCTTTTCTTAGAGATGGGGTGAGATCCCTAGCTCTGTCTCTCCTTAGGATAGCCAAAGGGGAAGACACTGGTGATGAGGAGCAGAGCAGGAGGGCTGGAGAAAGTCCAGCTGGAGTCAATCCTACAGCTATGTTCAGCAATTTGGGGTCATAAAGTCTAGTCCCTCCTGGCTTCAAAAAGAGATCAGGGAAGGTGAATTATTCCAATTGGCCCTGTCAGAAGACAAGAGCGTGAATAGCTGCTGCCATGACAATAACTCTGAGCTGAGAATGCTGCAGTGCTATTGACAAATAGCTGGGCCAAATACCGCTCTCCGTCGCACCCAAACCACCCAATCGATTTGGTGAGAGCAAATATTGCCTTTCCGTGCACTGGCACAAGGTCTCCTTCCCAGAGGCAAATATCTGATTGTCCTGTCCTGGCAGCCTGGGAACTGAAGGCAGACGTGCACAGGGTAGAGGAGGGCATGCTGCAACTGACTTTGCAGGACAGGGGACTTTTGGGGGTCCTTTCAGGCTCCCCGCTGAGAGATGCTGTAGGTGTGCTCCTAAGCAGACCTGAGCCCTACTACTCCTCTGCAAAGCCAGGTAGGGCCGAAGCCTTTACTCCTCACAGCAGGGAGAATGACTCCCTCCCTGCTAAAAGTGGCAGCTCTTACCTTTCGTGTGCTCTCCCTCCTGGTTTTTCTCTCATGGACCAATGTGGCTCCTCCCTCCTGAGCCGCAACAGTGAAAATACTTTGGCTTGCATATTTCTGCCTCCACCCTCATAAGCAAAAGGGGAAGCAGGACAGGAAGATGACCTTTATGGCTTACCCACACTTGGAAGTGTACCAGAACAGATCATCAGAGACACTGGTTTCTACTAGTGCTGTAGCTGCTTCAGCAGCAGCCCAGTACAGCCCTCCTTCAGGAAGGGCAGTCTTACATGAGAAGATTCTCATTCTCCAGAGCAAGCTTCCACATCAGATCTTCCACCTGGACCTCAGCTTTAGTCCTATGTGGCTGCAAACACTAGCCAGACTCTGAAGCTCAAGGGTGTGAAAAAGTGCAGTGCAGATGAAGCCCTGTTAGACAGCAGATTTCTGTTGATATAGTAGGGCTGAGCTCTTACCAGCCTCACTCACTGCCATGAACAACCTGACTTTCAGGGGTCAAATTGCATCCCAGATAACAGGCATTAGCTGTCCTAATTTACAGGCAAATTTTTAACCCAGCATTTTGTGCCAGTGTCACCTCCAGCTGCTGCTCCTGCCTCGCTGCCTACTCTGTGCTGGCCTGCGCATGTGCAGGCGTGGCAGGGGGTCTCATCCCACTGACACAGGAATCAGCAGAAGAGGAACAGATTCCCTTTCCTCTGCCTCTCCTTGAACCAGGTCTCTTCCTGAATTTGCATCATCACTTGTGCCAAAACTGTGGTGGGGCCCAGAGCAGAAGATCTCCATGGGCAAAGCACCACCCATGGAGGGAAACCACCAGCTCCACTTCTTTGCCTGCATCAGCCTTTCTCAAGGCATGACTGACAAGGCTCACCCACCTGATTAACCAAGGTGATGGGCTCCCAGCCCTCCCTCCAGCCCAGGGGAGATGAGGGGATGGAGGACATGCACAGGCAGGCTGCAAGGGAAAGCACATCCATCAGCCGTGGTGAGCTTTGGCATTTGCAGGTGTTTCAGAGGAAACTAACTGAACTACCATAAAACCACTCCAAATGTTTGTCCTAAGAGAACATCCTAGCTGATTTGTTTATGGTGGACGCTTTGCACTGTAAGTTGCTATGCATTTAGATTAGCATTCAGTGCCAGTTTCCACCCCACCCCATTTCCATCTGTATTAGACAGAGCTGTCAGCATCTCGTCTCCAATGAAAAAAGCATCAATATTCCTTGGCAGCAGGCAGGGAAGGCTCTATCCAAAGCCAGAATTTTAACAGTTTAATGGTGTGAAGACTTGAGAACCTGGAAACTTTTGTGCGGCCAGACCACATGGTTTAACCAAGCCACCTCCCTCCTTCGGTGCAGCTGCTGTCAGAAGGGGAGTAGAACAGGTCCTCTTCTGACCTGTGTACCTTCTGCATGGCCACACTGATGGCTGGATGGGAACAACAACTGAACCACACAGACTGTCCCCACAGGCTAGAGATGCATTTCTTAAAGTATGTTTTCAAGCGACTCTTCTCCTGCCTGGGCCTCAACTTCCCCACCAGGAGATAAATGGCATCTTCCTCAGCTTGATTACAGGAATCCTAAAATTGGAACTGAGAAGCTAACAGGAAGAAAGAGCTGGGATCTTATTGAGATCAACTCTATTTCTGTCATGTTGACTGAAATAGGCAGTTGACCTTGTTCTACTTATGACTACCACAGCGCAAGCCACAGCTTGCTTTATCACCAGCATGGGGCGAGCAGGTACAGCTGAGGCTCCTGGGCACCCTCTGCCTGTCTCACAAATCCCATGCCTCCCACTACTGTCAAGCAACCAGCAGTCATCCCTGTGCAGCCAAGGTCAGGCAATAGGGAAAGTGGAATTCATGTTAATGGGCTCCAGTTTTTCAACTCGTTAGCGAATGAGCAAAGTGCTCTTGGTCACAGGACAAGCTTTTCTCCCTCCTCCTCTGCTTCCCTGTGGCAGTGAGCAATAATTACGCTCACCATCTTCCTTATGCTGATATGACAAACCAGTTTAACTGCAGAGGGTGCTTCCCTTGCCAGTCTATTGTGCCAAAGGCTAGTGAGCCCCACTTGAGTTTACACAGCTTTCCTTGAAGAAATTTTCCCTTTGAAAGGGATGACAGTTTAATCAAAAGCATCTCTGCCTCCAAAGAGTCTCTCTCCCACCAGAAAACCACTCCTCACTTTCTTGTGTTCTCACAGCTGCCAGCTGAGTCCCACAACATGCTTGGGATCCCCCTTAATTTCAGCCCATCAGCCGTGATGCCAGGGGCTGCCAAGTTTTGCCAGAGTGGATACAGGAGGCCAAGTCCCTGCTAATCCCTGCAGGTGAGGTGATGCAATGCAATGCTGGACACCAGCTCACATGTTGCTGGTGCCAAGTTCTTTCCTTGGTAGGTCACCGCCACTTTTATCTTAGTGTGATGCTCTGGCCTTGTTGAGCCTCTAAAAAGGATGTTGTTCCAAAGGAAACAGCACATTCTTTTACCATGCTTCAGATGTCCCCTCTTTTTTTGTGAGGTGAATATGTATCAAAGCCAGCAGGAGATGAGGAAAGGACATTGAGGATTAAAGAGCATAAGAGAAAACTACAGATCAATTTGACTCTTACCAGATGAGCCTGTGTCCATGGTTCATGCTTGTGACCAAACTTCAAGCAGTTAGACTACACTCATACCACATAAATCAGTGACAAAGCAGTGGGGCAGTATAATCAGCTAATCAGTATAATCAATGCTTGCAATTGATAAACATTTTATGGCAAATTGTACTCAGTTGACTCATAGGATTGAGGGACTTCCCAAGGGACTTCTACCACTCTTGGTAGAAAGAAAACAACATGATGTAATTGAGGGAGAGGAGGAAGCTGGCTCCCTTGTGCCCACTTGTGAGAGCACAGCAAGCAGTATTTGGCCATAAATATAGATCTTGTGCAAAGTGCTTACTCTCACTTAGCAGGTAGATTACCCACACTCGAGTTAGGCCTAATAGGAAATCACAGTGCCCTTCTCTTATACAGCAAGGTTCTAAAAATAAAACCAAGTTTATTTAGGGTTAATATTAATGTCTCAGGCATTTCTTATGACTTCTGTTTTCCCATGCTGATGATCTTGCAGCTGATGGATTGTGAAACCACAGTGCAGGGACTCACACAAGAGATGTCAGCAGTGGAGATTACACACTATGGGCTTGCTTCCCCAGCCCACTGACGATTATCACCACACCTACCATCTACTTAGATACCTCCTTGAGAGATTAATGCATTGATTGGACCAATAACCATTTTCCCCCTGCTACTTGCTGAAAGCAATTTGGCATGCAGCCACCACCTGACCAGTCCTTTTTCTTACTCCAGGCCAATTCTTGTAATTCTGAACCCTAACGATCTCCTTCAGTCCTTATGAGTATCCTGTTCTCACCAGGCAGCACATGGCTGCTCCTGAGTTGGCTATAAAATCCTTATGAGCGAGAAGTGGCCCTGGCTCCAGATCCCAGAAGCACTTTGCCCTGCAGCAGGTGCAATGTATTGAAATGACATCTCTTAGTGAGATGTTCATGCACAGCTCTGTATTGTACATCTCTGCTCTGCCTGTGGGAGTCTCCCAATGAGCACTGCTGCAGCTTCACTTTAGGGCCTGCTGGTGGGCTTGGTCAGCTCAGCCCTTGTTTCTGTGTTCAGCAGCAAACTGCAGGCATTCAGAGCTGGGTGAGCAAGCTTTAATTACAGCCCCCTTCCCTGTCTCAAAGCAGCACCTGAACCACTGCATGTGGTGTTTGGTAGGTATGGGACAGGCTGTCACTACCAAAAGAATCATTAACCTGCAATACCATATTGCTCCATCACTTCACCATGATGACCTTTTGCAGGTGAACTCTTAATTCATGGCTCATCCTTTGAGCTCTGGCTGGGAAGAGTTCCTACAGACAAAAACAGAGGCACTGGCAGTCCTCCACAACTGAGGCACTGGTACCCATGCCACCCACATGACAACAACCACACCAACCCCCAGGTTGGCCTCTTTCCTCACCACCAAAGGACAATGTAGTGTGATGTCATAGGAATGGCTCTTGTACATCCTCAGAGCATTGACAGTACATTGACCAGTGCTCCGTGCTACCTGCCTGAAACAAGGAAAAGAGGACCTGGCACTTTGCAATCCAGTCAGAGGGTGCTGCATTTCACTAGTGGCCCTGTAGGCTCCAGACTGACTGCCTGAGATACAAGATCCTGTCCAAAGAGAGGTCATTGGTAGCTTAGAGATCCTGGGTGACTTAGAACCAGACTGTTGAGGACCTAAAAAGGGTGAGAAGCAGACCCAGAAAGAAGAATCCAGGGCAGATGTCTCTCAGTCCCAAGATCAAACCAGTAAGAGCATGCCAGGGCACCCACCAGAATTTCAGTTTTACATAAATCCTGCATCAGCAAGACACACTAAGATGGGCTGATGACGTAAACACCTGTGTGCTTTTCACCATTGCATTCAAATTCTGCTCTTCTTCCTAAAGCACTGATCAATTTTGCTTTTATAAACACACTTAAAGAACACTGCTTCCCCTCCTTCTTCGCCAAAACAAGGCCATTAATTACAGAGATGTAACAATAGAGGTACAGAAAACTTGCAGGACTTTGTATGTTATTTATGAGATGGTGACTCAGCTTTAAAGTGCTGTGGAAGCCAGTGTAAGTAGCTGTAACCTAGCAGGAGAGAAAGATTCTCATAGCACAACCAATCACCTGTACACCAGGGCAGACTGCTGTGCAAATATTTCTGAGCTGTGCTGATCATTTGTGCTGCATCAGGCAAATCAAGCAGATTTCCTCAAAAATTAAAAGGATTTTTCCTAGCTGAGGGAGTGTGTTTACTATTATTCTGATTAAAGTAGTTTTCAAATATGACTAATCCCATCTGGCCATCAAGGAAGTAAATAACAGCTTTTTTTTTGTCTGTCAGATGGAGCAATACTATGGTAAACACTGTCATTCCAGGTATCACATGGATCTGATCCCAATCCTGTGAAAGGATTTTCATTCAGGACTTTAGTCCCCTTCCTTTCTAGGCAACCTTGCCATCCAGATGAGACACCCAAACCACTCAGATGAGGCACCCAAATGTCTCTGCCTAAATTAGACACCGCCCACGGATCACTCCAGTGCTCTGAGTCACTGTCCACTGCTTATCCCTGGAGATCTAAGAGGAGATGCCAAAGTCAACAGTGCGAGTAATTACTCAAGGTTTTAATCGAAGGAGTGTAAAAATAATAAGTGATGATATAATGAAGTGAAAGATTCTTTCTTGATGAGCGTTAATTAAGTCATGGTCACATGGGCCCTGTGGGAACTGTGAGTGGGTTACAGCCTTCAGGTGGGACAACAGACCCACTCAGATCTGCTGAGCCTATGGCCATTAGGAGATTAATGTTCAGTGATGTTACTATACCCACCCTCATCCTGTGAGAGAATTATCTATTTCACCATCTCTCAGATCCATTTTGGATCTTCCCCTTCACAAAGAGGGGATTACACCCTTCATCTGGTGTAAAATATCATAGAATCATAGGTTGGAAGGGACCTTAAAGATCATCTAGTTCCAACACCCAAGCCATGGGCAGGGACACCTCCCACTAGACCAGGTTGCTTAAAGCCCCATCCAGTGTTAACACTGCCAGGGATGGGGCATCCACAACTTCTGTGGGCAACCTGTTCCATGGCCTCATCACCCTCACAGTAAAGAATTTATTCCTTCCTAGCGACTATTATAAACCTACCCTCTTTCAGTTTGAAGCCATTCCCACTTGTCCTATCACTACAGTTCCTGATGAAGAGTCCCTCTCCGCCTTGATTGTAGACCCCCTTCAGATATTGGAAGGCTTCTATGAGCTCTCCCTGCAACCCTCTCCAGGCTGAATAGCCACAGCTTTCTCAGCTTGAATATCCCGATGCCACTCAAAGTCCCATTTTGTTCCACTGCTTGGCCAGGGAAAATCTGCTCCACGTGCAGTGATTAGGCACAGAAACACCACAGAAAATCACTAAGGAAGAAAATTTTTTCCAAGAGGTATTTCCAGAGACATTGCAGTAGACACACATGTTGACAACAGAGGCCACCAGATCCCTGCATGTCTGTACAGGCACAGCACATGTTCAGGAAGATTTAGCTTCTCTATTTTTTTACTTCTTACAGTGCAGAATGACCTCTTCAGAAATAAGCACTCCAAAGGGACTTTTTCCCTTGCATACTGAAGATGTACTTCCCTACCCATACAGGCAGCCTTACATCACAATTCAGCAACCCTTAGCATTAGCAGCACTGCTTGGGGGGGACAGAAAGCGATGGGAACTGGAATTTCATTACCCTTTTAAGAGCACAGATAATCACCTAGATGGGTTCCAAAAAAAGAAAAATGTAGAGGATTGAAGCAGGATTTGCATTATGTTTAAATAAAAATATTCTTTCTGCCATCGTGGCCAAACGGGCCAGCAAATGTCACAACTCAGCCCAACTGAGTGGCCAGAAGCATCAGTAGGCACAGCTGAGTGCACCAATGTGTGCTGTTCTCACTGGCGTACATGGAGAAGCTCTGGGGTGTGTTATGTGCTCAGCCATATGTCTGCCTGCATATTTTGAGATCAGAGAACAAGCCCTGAGTCCACACCTGGATAATTTCCCTTATAGCTCTGCACCCCTTACCTGCAAACTGTACGTGTAAGTCTGTGCCTTCAGCTAACAGAGGGGACAAATCTATTTACCGTAAATTTTGCCAGGAATGAAGAATCTATTCTATAAAAACCATACCTTCTGTCTGTCCAGTTTTAGAGATGAGCAACTCCATGTCAGTTTTTAGCTCTGAACTAATTTTAATGGTTGAACCATAAGCACTCACACAAAAGGGTAATGGAAGTCATCACAAGCCCTTATCTGCAGCAGCTCTGCCAGCTGCTGCTGTGATGCTGCTTCTCACTTCTAACTTTTTTTTTTTTCTCAAAAGAGTCTTTGCTTGTCGCCTAGTTATCTGCAGGATGAGCAGAACAGGGATTGAGAAACGTGCAGTAAAATTGTTTCAGACCCATGGAGGCTCTGATAATGAGTCACCAAAGCTTTCTTTGCCAGGGACCACATTTCTAATCCCAAGCACAGCCTGAGCATTGCTTGTCCTTTACCCTCATCCTCCCACCGCTCCCTTCAGTGCATCAAGACCAGAAGAGGGGTTCTGCAGTTCTCAGGAATTTTGGATTTTGTCGTGTTCTCTGGCTGGCCCCTCCCAACTCCTAAATCATACCTTCATTCCCAGGAGGGCTTGGGATAGCACAGGGCGCCCATGGCAGGGATAAACTCTGCTCCTGGTGCAGGGAATAGTGATGTTCCCACCTATAGGTTTAACAAAATCAGTATCCTTTTGTGTACTACTCACTGCAGTAGGCTGACTACACTGCTCACGATTAGCACTAATTGTAAATACCAGGGGAGTGAGCAATGTCCTCTGTGTTAAACACAGAGCAAACACAAACAATTAGCGCTCAATACAGAAATAAGGAATTGCTTCATCAGGCAAAGGATGTATGTAACTGCCACGATGGGTGATAAACAACAGGTCTCTTCATCTGTTCCATTTGTCACTGCAAACACAAGTCATCTCATCCACAGCATTTCTTAAAAGACTGCATTGTATTATAGAATTATACATCCTTTCAAAATAGATGAAAAAAGAAAAGCTTAAGAGGACAGTGATCTTATGGATATTTCATTCATGACTAACATTTTTCTGGCAAACTGTGTAAATAAAACTTCAGCTTGGGCTCAGGAGAATGATAGGGGCTTCCAAGCATTCTGTCATCCTGGCTGGCTCAATGTCTTGCAGCCTGGCCTGCTGGGGAACAGCAGGGACCTCGAGCCACCACTCAGAGGATTAGGACGTGTACATTCCACTAAGATATTCCAAACAAACACAGATATCAGGAAGAGCTTGGAAATTTTAGTTTAAACTGCAAACCTTTGTGTGAGGATCTCAGAGCAGATTTGGGAAGGGAGTGAGGACAGGAAGGAGAAAGGAGGTTGTTTTAGCATGATTGCTTGTTCAGCCCACTATAAAGAAAAGATAAAAACTCAAGCTTAGCTCAGTCTAGGATTTGGGAACATGCATATGTAAGCAGCTGGGAAGGTTTGTTTTGATTTTTTTCCTTGATATTGCTGTCTTCATTTCCACATTTGCTGAGGTCAGTATATAAAATGAAGCCTGCAAGCAAAAAGGTGATAAATGCAACATTTCTCCTTGACAATGTCATGCCTTCAGACTTTTCAGCCATACAGCTTAGTGAGGTCTGAACGACTATGCATATTAAATAGTTCCAATTTACATTGTGTGCATAGTCATATCTACACACACACATGCACAAAATGCTTTTGACTGATTCTCTCCACACTGTACAAACAAATTGGCATTGCAGGCAACCCCAATGACTGACTACTTGGTCACTGAGCTTCTGAGAGCAGAGAGATTCAGCAAAAGAGTGAATGAAACCCTCAAGAGACAACCAAGTAACAGCTACAATATCCAAGCCTTGGCAAATGCTTCTGAAGGCGAGACTCCCAGAGCTTTTGATTCCTGCTAACAATGCTGTTAGAAGCAGTCTCATTAGCCTTCTAAGTGTTTAGTTCACTCTCTTAATCCCTCTCCTGCCTCTTGACCTCGAGACTCTCTGAAAGGAATTTCCACGTGTTAATTACGCCTTGTGTAAAACAGAGTATTATTTCTACACACACGTTCACTGCTTCTCAATTTTTCTGGGATACTCCCACACTGTGGGAAGCACATAAAAATTTAGTGAGCTAACTTCTGATTCACGTGCTAGTTAGCTGAGTGAAAAGGGCTATGATAATCTTGGGCAGTTTCAGTGAGACATTCCTTAATCTTTGGATTCCAAAGAAAAGTGAGATTTCCCACTACTGAAGCCTTCCTGCTCGTCTGTGACTTTATTCCCTTGCTAACGAAAGTGTCTGGAACAAGAGTCACACTGGGGCCTAAACGATGAGGTCACTCCTTTTCATCAAGGGACAAGTCTTCATCAAGGGACAATATTGCACAACTTACAATCGTTCACAGCAGTGATGACTGGAGGTGATCAGTCATGGCTAGACTTTAAGGGAAAAATATTCATTATCAAGCTGTGGAAGAGGGAAACAAAAGGTGACTCATGAGCTTTAACCGTTTAGAAATCAAAACTGTCACAGCGGTGGCAATTAACACTGGGAAGGTGGTGCACCATATAAAAAAAGATTTTCAGTGACTAACCTCCAACCTGCATGAAGCTCACACCCTGCAGAGAGAGGATTTTCTTTTTTAAGAGAATTATACATAACCCTTGCAGGGTGCGAGAAGAGAGGTTTTGTTGAAATGCCACCTCCCATAGAAGGGATAACATGTACGCAAGGGTTTCGTGGTGCCACAGTTCATCAGCAGTCAGGGGGATGTGGTATAAAACACAATCAGACCCTATGGACACTGCAGTTCCTCCTAATGTGAGAAAATTTCTCTTTTTATTACATTTAGAAAAACAACAGAGTCCGTGGAGCAAAGAAAAATAACAAGTAGGAAAAATTTACTTACAACACGTGTTGGGTGCCTTGG
>JAWWEU010000111.1:18126553-18193280 GCA_035583155.1 Acropternis orthonyx | reverse complement strand
ACCTTAGGGACAATATACAGTGTCCTGCTTCCCTGTATAACAGAAGGAATCTAGTGCCAAAAGCTACTTTTAAGGTTTTTCTCTGTTTCTTGGCATCAGTGTTTCATAGCTGTTTCTGCTTCTTTTCCTTCTTTTTCTGTTCTCACTCTTGCTTCTCTCTCTCCTTCAAGCACACCCCAGACCAAAATGTAGGAAAGCCTTCTTCCTAAAGGGCAACATCTTTTGTTTGTTTCTGGCACTATTCCATGCAACTTTTTGCTTAGGGGCCTCTGCATCTGCCTCCTGCTATAGAGTTGGTGACTACCTTCATGACAGGGCAGAGGCTGCCTCATTATAGAATCATAGAATTGTTTAGGTTAGAAAGGATCTTTAAGATCATTGAGTCACCATTAACCCAGCACTGCCAAGTCCACCACTAAATCATGTCCCTAAGTGCCACACAGTGGGGAATGTTCAACCCAGCTGACTGCAGTGGGTCTGGAGAAATGGCAACCTCTCAGTTTCAGAAGGGAGGAAAATAAAACAAAGGCTTGTGAGACATTTTTTCTGTGTACATCTTCTTACTGCATTTGAGGGGCATTGTTTTTAACAAAGATGGAATCTTGTCATGAAGTAGGGATCAGTTTGCAGTCAGCTCTGTTTCACTCATCTGACTCCTCCAAGGTGGGGGAAAAGGAAGAGGTCTCACAACTACCTCCAGATCAAGGGGGCAGCACTGATAGACAGCTTGTAGGAGGTGGGGGAAGGAGAATGAGGGCTTTGTTCCAGATGTTGAAGGTAAGTTTGTTTTACATTTTTTAATTTAGACATACTTTAGGAAAAAGGAACAAGGTGTGATTTATTTGGACACTCTCCTGTTTCCCCTGCCTTGACAAAATTCTGCTTCTTCAGGCAATTGTTTCTGCCAGAAAAAACAGATCACAGAACACAGGGTCTTCAAATGGGGTGAAACTTAAATGTGGCTTCTGTTGCTGCCAGTCACGCCTTGGCAGAAGGGTTACACACACAGTAACTGATCCCTCAGGACTTCATCTTCTGGCTCCTTCACCAGCAGAACAGCAAGACACATAATATACACTTGCCATGTGATACTTTAACAAATCTTTTGCCGTCTACATCTTCATAGGCTTCCCCTCAGCCACCTGGGCTCGTGTGTGTGAGAGTGACAAGTTACAGGCTGCCCTGCATGAAATGTACAACTTCTCTGCAAGTCAGTGGGATCTGAGCAATGTAACACTGCTGTTTACCCTCTAATACAAAGCGAGTATTCTTGTTTCCTTCACAGGACAAAAAAGCACATCTGCATCTACCAGGTCGATGCCACCCTAGAGGGGCAGACCAGATCTTTAAGCAAAACTCTGGACCTAAACTTCAGTCACACCGGAGAAACAGGCCTTGTTCCAACCATGATTCAAGGATTCTTTCAGTCTCTGGTGGGGTAAAATAAAATCCCCATTCAAACTACTTCTAAATGCCAAGGCAGTTCATTCTCCCTCTGATTTGAAAGGAAGGAGTTCAGGAGTGGTTTGAGGGGGAACAGCAGAAAAAACTTATTTGTCATATTTGAGGGAGAAGAAGGCTATTGTTTGTCCACAATAAAAACAAGCAAAGCAAGCACATGAACACAGTCTTTACTTCAGAAGATCATACAGGCTGTAAGGCTAAGACAAAGCACAAAAGCGGGGCTCCACAGAGACACCTGGGCTGGCAATCAGTGCTGAAACAGGCCTAGAAAGACTGTCCTCTCTGCAGCAGCAGCAGCCTTAAGCAGGCATGCAGCACACAGAAAGCAACAGCCTGGCAATGAGGCAGTTAAGCCAGTCACACATATGGAGCCAGAATATGTAGCTCAGCCTGAGCTCTGTGTTAACTTGAACTTGGTCGCAGGACCAAGGACACATAACCTAGCTGATGCTGATGCTGCTTCTCTAGTGGTGTCCTTGTAATTTGACTAGCTCACCCTAGCAGATAATAAATTAGGGGACATACTAGGGGAGTACATGCATACAGAGAATAACTTCATGTCTGGTAACATTAGTGATGGCTCTGCCAGGTTAGCAATGCCTTCACTGTGGAAACTGACTGTATACCATTTACTGCAGAGCAAGAAAAACATCTAAGACAAGTTCCCCTAGCTTTTTCAGCACAAGATTGCCTACAGGGAGGGAGTTTCGCTTTCCTTAGTGTGCCATACAAATGTATTACCTTCCTTGGGGAAACGCTAAGGCTGATGGCATCAAGCAGAAGAAAAGTGAGCACGAAGGGCACAGATCCAGATATGTGCTTGACCAGGGCAGGTGGAGAATGCCCTGCTTTTCTTACAAAACCGACCTTCAAATCTTTCCCCTCCTTCCCTCCAAGCACTGAGAATTTCAACTGCACAGGGGAAGGATAATTTGTGCCCTTGATTCATCAGCTTATCTTGTCACTCTCAGTAGCAGAACTAAAGATGGGAATAGTAGCTCTGGTCCTATCCATTCTCAAAACACTGGTGAAAACCCTTTTCGCCCCAGATGTTACAGCATGGTGAAGGTAAGTGCAGAGTGCAGCTCTGGGTATCCACCCAGGCTCTGTGGACAGAGGGGAGGCTGCAAGTGCTGGTGCCAGTTCCAGATTACAGAAGCAGGACTGTCTGAGGCTGGGCTCTGAACAGCACAGCCCTGTGATTTCTCCAAGGCTCAGCTTCTTTCAAAAGAGGATGAGGTAATCAGAGTGCCCATGTTCACCTTGCCTAAGCACTCAGATAAACCAGTTTGGAGTATGGGGTATCCACACTCCAAGGGACATGTACACATACCTGATCATGATCAGCATGCATGTATAACCAGAGCTGATTCAAACTTGTCTGAGCAGTCAAGAATTTACAGTGCATTTGTACCAAGACTGTAGAAAATTATGACTGCACTTTGAAAAATAGATGTTTATCTCTTCTCTCTTACTTTGGGCAGGCCAGTGGTATGTGTTTCATTTTAATTAGGGAACCCTGATCTCATTTGGGACAATAGTTTTCTAATGTATCACTAGTAATGACGATGACAAATCTACTCCTTAACAAATAATTGGCATTATTGGGTGAGTGTAGCATTTAATGTCCTTAGATCTTTCCATAGATACACATAAATGCTGTGGATGAATCAGACTGTGCCGATCATTCACAGCTCAAAGTTCCTGTTCCCCTCTTCAGGGTCAGTACTTTTCCTGGCTTCAGCTCTTCCTCATGTACAATTGCAACTTATTATAAAAATCAAGTGCTGGCTGTGAAACTTCCAAGTTGAAACTGTTTTCTCTGCCTCCCTTGCTAAAAAAACCCCAAACAAACAAAAAAACCACAAAACAATCAGTGTCCCCGTGGTTTGTTGCAAACTCTTTGTGAATCCTAAGAAACAAACAGTACACAGTTATGTTTTTTTAATTTCCCCATTCCAAGTTCAGACACAGATTTGCCAAAGCACTCCTTCCCACAGAAGGTAAATTCGAAGTGTGAATTGTATGCTTACCACTGGTTATGATTTAATCAGCAATAATTGTCCAAAAAGATGCTTGCAAAGATTAAATTACTCTTGGTTCCATCTCTCTGCCTGCGAATACTCTTTTATAACAGTTGGTTACAGTGCAAATGACAGTGGTTTTCTATAGTTGTTCTCTGTGTTAACTGATCAAGGCATACCTGGTAAGTCCTGGCATACCTTCCTGGTAACTAGGAAGGTAAATAAACTTCAAACTTCTCTTGCTTTTTTTGCCTGAGTTTGAGGAACAAAAGGTTTAAAGGCTTTCTTCTCGTGTGTGACATTCCTCCACTCCCACCACCCTCAGCTCAACCCTTCGTCTGAGCACACCTTGTGTGCCACATTTTGGTTTGGGCATTCATCTGAGATCTGGGCCTTTCTGCCTGTACCTATTTCCATTCACTATCTTTCTTCTCTCCTGTATCCCTCTGAGGATTTTCCCCCTTTAAACAGAAGAACATTAGTGACAGAAAACAAAGTTTCTTCTTTGTAGCCCTGTCACCCAGGAATCAGTGGCAGGTTGACCACACGTGCAGCACCACTCCTTTTTCCAGAAGGTTTGGGGCTCTCTTCTCCTCCCACTATAGGAACAAATTGGACAGACAGGCAACTTTCCTGCTTTCAATCACAGTCCCTGACAGCAAAAAATCCTCAGTGCATGAGGCAGATAAACAGCCAGGAAAAGGAGCGAAGCAGCCAAGGACTCCAGAGCTCCTGCAATGCCTGCCCCACTTTGCCTTTGGTTGAAGGGATGGGCACCACTGAATCTGAGACAACCTCTTTCAGACCTGAGGGTTCAAATATTACTATGGCTTTTGTTCACACCTAGCTTCAGCTGCAGGAAGTGATTAGCCACAAGAAGAAAGCAGTCTGGAAATCTCCTCTGGGCTATGGCTTGCTGCATCACCACTCCAGCACACCAGCTAGAAACCCAAACCAACAATTAAGGTTAAACTCAAATAAGTAAAGTAGATTATGGGTAAAAGGGTCTGGATTAACTCAGCATGGTAGAAGTTCACCAAGCTCTTGTTTGAGGAGAGTCAGACCTGTTACTCCCTTCTCCTTCTTTGTGGCATTTTGTATCCTGAAAATCAATGAGAAAGATAACCCTGGAAATATGAAATAGGTTTGCTACAAAATGAAAAAGTTGCACTTGTCAGTGAAGCTTTGCCAGCAAGGAAAAACAAATGTTTACTATTCCTGGAAACCAAAATGAAACACATCCCATTGACTTGTACAAGGTAAAAGGGAACAGAGTAACACATTTTTCAAAGTGCAACCATATTTTTCCACAGTGCTGCTGAGTTGAAGGATATATTGATTGATTACTGGTTTCAGTATCTAAGGATCCCTGCAAAAAAACCCTTGATCAGTCTGGAAGGAGAGCATTGAATGAGTATCTGTCTTCACCATCACAGTTACAGGATGGACAGATGTCAAGTAATCTGTTTTCTACAGAGGAATAAAATATTTTCCACTATTGACTCCCACCTAGCTTTCAGATCCTAAAATTAGTAGGGAAATTTCCTGGAGTTTCAAAACTCCTCCCACGACAATTTATAGCAGCTGAGATATTTGAAATTCTTCTTTAATGTGCTAATCTACCTATTGGTTAAAATTCATGTCTCTGCATTAATTTACTCTTGACAGTGCCATCCTCAGCACCTTTTCCCATCCTAAATCTGCCAGTGCAATCCTCAAATTGTTTTTACCAAAATATCTCATGGTGAGGAGCAGAAACCACTAAAAGCAAAGCCTCAATGACTTCCTTATATCACCTTACTGACACAGTGGTATCCTCAACACCTCAGCACAGAGGTAATGCAGCCTTTGACAGTGTGGCATCCTTGCAAATATCCAAACAGTATGTGCTTCTGCTTAACAACTTACCACCATGAGCTAGTCCCACAGTTCCACACTGCATTGAAAACCTGGTGTTCAATACCCTTGGGTTATGCCTCTATCTGATTTCAAGATGAGGTTATTACCCTTCTGCCTTGATGACACATCATTTGAAATCATCTCTGTGAGTGTGGTGACCTACCCCAGGAGCAGTTGGCACAGTGTGAGCCTCCAAACATGGAATATTAAACCCCTATTAGATTATGTGGGTGGTACAAAGCATCCACAAGTTAAAGTCCTGTTATCCTTAAAACCCATCACCTGAGTGGGATCTGAAGCCCACAAGACAATATCTGTGGAAAAGCACCTATCAGTTGTCATTAGCATCGCTCACAGCTTAACGGACACAGAAGTGACAGGCACTGAATAAAAGCATTTTTAAATACGTATCTTCTGCTTTAGTCAAGATTTATTGCAGAGATTATACATGATTGCTCCAGTTTTCCTTTAAAGAACCATCACTATGAATCAGGATCCAAGAGCCCCCTTCATATCTAATCTTTAGCTTGGAAGAGTTAATAATTCAATGAAATCATTTCTATATTTAAGAAGGGAGTAGAATATAGATCTTCAGACAGATAGTGGACAGGGTGACTCACTGTGCTATTTCTCCTTCTTCCCTAACCCCTCTCCCTTCTTTTTCTTGGTTCATATACAGAGTTACTCACAGGCTATAGCTGGCTGAAAGGTAAAAAATACATGGAAAATAAGAGAATTTGCTCCTGTTTATCTTCCTCCATTGCAATAATCACTGCCTCAGTGAAAAACAAAACTAAGGACTGAAAGGAGCCTGAATTTTAGTCTGTTTGGAGGGCATGACCCAGCTGAATCTTCAAATCTCTCTGCTGGAAGATGACTGCTGATGTACACAAGAAACAGGAGGAGGATGACCTTGTGCCTTAGTCTGCTTTCTCCCATGCCACAGGAAAAAGCTATTATAAATAGAGTTTCAAAGCACACAACTTATTGGTTGTACAACTTGTTTTCTGGGTACAGACCCATTCACAGATGTCAGACCTCCTTTTCTGTCTAAATTACATCTGCAATTTTACTTGCACCATACTATGCTACAGAAACCTGAAGACACAGACACTCTTTAACAGAACTAACACCTTAACATTTTTTTCTTCTCTCCATATAAACTTCAGATAACTTTACACAAAATATTTAAGATGGCCCATTAAGACAAATAATTCCATTTGCTTCAGTGAATTTTCAGTAAGGCCTGGCTAATGGAAGACCATGTTACTGTTAACTTATATAAAATACATTTTCCAACATTGTTATAGACCACTGAATCCATTAACACAATTGTATGTTGCTCCAAACCTGTACTTTAGGATATACCTTTCACTGGTCTGTTCTCTTGGAATTCCAAGCCTGGTCCATGCTGAAGACAATTCTGTGTTTCAAGGATAAAATTTTCCTAATTGATATTCTTGCTCAGGTCTGTTCAAAAGAGTGGAACAATTACCCTCATATATCAGTTGTGTTCCCTGGCCATAACTCACCTTTACACTTCATTTCAACACATTTTCCTTTAATTTCAGCTCTCATTTTAAAAGAGATATATTCTCTTTTTATAGGATGCTTACTAATTTAGCTGTGCTGTCTGAAATGGTATGATAATTTTACCCTCTCTAAAATCTTCACCACAGTAAAAGCAAGAGCAGTCCTGTTTTTGGACTGTCATGGCCTGAACATATATTGGTATAAAGGGTAAATGGATCATGAAGAACTGTGTGTTAATTGCTTCAGAAATCAATATGTTCAACTTGAATATCCCCAAGCAAAGACTGTCCTTTGTTGTGTCAAACCACAGATATTTTGTGCTTGCTTGCTTTTTCTCCAGCTCTGAATACACTACGGACTTAGTCTCCTTCTATTCCATTTGTGGCTATGAGCATAGTGTCCTGAAAGCTTAGATGCAATAAATATTGGGGTAAATGGACCAACTGGCACTGGAAGAATTTGTGTGTTAGTCTGATAAATCAGCTACTTTAGCGCTAGACATGGGAATTAATTATTCCTAAAACAGTGCTTCTTAACTGCTGCAAATTGAAAGCCTTATTTCTTTATGCAGTTGTTACAGTGCTCGTTAGGCAGTGCTGCAGACAATACCTGCTGTGGGTGTTTTATTCCTGTTGTACCATTCTTCTCCGATGCAAAGACAATTGCCATTTTAAGTTCAAGTGGAACAAAAGCAAATGCTAACATTTTGAGGCTTCGAAATGCTGTGTTAATATTCACCAGCGTTACAGTACGTAATGTATGCCTGGTTTAAGACTTAGCCAGCCACTGAATTAAATGGAATGATTTTAAGTCACAACGGTATAATCAGTATCCTTGGGTTATTTCTTGCTCCTCCATAAAGGCCAAATGCTTTTTCCTTCCAAAGACTGCGTAAACTTTAAAACCATTTATCCTTCCAAGTGTATCTTCATAGAGCAATGTGCTAGACACAAACTCTTCATCAAAATAATCTCAGAAAAACTGTTAGTCCCTTCGGTCACAGATGGCACATGCTGCTCCAGATCCAAGCACTAGCTTTGGAGGTCACATTACAGGACAGCTTCTCAGGTATTGCTCCTGTCTCCTGGACACCGGGCTTTTGGATAACTTTCACTTTGTTGTTCTTCCAATGTTCCTGGAAGCAATACACCTGCCCATGGCCATTGTAGGACATGAGCATCATATGGTTCCCTGTGCTTTCCAGCTGGCCGGGAGGAGACTGTCTCACCACTTAAGGAAACCAAAACATACCGCGCTTCCCGCAGTGCACATGGATCCTTGTCCTGCCACGCTGTGTCCATAGCTACACCCAATCATTTCATCACAATGGGCAGCTGAGCAAATGACAGCAACTTCAGGGGCTTTGTCAAACAGCTGGTTCACTCATGCACTTGACCAAATTACAAAGACTTCCTGGCCATTACTGGGATAAGCAAAAGTGAGTGCTCGTATCAAATAATTTTAATCTCCATGTACAGGAATAAAAACTATGTGATACGCTGTTAAGCACAGGAGAACATTTATCATGCCATAACTGTAAATGCCATGTTGGTTTTGTATCACTGTGCGTCTCATTATTGGAGCAAATGAGGCTCGGGTGACATCGGCTGCCACATTCCAGCTGCTTTTTGAAGCGCCTCCACCTGTTGTTTTGCCCTTCTTGGACCCCAGTCAGTTACATTTAATGAATCCTTGTCATACTAGAGGAAGATCATTGTTGAACAGCTTCTGTCACACATACAACGTTCTTAGGATTTACATAATTTTCACTCAACAGCTCCTAGGGCTGGCCTGCGAGCAGCCTGCCCTCCCTGAGGTTCCTATGTGGCAACCAAAAACAAGTAAATAAATAAAAGAGGAAGAGAAGAGAAACCTGGCTTTCTCAGGGTCCAAAATAACATCAAGAATCATCCTGAGTGACTCCACCCTCTGCCCTCAAGTGGAAGAGCCACACTCTCACTCTCCCTCCCTTACCCGTAACTGTTGAACAGTTGCTCCACACTTCCTGGCTATAGCTGTCAGGAAAGTGTTTTCTGTCCTTGGAAGACAACCAGTGCCCACAGGCATTAACCCCCAGGGTGTTAGATGCTGGCACCACAAGCCAGCCTTCTCTTCAGGTCGCCACTCTCTACTGCAGAACGGGATGGCACCTCCTTGGAGCTGATCTAGAGTGCGTACTGTGGCACAGCAGTGGGGATTTGCCTCTATGTCAGCTGTACAGTAACATTCCAAGGACTCCTCAGTCAAAAGGATTTATCTTCAAAGACAGAGTCCTTTGAAGGTGACACATCTTGTTTGGAGAACAGCTATAAAAAAATAAGCTGTGCAACCTTCTCATTGTGTTTCACCCATTTCATCCTACATCTGCCCCAGCTGCAGCATATTTATATTTCTCCTTCACCTCTCTGGCTATTGTTTTGTTACCATGTCTGTCACTGCAGCTTTCAACAGATGCTGCTGCCATCTTCTTGCTGTAGAGTCCCATTAACTTCAACAATAACTTCAATAAATAACTTATTTCCCTTAAGATGCTCAAAGGCTTTTCTTTGGTCGCTTTCTTTTCTGTTTAAGTTTGTCATTAGAATTTATTGCAAAACATCTGGACATTCATCTCATTTTTTTCCTTCATAGTTCTGTTTCAATTTTACATCACACCTTAGCTCTTCTGTACTTTTCATTTATTTATTTGCAACTTTAGTTAAATGTTCATTTGGTTTTCCAACAAAAAAAAGTCACAGATTCATAGAAATGTCAGTTGGAGAGAAGTTTTGGTGGTCTGTAGCCCAGCCCATTAACTGGAGCAACACTACCACCAGCTAGAGCAGGCCACCCACGACTCTGTCCAGTCATGCCATAAAAGCCTCCCCAGAGGCCTTCCACGTCATCTTGCCTAACGGGGTGCGGTGCTACACATCCCTCCTGGCTTCCTCATCCCATCCCAACAGCCACCTCCACAGCTTCAGCAGCTTTGGCTCAAACAAAGAGCTGGGCTGCTCTGAAGTTCATTCCCAGTGAACAGGGAAGGGAACCATGAGCTCTGCCCCAGGAAAAGAGCCAAGAAGCACCAGGTATCCTCTTCCTGCCTTGTGTTCAGGCTTCAAGCATCCGAGGAGAGATGCAGGACTTTGCTATAAGGGGCCACATGGTCCGAGTCACAACAGAAAACTTCTACCAAAAGCACTTAGAGTTACCACAGGACCTGACTCTACTGTCTGTAATCCAAATGAGTGCCACTTCGTTCTCTCAGTAACTCTCTCTGGGGAAAAGATATTCCTCAGCAGGAATGGGGTTGGTGCAAACAGGGTCATCACTAGCAATCAGAGAATTTTGTGGCCATTCAGCTGATCACAGATCCACCAGGAGTCAAGGGAAAGGAAAAGGGAAGATTGGGAAAAATATACACAAAAGTGTTCCCTGGACCCAAGCATGCACCCCCAAAATACTGCACTCCTTAGAAGCCATGAGGCAAAGAAAGGACAAAGCACAGGCAGGCAAGCCAAAGTCTGCAGTGGGACAGGACCCAGGAACAGCACTGCAAACCAAGAGCACTGTCTATTCTTTCATATAGCCAGAAGAAGAAAAACAATCCTCCACATATATTAAGGGAAGGTATGGAGATGTTTATACACTTTACTGCACATGATTGGTGATCCACAGAATACATCCACAAGGTCACTGTCCCAACACCACCACATAGCCTGCAAGAGCATTAATATGAGGGATCCAAAAAGTGAAGCTCATCAGTGACAGAATTGCTAGGGAAGTTGAAAGCGTTATACTGAAGGCTGGCATGTTTTTGCAGAATGCTTTGCAAGCCATTTGCTTTGTTAAAGCCAACAAGCTCTGATAGCAGGGTACCAGCTGCATAAAATGTGTGGAAGACAGCAAAATCATTTCAATAAAAGTGAAGCAAATAACACATTGTGTAACAGTGAGCAAGAAAATTATTTTACCTATGCAAAAAATTAAGAAAGGCTCTGTGGGGATTGTACGCATGATCCCAGAAAAAAATAGAAAAAGAACCAATGAAATAAGTTCATTCCTGACACCATTCCAAGGGAGCCACTTAGGTAAAAAATGCACTGGGGGAAGATTTGGCCCCGTTGAAGTGTTTACATGGAAAGTGCAAACATTTTGATCAATAGCTAAGAGAATCATGTTGAAAAGGGAGGTGCAAATTAACTTCAAAAGTGGGAATATCCCTTTTACTAAAGGAGGTGCATATTGTTGACCTTAGGAAAACAAACTTGAAGGTATTTTCAAACAGTATGTGAATCCCTAACAAGCGATTGTTTTAAATGCTGTTTAAAACCACTATCATGACATCGAAACTACATTAGCATAATGCGAATCATTCTCAATTTATGCTGATGTAAATTAAAGCTGTTCAGGTAAAAAAGATAAAGAATTAAGCTATACACTGGAGAAGGCTGGAAGAAGTCAGCTTCTGGAAAGCAGAAATAGGTTGATTAACATCCCTTTATGAAAAAAACATTTCTGCCTGCTGGAGCAACCCAGGTCAGATTAACATTACAGAAGCAAACTGCCTGCTGAGATGCAATCCAAATGAAAGTTGTTTTTCATATATTTCTTTCTGGTTCTGGCTTAAAATTCAGAGGTTCTCAAGCAGGTTTCATAAAAGTGACTTGTGCTGGGAAAATAAGAAGGAAAAGGTTGTTTGGAAGCTTCCAAAAATGGGCAAATTGATTGAGAGTTTTTGCCTGGTAGTAATCCACACCTTAATTATTTCCATGGTGCTTTATGGAGTTTATAAAGCTGTTATACAACTGCAAGCACAGTTACTATTATGGCTAGTGGGATCTGTAAATGAATCTAAAGGAAACAAGGCACTTTAATCCCATGGCATTAATCTGGGTTTGGGCAGGAATGCCTTTGGCTTCTTGGGATTCCCCAACTATTTCTACCAGATAAAACTGGAGACACTTTCTACAGTTAAACCCTATGTTCGCCTTCACCCCTTTTCTCTCTTCATTCTTAAAGCATCACTAAAAGAGGTTTTGGTGTAAGTTACAAAGCATAGTGGATTGCTAAACTCAAAATAATAGGATGTGATTTACCATGAAATGCAGACAACTTCAGTTAACACTTACAAACTGCTTTCAAAGGGTTAGGTTTCAGAGACTGGGGAAATTCATGCCAGGAGGTACAGAGCAGAGTTTCCACTTGTGTTTCCTTCTGTAAGACTCTTGTTTGCACACACCAAAAGTGCTCTGTGAACCAAACCAACACACCAGTTAGCGGGGGATTCACTTCCCCACTGCTCTGAAGCAACTCAGTACTGTCAACTCAGTTGATGAAGAGCTCTTGCTTAGGGCTGTGGTGAAACACACTGCCTCGGGCTGACCACTGTCGGTAAAGAAGGGTATTGTATTCCACATTATTCAATTTGTCTGGACTGCTTGTAGGCAATTACTGGGCATTTTTTCAGAAGACGGTTCACTCCAGAGGCTGCTTCCCTTCAAAAGCAAGAGGGATGTGATAGCATCAGCAGTCATTTTTTTCTTTACACTGTACCCTTAAACACCCCCAGCAAGCCTGGAACCTCTAAGCACTCCCAGTATCCCTCATGTTACATCTACCTCATCCATTTTCTGCTAGAAGCACATCACTCGGGGTAGGGGGGACAGGACACATACAATTTCAGAGTATTTGACCTGAACATGCACACACAGAACAATAATTATGACCCAGGATCACGGGGGCAGAAACTAAACTTGCAGATGGCACAATCTCCACCCAACATTTTCCAGAATATTGTGGTAATTCTCACTTTGTAGAAGTTTCATGTGTTCTTGAAATTTGTTTCCAATTTGGTTAAAAGCAGCCACTAAACAGAAAAGCCCAGCATTTTGAAATTTCCATCAAAGGGTGAATTGTAGTCCTGGAGTCATCTGTGTGAGTTGCTGCTTTACAGCCCAGGGCTCTGGAGTTGAGTGCCTGGGGAAGATGGTGGGCTGGGAGCAACCAGGGCTCAGCCTCCCACCAGCCTGCAGCCATGACTGGAAGTGGGAGACACCCATCTGATTTTCCCAAAACCATTTTCTGTGATGGACCGTTTTGTAGAAAGCTTTTATATTAATTATTTCCCCTTCCTAATGTGAATAAAAAGCAAAAGTGGTGTCAGAAGCTTCTGGATCAATACCGGTGGTGAAAGAAATAGCAAGCCTCAAGCTATTTGTGTTCAAATAGTTAATATTGCCACTGAAAAACAAACAAGCAAAAAATCTCACCCTACTGATAAGTTTACCTTGTTACACTATGATGGATAGCCCACCATGGTCTGTGTGGGGTTTCCAATGCAGAACAGTTACCATGTGCCCCTGTCACTGCATAGTTAGAAATACTTGTTCCTTGTGCCATTATCACTGGGGAGAAAGATCCAGTCCATTTTTAAAAAAATCTGCTTCAGAAGTTCTTATTGTTGGTTTTCCTTTGAATTCCTTTCACCATGTTACTGCAGATTCTGTTTGTTTTTTTGGTTTGTTTTTTTTTTTATTTTTATTTTTTATGAACTACAGTATTTTCAGAATGTGGACATTCCTCAAAACTACACAAAGCATCTTTCCCTTTCAGACATCACAAATTCCTTTAGTCCAGCAACTCCCTCCCCTCAGACAAGCAGCTAAATGTCCCAGTTCTGCCAAAACCAAGGAACAGACCAAGCAAAACACAGCAGAGGTGCCCATGAGGAGAAATTTGCCAAGTGCCCTCAGGAAACACAAAACAGGTGGATGCCCAGATGAGACCAAGCTGAAGGGGAAACATGGAGACATGGCAGCAGAACAGGTGGTACTGGAAGCCAGGCCAAAGCACAGTACATTTAATTTAGAAGAGGAACAAAGGTGTCTCTCACTGACAGGGTTCTTAGAACTTTTGTCTTCCTTGCAAGTGATAAAGAACTGTAAGCCTGCAGAAGTTAGACACAGTTTAAAAGAGCTCAGGATGACAGAGGATATATCAGTATAAAGGTCAGTTTAGACAGAAAAATATTATTCTCAATTTAGCTGCGAAGTTTTCCACTTAAAAAGCACAGCATAAAGCCTCCCACCTAAACCTTCTCTATTAAAAAATTGGGTTGGAGTCTTTTGTCTGCATGCCAAGCAAAACAAACTCCAGGAACTGATTTTTTCATAAATCATGATAGCATCACTCTGCAGAAAAGAAAAGCAGCTTGGGAATTTCAGGTCTTATCAAAACAACTGTGTCCAGAGATCAATCCTGGGGAGAGACACAGAAGCCAAACCCAGCTCCGAAAACAGAGGCAGTGAGAGATCCACAGTCATTAATCATTGACAAGAAAGCATCATATTTTAAATGAGAGGCAATTGCAGCCACTATCTCGGGTTCACCTCACCTCTCAAACTGTAGATTGCACAGATCAATCTTAGGAGGCATCCAGAGAAAAAGTGTCTGATTTCAGTTCTATACATGCTTTATACAGGGTTGACTAGAGAAGTCAAAGTGGCCAATTTCTACAGTAAACTTAATACTGTTTCTGTACAGCAAGTGTGTATTTCTAGTGAGTTTATGGATACAGCCAGAGCAGTAACAGCTTTCTTAGATTATGAGAGTTGTGACAAAATGGGATTTCAGCTCCAAGTAGAAAAATCCTAGCTGCATTTAAAAGGACAATGAAGAAGTTTAAGGGAACCATATTTCAGATCAAACATATTTTCATTCCAGTAATTTAAAAATATTTTTAATATCCAAGTCACATTGAAGAAAATTGTAAAACACATTTCCAACTAAAAAACCCAAATATTTTATTTTGAACCTTTGGAGGGATTTTCTTTCCTTGAATACTTCACGAAAGGTTTTGTCCGTAAACAGAACACCCAACAAACTCAGAAAATGCACATAGCTGAGCATTACTGAATCTGCTATTTTTAACCTCTCTTCTCCAGAAACTTTATTAAGGCTTTGACTCCTGTGACATCTGAGTGTCTCACTTACAAGAACACTCAGCATTCCTCTTTTACAGGAGGAGGAAATGAAAGAGAAGGCCCAGTTACATGGAAGTAATGTGCTCAAGATCAACCAGCAAAAGCAAAAACAGATTATAGCACCTAGTCCATCCCACATTAAGAAGCATTAGTCTTCACTGATCAAAACCTTTCTCCTTACAAAATGCCAAAACTTCATGAAAATAAATCTCTATCTTTTCTTTTTTTTTTCATTTGATTAACTTCATGCCATATGTACCAGTAGAGATCAGGGAGATGGGCTGGGAGTCTGTATATGGGACATCTTTGTGGCTAAGGATTTCCAGAGGATTCTACAGCCCATGCAAGTCTAGCAAATAAAGAGAAGTTGAGATCTAGGCACCTGAATTTGTTTTCTAGAGCTTTCCCACAAGCATGTAGAGCAGGCTCCAAGCCCTTTACAAGCATCACTGTGAAGATGTGCTGGTTGGAGGTGTTTTGGAGCACCTCATCCATGCCCATGGGCTTCAAACAGCAGCCTGAAAACACAGCCACAAGGATCCTACTGCAAATACATGTCCCATTTGAGTCAAGTCTGTGACTATGGACACAAGGACTGAAATCAGTGCCAATAATTTTTATGACTGGATGCCTCTCACCACTATTTTTGTGATTTTTTTTTTTTTTTATTCAGCTATTGAAAAAAAAAAAAAGAAAGAAAAACAGTAAAAGAAGTGAACTGAAATTCATCTGGTGTTTAAGCACTTCTGAATGTCTGTGGCACAGTTTACGTGGCATTGGTTCAGTTCCCCCATTGTCTGGCTCCACCTTTTAGGAGAAGTTTCATGGGGTGAGCCCAGGCTTATGGTCAGTCAGGGCTTGATCACAAGCCTCCCAAGTGCAGCAAACAGCCCCTTGCCCTGCACAACACAGCACTGGCTCCAGCAGGAGCAGGGCTAATGTAAAACACTGGTCAGTGAGCAGGGCTGAGATCTGCCAGCTGAATTTGCTAGAACAGTCATGGAACAGAAACAAACCATGATGCAAAGTGCTGAACTCATTTTTTTTTTTAATTTGAGCCCATTTTCAGACTGCTTCAAAAAATATTCCCTGCTAATTTCATTACAAAATGTGAAGTTTACTCCAAAATGACTCACTCTGTCACTGAGGGAGAAGGTAGGATCTGCCACATGTGTCGGAGAAGGCCTATGAGGTAATTTCATTCTCTCACCATATGAAAACTACTATTTCTTCACATAATGAAAATGTGAGGATGTAGATGGCAATGCCCAGAAGGACACAAAAATTAAAAAAAGCTCTGGTGGATTGCTAATCATGTTTTGAAAAAACAAATGCATTTCAATCATAGTGAATATTTCCATGTATGGAAAGTAGGTTTTTCTCATTGGGAGCATCCACATAACATTTGGCGCTAACAGCATAAGCCAGAATTCATACGTGAGCGTATCTCATTTCTGATGCTGACATTTCATGATGAGTTGAGCTACCCAGGAAATTCAGGTGCCATAAAGGGTAAGTATCCACATTGAGCATATCTTTTGCTTCCTCTGTGGTTTCATTACTCTCTGGTACACTTCCAGATCATATGAAATACAATCTTGCTCACTAAGTTTTCTGGACCCTCAGCATTTGAATTAAGCACTCACAGATGTTCCCTTTGCTCTCTACCCTTTTAAGCATGATGGATCCCCTCACTGCAGGCTCTCCACTGAGGTACAGTTGTTTTCTCACTTTGAAAGGAATTTCAGAAAACATTTCAGTTCATCTGCAGAATTTTCCATCTGAGTGTTGTTATTTATTTGCATTATCACCACGCAGCAGTGGCAAGTCATTTGAAAGGGTCTTACTATTAAGGAACTGATGAAATTTATATGGTCCCCACCATAAGTTCTCAGGAGAACTGTGACAGATCAGAACCTAGCATGTTTTAATTACTGTAAGCTAAAAAGAGGGAGGGGAAAAGGAAGTTTAAAGGGAGACGAGCCAGGCTTGAGAATTTTTCCGGTGAATCAGTAGGGTAACTTTGCTGCCTGTGAAAGTGCACTTAGCCAGATGAGAACCTGTGCAGCTGAGCTCTCAAAAAAGTGAATTCTTCAAGCAGCACTTCACAACATCCAGTTTGGGAGCATCCATTTCCCAGGAGATATTTTGGCCTCCTTATTTTAGTCTTCAGAAACACACACAGCTGAACAGACGTGAATGTTTCACCTGTGCTGACACTTGCATTGAGGTTCTATATCCAGTAAGGGCTTGGTGGTCAGGGGCAGACCTCACCTCCCTTTGCTACTGAGGTGGGACACCCACCCTGCAAAACAACTGCTACTTGAACTCCAGCACTAAAGGGCCTGTTGTCCTTTGGAGGGCTGCTGGAAAACCCTCAAGGCACAGCTCAGAGTAGCCCCTGATGAAGCAGGAGAAATACTATTATTTCAGCAGGTTGCACCAGATAGAAGTAAAAAAAGATCACAAGACTGGGTGGCAACTGTAACACTGTAAGACCCATGCGTTGAGAAATATTGAGTCATTCTGGAATGTGTATCCTGTTGCACAGAAACCCCAAGGAGAAATAAACTCATGGCTTGTGTACATACACCAGTGCTCCAGACTGCATTAGAGGGCAGGCAAGATTAGAAACACAGCTGGGAGAGGAGCCCCATCCTCATCACCAGGGCTCAGTTTCATACCAATGAGCAATTAACTCATTTGCTCTCCATCCCCAGCACTGACTGAAGTGACATAGCTGGCAGACCCAAGGTCTTGTGCCCACTTTATAGCACAGGCTAAGCTTTGCTGCTCCCGTGGGTTAAAGAGCCCCATTAGGAAGAGTCAAGCAGGATCCAAGTGGAACAGAGTCTTCCCACCACAGGAACCCAGCACAATCACTCGAGAGGCACAGCTGCCCAGACAGCCATCATCATCATCCTGCCTCTCACCACTCCCCATGACAGAGCTGTGCCACAACTCTTTTCCATCCTGAATCTAAATCCGATTCTGTGCTCAAAAAAGCAGCAGAGAACAACACCAGAAGCCAGTGCTGCAAGCCAAAACCCCTCTGTTGCCTCTCAGACCAGCAGTGTACCCCTCCAGCTACCAGCCCCAATGCAGACTGTCCGCAAACCTGCCATGCCAGCAATCAGAGTCTGCTCCACTGGCTGGAGCCTTGCACGCCAACTCAATGTCAGTGACAGAGAAAAGGCTGTCCTTCAGCTTTCCTCAGCAACCACAGCAGTGATGTGCACACAGCTATGGGAAACAGCAGAGGAGTAGAACTCCTGGGCTGCTTTTGATACACATTTCCCTTCTCTCTGCCAGTTGGATTTGAACTTTGACTTCAAACCTACACCTCCAAGTGCCCTGAAGGATGAAAGCACACCAAGAACCATCAGGCAGCAGGAACAGCCAGAGCATGGCTGGCATGGAGCAATGGGCTCAGTGACTGTAGCAGCAGAGTCACAACAAGATGTGCTACTCGTGAAAGTGTCGATTTGGGGATGCAGGTAAGTCAGTCAGATTTAAGAAAGGTTTGTGATGGCAGATAAAGACATGTCACCTCTGCAGGGTTTTTTGAAATTCTTTTAGGCATCTGTTCCAAATAGGAAACTGTTCCTAGAGGAAACATTTTTTCAGAAGAGATTAAAAATATTTTAACAACTCAACCTATTTTCTTGCAGTTCTTGGATACTTACTAGTTTACTAACATTTTCCCCACCCCTGAGAGTTCACATAGCCAAGGCAGAAAGCCAATGCAAATACTCCATCAGACTCTTCCAGCTGAAAAATGTCATGAAAAGAGGAACTTTTGGAGGGTAAGCTCAACTCATCTGCAGTGGTGGCTTTTACTTAAAATGGACCCAAGCCAAGTTTCCTTGTTCTCTATGCCCTTCTTTTAGGACTGTGCTGTCACAGGAGCCTGGGGTTCCACACAGAGACCCAGCATTTCTGCAGATGGCCTATTCTGGGACATGAAGCACCTCATAGGTACAGCTTCCCCTTGCCTGAAGTAGTGATCAAACAGAAACCTTTGGGGCCTGATTGCCCTTGTACTTGTGCCTGTTCTTTGTGGACTGACGTCAAATGTGCTACACATTTGTGTTGGCATCAATAGCAAGAGAAGAGAATCAATTCCTGTTTGGCCAAAGGCAGGTCACTTCCATCCCCTGGCCAAAAGTACTCTCAGGATAGCATACAATTTGGTCCATTGATTTTAATATATTGGCATTTCCTCCCAATGTGTGAACACATTGTTTACAATATCAGTAAGCCACTTTGGAAAACACTGTTATAAATCAGGTTAAATAAAAGCTTGTCCTGTTTGCCTCTAGTGTCAGACATTGCTGGCGTGGGAGGTAGGTCAAATGGGGATACAAAAAAAAAAAAAAAAAACCACCCCAAGCATTTTTTGCTAATTCCTCAGCATTTCAGGTGGGTCTCGGCTTTAAATCCTCTGAGCATTTCAACAGTCACTCAAGAGGAGTGGAATTCAGTGGAAGCATTTGAGTCTCTTTACTAATTCATTTACAGTAGCCATCAGTATTCCTTTCAAGTGGCCATGCTCACACACTAAATCTCTCAGCAGGGAGGCAAGCTTTGCTCATTTGCTCTGTTTGTGTGTTACTTTAAACCAAAGAGTAAAGTGATAATCTAGATCAAATGTGTACTCCGGATTGGCTTGGCTCTGTTGCAAAGGGTAAGCACAGAGCTCCTCTTCAATTAGCAGAAGAGGCAAAACTGAAATTGCTCTATGAATTGCCTATAGTATTTGAAGAGACAGCAGAGGATACGGCTACACTTTCCAAAGCAAAGTGAGTCACCTGTTGTCTGCAGGAGCTCATGCCAAGAATGGGCAGATTTGAGCTCAAGGGAGTGCTTTCCAGAGGACTTCAGCCAACAGCTGTTTCCCTTCAGCTTCATTGTGCTGAGAATCTAGCCTCAAGTTCAAGCATGAAAAGAAAAAGTGGTAATAGATGCCAAAAGAAGTGTGAAGGCCAAATTTCCCAATAAAACAGAAACATGGATTGTTGAAATTATCTACCCTACTTTTCTGCTCACAGACTATTCCCAGCTTAGTCTGGTGACCCTGTCACAACACTGGGGTTGCAGGCAACCAACACAGAGCACTGGAAAGTTCCTGCTCCTTCCAGAACAGATAAGAGGAGGATCTTATGCAGAGGGTAAGTCTCATCAATGATGTGTTCAACTTGATCTGGACATTTAAGCAGATAATTGTTCAAGCACTGTTAAAGTCCAGAGATTGCTTGGGGAAGGCAATTTGCACAGTGGCAAGGGAGAAGACTAAAGTGAGGATGAGGCTGATGATATATTAGATCAATATCTGGCTCCATCACAGGCTATGTCTAGGCTTATTGCTTATTGCTGACCTCCTGAACATATTATGGGTGTCTGAGCAGCCCACCCAGTTTTGGTGAAAGCTTGGTACTCTGCATCTTCACAGATCTGGAGTTTGGTCAGTTTAGTTACCTTTTTGTGAAATGGGGTTAATACATGAATTACTGTGAGAATAGCTGAGAAGCAGACTTCAAGGCCTCAGCAGTGAACTATCTTACTTGCACAGCCCTGCAGTAATTTTGGCATCTATGATAAAACACCACCCAGAGCCCACACTGTGTTCCCTAAATGGCAAGTCACTGCAGAGGAATAACACCTGAAACTATTTCCCTCACCACTTCACAAACATAGGATAGTTTTATGCAGGATCTTAAAGGAAAAACCTCATCACCAAAGTGGCTTATATCTCATTTCAAAAAGCCTCTTCACCCTGCCTTCCAGCGTCTGGTGATTACCAGCATGGACAAGACAGCAGAAAGTGGCTATAAAATGTTCATTTCTGCATTAAGATTGAAAACAATTTGCAAAGCCTCAATTCTTGAAAAAGGTTACCACTGATTCAAGAGAAAAGCATCTTTTCAATAGACTTTAAAATCAGGAAGGATCACTGATCAAGTCTGACTCCTAGTAAAACACAGGTCAATGATTTGATCCAGTGAAGCCAGTATCCTGCCCATGCATGCAAAATGAGTCTCCCAATTAGTACTGGTTACAGCATTCCAGTGCACTATCAGGAAATGCTATTTCATTGGAAGTGAAATGTGTCAGTTCCAATTACCATTTCATTTTGAAAAAGTATCAGACTACAGATTTCTAGGACAGGCCAAATGTAAAATTTTGCTTTTCCCTTCTGTGACGGTATTTTGTATAATTTCTTGGAGGAATGGGTATAGAAACATGTCAAAAATTAAATGTTTTGATGAATATTCAGCTTTCACATGAAAATTCAATAAATATGTTTTCATTCTCACAGTGCCATCAACAAAGCAAATACAAGATCATACACAGACAGTAAGGGGAACACAAAAAGCATTAGCAGATATATGGCAACATTCATGGAATGTTTCACAGTTTTATGCAGTAACACCATGTTTACACCCACATGAGTAAAGGCAATGAGGACAAAAGCTCGTTATGAGTCCCTCAAAATCTCTTAGAAAGAAAGCCTTTGGCTAAAATGCATGTGTGATGTTCAGCCAGAAAAATATTTTCTCCCCCATATTCATAAGGGTGAGATGATGGGAAAGAAATGACATTTTTGAGACATAAAAAAGACTATTTAATCATTGAAAATTCTAATTAATTTACACATCCAATGTCACAAAGCCTTGCTTACAAACATCAAATGATCGTCTAATTACTGAAACATTCTTTAATTCAAGTTGCTTTGAGGATCTCCCAGAGTGATCAGACTCTTCCTTCTAAAGAAACTTCAAATGTAACACAGCTGACTAAATGAATCTGCATAGTGTAACCTTGATTTTGACTGTCTGGAACAATCATAAGGAACCCTCACAATACAGTGCATTTTCAGGCATAACACCTACCAAAGATTTTCTCCTTTTTCCATTTTCTCATTTTCCCCCTCACAGTTTATATCTCTACAATTTTCCCCAGAGAGACTTCAAAGAATTTTAATTTAAAGAGGAAAAAGTAGGGATTTGGAAGCAGAGGGAATTACTGTGTTTGTATGGTCTTCCCTACCCCTTGAATAAACAATATAAATAACCAGAAATCAAAACAAATGCATACAAGCTTAGACATTAGGACTAGACAGAAAGGGGAGGGCAATGGAAGATTTTGACCTGGGTTCCAATCCTGAAACCAGCACTGTGCATTAGGTGTCAATTTTAACACCTTTCTGCTGTGTAACAATTCAAAGTTCTCATTTTCTCACTTTCAGCCTCACTTAAGCCTGTCCCTACAAGAACTTCACAGTGCTTTCGTTCCTGAAGAGTTACTTTCTAGGATGCTGAACTAAAGCTAAGAAGAGTCCCGCACTCTCCAACAGTGACACCACACTGGGCCAAGTGTTGTTGATGGTCCCAAGGTCAAAGCACAGGGCAGACTGAAGGGGTTTGTTATTACCAAGAGCTCTCAACTTTGAAACACGCTCTCTCGGTATGAAACCAAATTTCCATCACTACAGTATCCTTTAATAGTTATATATTTTGTGTGTTTGGTACTATATCAGGAGACAGTATAATGTGAACAACCAGCAGTGTACTCCTCAGATGGGTGAAGCAACTTGTAGGACATACAGGGTCCTGTGACAACAGACCATATCAGGAGTGACACCCAACCCTCCATAAAACAGAAGAAACCCTTTAGACACCCATCCATGTAACAGGCACTGCTGGGAGGTAACCACCCATTGGAACTAACAGAGTGCCTTTTCAACACCCTGAAAATCTCAGCATGGAAGAGATTACAGTCTATACACATAAATAAAAGCCCAAAGTTTCTTTGTCTGAAAGAGTAATTATCTGTCTGACTTCATAATTTGTGCTGTTACTCATTACTGGAGTATCTGAGAACATTTTTGTTTAAATTAGTAGAAAGAGAAAAATCTCTGGTGGTGGTACTTTTTGAAACTCCCTGCTTAATAGCTATACAGACATGTACCTTGCATCCATAAAGATTTTTTATTTCATCTGAGAGTAGATGAGTACCCTTTGTTAGTGTTTGCAATGACATTAAGGTCCAGTTCAAAACCTGTGCTTGTATTAATCTGAAGCAGCAACAATATAACATCAATTAATTTGACAGTACTGGGAATGAGCCACAGAGGACCTACAAACACACAATACACTGATTTTAAATGCTCATTTTTGTTTCTACATTTGCAAATGCCAGAAATGCACTAAGCTCACCTTGATGTTGCAAAGAAGTAAGGCAGAAACTCCTTACAAGTGATTATGAGAGCAATAGGAAAGGGCAAACAATGAACTAAGTCAGAAAAAAAGCAGTATTGCCACACCTGAACTCAGCAGTAACTGTTGAAAACCACTCTGGGCTACTTGTGGCCATTCATGAACACCTAGAAAAGAAGGGAACTGTAAGAAAGGGGCAGGCTGACACCTTCACCTGGAATGGGGACCTCTGCACTTTGTTTGGGAGCCTCTCTGACATTTATGCCACCTACAACTTTATTTCCAAACCCTCTACAAGGTGATCTCTAAGCATCCCTTATACAAAGAGCTTAGAAATTTAGCAACTTATACCTATTGCACCAAGAGTCAAACCACTTGCTCTCCCGCACTCCATCTTCATTAAGCATGTCCATCTAAGGGGAGAGCCATGGAAGGAACCATGTGAAGAAAGGAGCATGGAGTGACCATGGCAGAGGTAAGCATCAAACTGAACACGTCAAGCACTTACCACAAGGAGACATGACTGCAGGTTTCAGTGATCCCTCATGCACCTTGCAGGGAGTGCTTTGCTATGGGAGTCATTGGAATCTCAGAGTGGAACAAGACAGTTTTTTCTCCTGCTTGAGCTGCCCTGTGACTTGCTTAGCTGTGAAAACAGCTCCTATCCAGGAAAATCTGTTCCAGGCAGTGCAAAACGGGTCAGTTTTTTAACTGAGTGTTTTCTGCTTTCCTGGCCACTTGCCACCACAACAAATGCAATGAGAGATAGGAAAATCCTCAGATCTGTAGAAATGACCCCTCAAAAGTTAACTCAGTGACTCTTCTCAAAAATACAGAGCCTTGTTCTGCTCTCAGTTACATCTGTGTAACCCCTTTGACATTTCTTCTATGTGCACTTCTAACACAGTGAAGCAGCTAATAAGCTCATTAACTGCTGGACTCTGACTTGTCACCAAGAAAAAGAAGTAAACAAATTGAATATTAGACAGTCTGCTACACCAGATGAGATCCTGAGACAAGATCTGTATTGAGCACAGGCTTTGAGAAATTTTCTCAGGTTCTTTGGTGAAAAACGCTTTGCATAGCACCTTGCACTAGGTTTTGTAGACTGATTTTCTCCCAGGCAGCCACACTGTGCTCCAGAGAGGCTGCATTCACATAAAGATAAATGGGTGAATTTAGATAAAATTGTTTCCATTTTTTCACATCAGAAACGTGGGCTGGTCTGCAAGTGTTAGGGAGCAGAAAGAGCATAACTTATCCCTCAGGGAAGGTAAGCCAGGAAGGATCTCACGGCCACACTCATCATCCCACAACACCAAGCACAGACCTGGAAATGGCAGCCAGGTCCAACCAAGCGTAGTGACCACAAGGCAATAGCGGTATCACAGTGATGAGGCAGATCCCAGATGAAGCAGGGAAGTCAGTCCTCAAGTCAGAGTTAAAGATCAGGTCCAGTGACAGCCAGAGAGATCCACAGTAACACAGCAGAGTTTAGGTCACGCCAGGAAGCCAGTTTGCAGGTTGAGGTCTACTGAGCAAGTTACTCTATGGCAGTGGTTGCAGATTAGCACTCCTCTAACAATGCTCTGACACCAAAGGGCTGAAGCCTCAGCGATGAGCCTAAATAGAGCCCTGGGGCCCATGTGGGAGGCCCCAGGTGAGGCTGATCATAGATTCAAGGCCATTAAGGTCCATTAGTGCTCTCAGAAACCTGACAGTAAAAAATATTTGTTTGTATTTTGGTTTTTGTCTTCTTTTAATGCATATGAATTACCTAGGGCACAACGCAAGGACCTATTCAAATCAATGCAAAGATCTATGCCAGTCCCCAAGGAAGCCCAGCACAGAAATTAAAATGAGCATGAAGATTCAATAAAGTGTACAGGTGCTCCTTAAGCCAGCCCTATCTGGTTAGGGTTGAGATGCTGTGGGTGATCAGGTCATCTCCATATCTGACTGACAGATTGAACACTTCTGAGAATTGGCTCAAGCCTTTTTAGACGGAATCACTGAGCAAATTCTTTGTAACAGATGTACTACTACATATACACTGTACCAACATAGGTAGTAAAGAAATAATCTGACACACCAAATCCCAGAGTCACTTACAATCAGAATGAATGTGTTGGCTTATCCTTGTTTGAAAGTGAGAATAGATCCATATTATCTTTTTTTGTGAGCATTACTGTCATCAGTGATTAATTGAAATAATGAGGCATGACAGTGAGCTAGCAGAGGTTCCTAAAGATGAAAGGTATATCATACCACAGAGAGAAAATCACTAGCCCTTACAAAAGACGTTCACTGTCTCTAGGGAAAATAAAAGCAGTACAATTAGAGGCATACAGTAGACATTATCCCCTCCCACAATATAATTGTGAAGTATGAAAAAATGGTATTTCACTCAGTGATTATGAAACATTCAGTTCTAACACAGTGGAGATGATTTTCAGCAGCCTTGATCTAGCATTGCATTTAGTATGACATAGTGGCTTAAGGGCAGTTAAAGACTATCTGTTGGGTACATGAATATAAATTTCATCATATTCACAAAGACAAGGGTACATAGACATATGACCCCTCTTTTGCAATTGCATGGCTCTTCTTCCTCCTGTCCAAAGAGAAAACAACAGGAGCACATGCCTACTGTGCAAGTTTCTCTCTGGGCTGTTTTTTACAAGTGATGTTATATTCATACCCAATTGTTATAACAAAAAGAATAAATAAAACATCTAAAATATACACGAATGATCTTGTTCTCCAGCAGCGTGTGATGTTCAAAAGTACTCAGAAACACAGACATCAAATCCATGACTTTCCTTTGCAGCTGGTTGCATAATTCCTCTAAGGTCCCACCATAAAATTCCTTTCTTTCCCTGAGCCCTGCTGAATTTCTCTGTTTCACAGGGGAATTATGTCTTTTGTGGAAGAAAATATTTCCTTCTGCTACTTGTACATTTGCTGCTTTCAAATCTCTGAGTGTTTGAGGAGGAAAGATAAATAAGAGCATGTGATTTGTTTTCTTTAGCTAGACAGAAAACTTGGTCTGAATGAAAGATTAGGGCTCCAGATGCTCTGAAAAATCATCAGTCACTGCTTTTAATGGACGTGCAGCTCTTTTTAAAAAGGAACTGTTTCCACAAAGTCCTTTAGCTGAGAGCAAAACCCTGAAAACTTAACCCTAAATGTGAGCATCTTCTCAAAACTTCCTCTTAGCCTTTTAAGTGGCTTTGACATTCTCCAACCACGCCACCTGCCCTCTTTGTTGACTTCTGCTGCTGGGTGTAATTTAATTTTTCAGCAACACCTGGTGCTGGCCAGTGAGAATACAGAGACTCTGCTGGCACTCCTTAGGGAAGGCTTGCAAAGAGAGGAGTGTCCACATGAATGTCAATAGCAGCTATACATCAACCCACACCTTTGTGTTTCTGTCAGTACTATATCCATCTATCAACTAAAATTGCTGACTTCTGTGCAGGAAGTCCAAGCCTTGCAGAAAGACTGTGTGAGCTACAAAAGATAAAGAAATCTTGAAAGCTGAGCACTACCTACCTTCTCTTTATCTAATTGTATCAAGAAAGGTTTCATAGGGAGAGCCTGACTCACTTCTCACGCTTGCTAATTAAACTTCGCATCGGCAGTAATTCAGTGTGAATACTCCTCCCTTAAAATGTTGTCCAAAGAACCAGTAAAGGCCTCTGTGAAAAAGCTTACTGAGAATATCATCTGGGATTGGACTGAGTAATGCTCTCACAAATAAAAAGGAATGGCCAAACCCAATGGTGGCTTCTTCCGAGATTGGCCCAAAGCCTGGAAATTTGATACATACCTGGTCCTAAGAAACCCAGGTTACAAGCTCAGTTTGGGCTCCTGAGGGCATGGACTGTGCAGCCTTTGTCTTCGCCATCTCCAGTAACTGCCAGCACCACTGTCTGATGGGCTTCTTACAGCCAGCCTCATGCTTGCTGTACAGGGAATAGAACACAAAAGGTGTCAGGTTAACCCCAAAGTGAAATGAGATTTATAATCCAAAATACTGCTGTGAGATGGAGAACCATCTCCTGTAACATCCTACAAAAGACACAGGACTATTTTGAGGAGCCAGGTGTTGAGGAGACAGAAAGGACACAATCACTGTGCCTTTACACGTTGCCTGTCTGCTGCCCCCCAGCCAGGTGGTTTCCATGGCCTGGGCACACTCAAAAAATGCCATGTCTCTTCCTCCCAGCTTTTCAGCACCCCCAGCCCTGTCTGAGCCCCCATGGCAGGGCACCCACAAAAGAAAGGCATCTGTCTCTACACCTGCTCAGGCTTGTAGACAGCCCAATCTACACCAGCTTGTGAGATCGTGGGTTTGCCTTTTGCAGAGACCCCTCCCTGCCGTTTGCTTTGCCGTGTGAAAAACACAGATGAGCCTTCATGTGATCACAGCAAGCGGTGGATCCTGGGAGGTGTTTTACATCAGCACAGTCTGCCCGTGAATGAGGCTGAGTACGACATCAGAATAACAGATGTGATGTCAGGTACTCTGCAGCCATAATTAACCAGCTGTGATTATTGCCTAAATACATTCACATCTCATTTGGCCAGCAGCACCAGGAGCATGAAAGGACTCCCTTAGCACACAGTCAGCATTATTTTATTGTTATGGATGAAATAAAGCATAATAAAGAAAGGGAGTATTTGCAAGGAAGAGCCTGAGACTTGGAGGGGATTAGTTTTGTTCCCAGCTTTACCACAGACTTCATCTGTGACTTGGAGTGAATCACTTCATTTTTATCCTGTACAATGACGATTCTCCCTTCTCTTTGTTACTCTTACCAGTTTAGGGAAGAATCTCTGACAGTGTGCAGGCATCTAACAGCCAGCACACAGACAACTTAAACCATTTAAGGGCTTTGAGATGTTTCTGTAATAGGAAGAAAAAAATCTGCTTTGATAGATGAATTATATTGTTCTGTGTCATAAACACAACTGCTTGCATAACAATAAGCAAGATGGTTTTTTCTTAGATACTTTATACAGAAAAATATCAAGTCAGCATGTTGGGAACTAGAAAGATCTACTGAGCAGGCACCCCCAATGCTGAACCAAGTAGATGTAGACTGAGAACATCCTTCTGAAGGACCTCAGTTCCTGTCTTTTAGTTACTCATCTCCTATACTGAGCCATGGCGATTAGATGTTGGGGCAGTGTGGGAAAACCTGAGCCTCCCTTCAGACAACAGTAGGCATTGCTCAAGTATTTTGCCCGTGTTAAACCCAAGAAGGCCCTACTGTCTCAGTTGAATGAGAGGGTTGGTCCCATACAAAGGCTGTCTTTACCAGCATGCTCCACAACTGAGTGAGAACTAAAGAAAACCTTCTGAGCTCTTGCTGATTTTTCGAGCAGCAAAATCCCATAGTCTGTCCTTAATTACAAAGACAAGCTCATCTTCATTGGGTTTTGGAAAGAGACAAACTGACTTGCATTTACTGTGTGCTGTTACAGCTCACCACCACTCCAGCACTGCTGAATGTGTGGGTTCTGACTCAGGAGAGCATTTTCATTTGAGCCATGCACAGGGGTTCTCTATGAAATAAAACCCTGTAACTCCAAATAACTCTTTGTTAACTTCAAAGCCCTGGCAAGAGCTTTGGAGCTCACAAGATGCACTGAGAGCTGGCAGCTGGGACTATCAGGCTGACAAAGAAGCCTCCTGGACACACTTAGTATATAAACAAGAAAGGTCAGATCATTCTCCTATGGAATATGATACTGATACCACTTACCCATGAGGTAACTATTCGGTTACATGGACTGGCATGACCCAACCTCTGTGTAGGAGAGTGAAGAGAGCTGTACACACCAGACTCTTCTTTTGTAGACCCTGCAAAGCAAAGCCTGATTGATAGTGAGGCTTTCTAGTGACAGTGCACAGAAAACACATTTGGCCATGTCCTTCCCTGAAAAGGTGAACATAAGCCCTTTGCCCTCCTGAGAGAGCTATCAACACCTCAGGGCCCTGGCTCAGCTAAACCAGCAGCTGGCAAAAGCCCCAGGAGAGGAGAAAATCGACTGTGAGCTGCTCCTCCAAGGCTGATGTCTCTCAGGGACATTTCACAACAGAATGAGGACAACTGAAAAGACTGCCTCATCCTTTTGTCATTGACTGCGTTATCCACTGCTGTTTCATGGGCTGGCAGTATGCTGCTCTACCCCATCCTGCACTCCCCCTCTTTGCAAGGAACTGGTGCAGCTTACTGGGGAAGCTCAGATGAGAGTGGGATCCATAGGGATGTGAGTCACACAGAGGTGAGGCAAGCCAGTAGACCTGTAACACAACCAGGTCTCTGGATTATCAGAGGGAAAAAATGTGAAGGACATATTGCAAAATGTGCCTCTCGCAGACAGACATGGAGTCACTGATAAACAATCCTCCAAACACTGTTGTTCAAATAACATTTGAATCATTCTCTGACTCAGTGATCAATGAGAGATGGGTGACAGAAAGAACAACAGCTAGCTAAGATTAAAGAAAGCAGTGAGCGAAGTGTGGCATTCCCAGCTTAGCCTTTGGTGAGCTGGGTCAGAAAATTACTGAAAAAGTCACTGTTCTGGATAAATCCTCTCTAAAGCTGTAATAGTGGAGTTTACATTAGAAAATGTTCATCGGCTGCTTTGCCGCCAATGGCACTTCTTGGAGTGGGATAGCATTTATAGCTCTGTCCAGTTTCTCCTAATCATCAACTGTTTCTCTGGCACTTTTCTATTTTCTTGCTCTAGATTAATGAGCACTGAGAATCTCTCTCAAAAGAGCTGTTAGAATCAAATTACATCTCCTCCAAAAGCAAGAAAAATAATAAGAAAATGAAGAGAAAACTTAGTTAAGCCTTGCTTAGGTATTATTTAGGACTTTGCTTGAGGAACTTTCTCCAATGAGTTAAAAGTAAAATAAATATAAGTTGCTGTCCCATGGAGAAATCCACACAATTGTTGGCTCAGAGAAGTGTCTTCCCATTTGCCCAACAGAAAAAATGAAAGTTTTTCAGTAAATGACTAAACAGATATGAATGTCCATGACAGGAATTACCCATTTCCACAGCTGCCCAAAATGATCAAGGCCTGACCATATAGTGTTTTCATTTTACAGAAGTAGTCTTAGTCAAACTGTTCCACCACAGGCAAGCAAGTCTGCAAGATTTTTAATTATAAAAAGCCCAACACAAGCAACCACACCCCCCCAGCCAAACCCAGCACAAGTTTAAACAACCCTCCTGATGAACTTTGGTGTCTGTATCTTGAGCAAAACAAAAGCTGCTGATCTTTGGAAACACTGAACAGAACCACTCCCATTTACATTGTAAGGCATGATGAGGATTAAAAACTACTTGCATGAGTAAAAGGGCTGCAAGACCATGTTTTGTATGTTTGGCCAAAGTAGCACCAGAGGTCAGTGGCACAGCAGGAATTTAACCTCTGAGCACCTGTCCAGCACGCTAATCTCCTAGAAACCTTACCTTCCTCCCTTATGAAGCCAGAACAGGTCAGTCCAGATGCACCACCAGCCACTGCTGGCACGAGGTCTGTGATGATGTGAAGGACAACACAGTGCTCACACCTTGGGACTGTCTCCAAGACACCTACAGAGAGCACAAGGCTGCCGACAAGACCTTCAGCCAGGTGGTCCAGGGAAATAACAAACTCTTTTTTTTTTTTTTTTTTTTTTTTGTCCTGGTGCTATTGTGAACTGATAGAAAAGCTTCTCTCTCCTCACACCATTAGTCTCATGAAAAGCAATAGTGTCTGTGACAAGGTGCCACTGTTTCAGAAAAGGCATTGTGTACCTTTACTTTTGACAGGGACAGTGAAGAGGAAACCATGAGCATTTGAGGTTTTAAGAACCACACAGCTTGAAAACACTCAGTGAGGAAAGTGGTCCTGGGATGAAGCCCCATGGCAGGTCTCAGCAGACATGGTGCTTACCCAGCTGCAGCAGCAGCCTCACAGCTCAGCAATCCCTCAACCTCTCTGTGCTAAGAGTGGGCTGAGGTGAGAGGAGTGGGAGGTGAGCTCATTTCCCCTTTTCTCCATTTCCCTTCCATGCACCCATTAGAGGTGAGGTGAGGATAAGCTGATGAACGCACACAGGCTGCTTAGATTCTGCAGTGATAAGCACCACAAAGGTCCCACAGACACAAGAGAAGCAGGATGCCAGCAGCAGCTGCCAGACCTGAGCATGCATCCAGACCTCTGCAAGAGCTCACCATGGCTTTTAAAGGACCTGTTCTCTTGGGGCTGATTTGTTTATTCCCAATCCAATATGTTATCTTTACATCGCAAAGTTTATTTCTGAACATGTCAACACACTTCTGAAAAGGTCAGACATATGAGGGCATGCACCCGTGATGGTGCACAGGGAGGCACAGACACAGCTGCATTCCTGGAAATTACAATTTGAAGGGTTTTCACAGGAAAGTCTGACACAGCAGCTGGGTTGGCAGACACACGTAGGCGAGCCATCATCTTCCCCCTTTTGTTATCACTCGCATTTCATTTCTGTGCTTTGCATGAAAATCTGAAGGTTGCTTCTAAGTATAGGTTTTGCTGGCTTTGTTTGAAAGCTTGCCATAGCTCTCAGACATGATAACACCAGCAGGGTGCTAGCTGAACTATATTTATCAATGTATTTCATAAAGGAAAAACTTAAGTGGTTTTGAGAAGTTGAGGCCTTCCTTTTCTTTTCTTCCTTTCTTTTCCTTGGAACACACAGCTTAGTTGTCACCCTGACAAGTAAGACATTATTAAAAGAGGAGACCCAGGATCTGTTTTCAGACAACAATGCTTTGGATAAGAAGCTTGTGTTTAAATGATACTTGAGAAACATAACAATTCAGTTTTCCTCTGCCTTTTTTTTTAATTTCTAAACAAACAAAGAAGATATTTCATTGATTCTTCTCATCCCTCAGCCTGTAGCTTGATTGTGACACCCCAGCAAAGCCAACTGATGGCTGGGGACTGCTGTCTGCTCCCACCAGGAGCAGTGACAGTACCCAACCAACATCTTTAAGTGTAGGACTGCATTAAGAGCTGTTTAAAACACCAAACCAGTGAAAACAGCCTTTAAAACAATAAAACAAGTGGTATGCTTTTCCAGATAGTAAACATACCCCATGTAGGCCATAGGTCCTGTGAGGCACCTGGAGATGGCCCACAGCCACATGCCTGCTCCTCGCCTCACAAGCCCCGGCATAGCAGGGGATGGCTCTTTCCAGGGCTGTGCAATCACTTGGTCCCCACACTTCCAGTCTGACTGAGAAAGGCAGTGGGGAGGACAACAGAAGAATTCCCAGTGCCACCATTTCCTCCATTAATGCACAGTTCTGCCCCACTCTAGGTGTCCAGGGGAGCAGCAGCAGGAAACGCTGGAAGAAGCAGCAGTGGTGTAGCTCTGCTCTGGGTTTTCACAGAAGCAGGGCACCCCACCCTCCCCATCCCAGAAAATCTGGGCAAAATTCACATCACAGGTCTTTCCTACCACACCTCTACTTGGCAGCCATGTCCCACCAGGAGGGCAGGACTGGAACAGGAAAAACTCTCCCTGGGAGAGGTGACAGATAAGAGAGTGCTGAAATGCAGGCATTCAACTTGTCTGGAACGTCAGCATGTCAAGGCTACAGCACTGATGAAATGTCTGCAAATGGGCTGGTGAGAGAAGCTGCCTTTGGCACTCTGCACTGTGGTGCTAGTGCCTTATCCAGAGTTCCCAAATGCTTCCCGGTAGGGGATAACAGAGGGTGACCATTTTTGCTGTCCAGAGAGTGTGGGACCCCTCCAAGAACCCGCTACCAAGATTCCCCAAAAGCTGCTCTACTTCAAGTAACCATTGTTGTCATTGCTCATTCCTCAACGGGTATTTTGATGCATGTTTAACATTGGATTCAGCAAATATGTGAGGAAATAAATCCCAGTTACCTGAAGGCAACAAATTACAAGCATAAACATTTGTTTCCTTAGCCTTGGAATTCCTTTGTTCCATGTGATAGCAGAATTGACCCCATACATTGAAAGGAACAACGTAGAAATACTAGAAAATTAGGAATTTTTTTTCACAACAATATTCTGGTTCCCCTTGAGGAGAAGATGCCATGAAAGTTCAAATATTTGATAAATCACAGATTAACCACTGAACCATCTGTGGAAAATTTTGAAGGTGTACTCATTAAAACATTCATGGTTATGCAGAAAAATCATTCACAATTTCAAACCATTTACAAGCTGTATATAGAGGGATTAACTTAGCGGGAGAGAAGGGTGGGATGGAACCCAGCACTCTGTGGGCAGGGAATGTATCAAGGCTCTTCATCTAGAGCTGATATTAGTGCACTAACACATACTTTTTTTTACTTCCCACCTCTCATTCACACAGACAGGCTGTGCTGGCCCACCTGGCTGCCCCTGCCATCCCAGCCAGTGCTGAATCCTGCCTGTGGAAAAGCACATGCTGGGGTACAAGATGCTTCATAAATGCCAGACACTCGGACTGATGCTTTCTGAGTTTGTGCTCTGTGTGAAGGTGAAGAAGGGGTCCATGGACTCAGGGTGACACACATGATGACAACAGCAGGAGTATGAACTGTCCCCAGATCAGCCAGTCACATCACGTGCCTCTAAGTCATGCCTCTAAATTGTAACATGAAAAGTTAGAAATCATATGGAAGATGCTGTATCTTAAACCAGATGAATCTACACTTGAAGTCAAAGCTGACAAACCCACTAGAAATGCAGAAACATATATACATGCTTTCCTTTATACACAGCTAAAAATAGTCTTGATTTCAATGCAAGTATTCAGCTCTCATAAAATCATTTGTGGGGCCACAGATTTATTCTGCTGAATGCTGTTTAACCCTCATTATGTTTCACCTCTCAAATGATCACCTCTAAAAATGGGAGGAAATTATTTCTGTATGATTTTATCCCTCTAGAGTATAGGCATTTGATAAATACATATTGCCTTTCTATGGTCAATGACAGTTCACCCCTTTTTAAAGTAATTGCTAACCCCCAGTCTCCAGTTTCTAAGTATAGCACACACCCTCAGATGTTTAAAGAGTGAGACTCAATGTTTGCCATCATTTCAGACTTATCTTTGGCAAACAAGGAATTGACTCCACTATAATCCCCAAAAGGAATATATCTGTCCTTCCAAAATCCACATTCAGCCTGGCTGCCATTGTACTAAGAAATTCAGGTCCAAATCACATGGTCACAATCTTAAAAACTGCAATTTAACCTTGAGTTCACTCTCAGTTTATCTTTCAGTGGATCCTCTAGAATTAGTACCAAAAGAGTTTTTACACTAAAAAGAAACAGAAGCTACAATAAGGTAAAATGTTCTTCTCCACACTTAGAAAATCTGTAAATTGCAGCATTCTGAATGCTGAAGCGGTGTGAGGAGGGATGAATATATATGTATATAAATCTATCTATCTGTATCTGCCTAGGTATAAAATCCCTCTCTACTACTGCTCAACTGTGTGACTACACAGAAATCATTTTACCTATTTATGCATCTCACTGACCACAGAAAATGGGGAAAACAAAGCTTGCTTACAACCAATTTGATATCGTTTGGGATTAACTCTGCAGCGTATTTGAGACTGTTGAAAAGACAGGATAAATGAAGAGACCTCCTGCTCAAAAGAGCTCTTTACATCCATGCCTCCAGAGGCACTGGGTAGGTGGGAAAAAACAAAAAGGGGCACAGGAGGAATGGATGAAACCACAATAAAAGGACAAAGCTGCAGCAACTGTTACAACACACCAGTAAAATGAAATGATGAACAGATCTTAGCCTCAGAGCGTGTCATTAAGCTCCACCCAGTTTAATGGATACAGTTGTTTCCACAGCAACAAATTATTTTCAATAAAAAATTAAAACCCCAAAACCAATAAAGCCAGGCAAAGATGGGGCACATACCAAATATGGGATGGGACAATAAAAGTTTTATCACTTCTTGTTGGATATAACCTGCATAATTCACATGTGCTTCTGCTGCTTATGTGTATTGCGGTCATGGCTGTAGAATTTTACAGCCTCCTCACAGCTTGGCAAATTCTCTATTGATTTGTCTCTTGCAAACACATCAAGGGGAAATGTGAAAGTGTTAAATCACAAAGACATTTCACCTCACAAGCTGTAGCCACGTGGAGGAACAACCTTAAGCTAACAGGATTGTGGGATGTGCCTGTTTTTGCAGGTCACTTAAGTACTGGATCAGTGTCTACACTTGTTGGTCTTGGTCAAACAGAACAAACAGCCACCAACAGAGATCTCATCTGCTTGGTAGGTGATGTTAAGATGCTGTTGCCTGTGAAGTTTGCTGCAAGCATTGGAGGAGCAGAGCCAGGAAGGTCCAGGACATCTGTTTCTGTGCTTTCAGGAGTACGAAACAGAAGATTCGCCACAGGGTATTGGCAATTCAGCTTGTTAAGTATCATCAGTGATTCACATCACAATAACCTCCTGGTGAGAATGACAGAACTGCAATGGCCTAGAAAGTGTGCTCTACACCATCAGGTAAGGCCCTCCACAAGGTGTGCAAAAACTAATCACTGGCAATATTCTGCTTCAGCAAGAATTTGTTTGCTCACTTTTAAACATGATGGCTTCAGGAAATTTTGAGCTTAGATTTGTTTTACTGTTCTGACAGTTGTCTTCAAGGCACATGCTCACAGTATGTGGGGTAAATCCACTGACTCTTGGGTCTATGAAAGAGGAAGACTCAGAATTTAATCCCCAGAATTTTTTTACCCATGTAAGGAGCATGTGTGCGCTTTGCATGTTTCCAGCAGGAGTCTTACCAGGCACTTCTCCTGAAAGGATCATGTTTGCTTCCCAGCAACTGTTTCAGAAGGGGAGGGCAAAGCACAGCTCTCAGAATAGCAAAGTAATAGGACTTCCACCACTGCAGCCCAACCCAATGCCACCGTGTCTTCAGCAGTCCCACAGAGTGGGTCTTCAAGCCACAGTGATGCCCAAGGTTCAAAAAACACCTAGATCCAGCATCCTCATTTCAGAACATGTTAGTGCTGGAGCCAGGACAACACTGAAGACTCAACATCCCTGGCAAAGGCAGTGTGATAGAATTTGAGTGTTTTTGGTGCTTGGTAGGATCAATCCTCACTGCATTGATGTTGCAGGGAAGAAAAATCATAAAACCTACACGAGCAAGTGGCTCAGTGCCTAGAAGTGGCCTGGAGAAGTGGAACATAACTGGTTAGGCTGTTAAAATACTGCCTGTTACACTTTTGGCGTCTGCAACTGTCACTCTCAAACATGATCTCTGAGTCAGAACAGAACCAGGAATACCCCCAAAAAGAAGTTTGTCCACAGCTTTCCTGTCCTAGGTGTTAAAAACATTTACAACATGAGTATGGGCTTTTTCCTTGTAGTCCCCTCGGAAGCCAGTGCTGCTTACAGATGCAGTCAGCTTACAAGTGTGCTGCAAGACCTTAGAGCCTTCCCAAGATCTTCCAAAGTCATCTTCTGGAAAAGTTGATGCCTTACTTCTGAGCTCACACAAGCCTATATGACCTAAATTTGGGATCCAAATACAATTATAGTCAGACAGATAATGGAAAATTTGGGAAAACTGGAAAAAAACCCTGAAAACTGAAGAAGAAGGAAACAAAAACCCTGAAATCTCAAGCAGTTTTTTCCTCAGTCAGTTTAAAATATCTTTTTTGATGAGACTTTGATTTGTTCTTTGGTTATGGAAAACCATTGTTTATTTATCAACTTGAAGGTGGGGGGAGCAATGTTAGTTTTATAAAAATGACCCCGGTCTCTTCTGATACTATTCTATGATCATGCACGTGGGAAATGCTAGTTGTATGTCCCAGTTTACTTAGACAGAAAAACCACTGTGGGCTTCAGGAAGGAAATGTAATTTTTTTAATGACCTGATTTAATAGATAAATGTTTCTTGAGAATCTCATTAAAGACATAGAAACAGCAGCAGGTCAAAGAAGCCATCTGCAAAATAAATATAACAGGTCAGATCCTTCATAAAATAGATGCAACTTCCGTAATTTCGGAAGACCAACCCTGCATTTGCAAGAGCCTCAGGGCAGAGTCCTGCCTGCCTCTCATGTGATCCATACAAGCTCCCTGCTGATTTCCCTGTGACTGCAAAATACCAAGCCAGGTGGAATCTGGGCCTTCTGTATTTGCCTAGAAGGGAAAGTAGTTCTTGTAAACCTGTCTAGTGAGCGACAGCTGCTGGACTGTGATCATCTAACCATCACCCAGAGATAAATCTGTTACTCTCTGAAGCATTGGACAAACTCCTCCTGCTTGTTGGGAGGATAAAAGGAGCTTCCCTTTAACTGGATGAGGTTGTCACCCAACACAATTTGTGCTGTGTTAGTCCTCATGGCAGGACTGGTCACCACTGGGTGTTGAGATACACTGAGCCCATGAGCAGCTCAGTGAGGCTCCTCCATCTCACAAGTGCTGGGTGACCATGCTGGAGCAGTGATGCAGAAACCCGGTAGGCCTGAGAATAGGCTTTGCCAGGAAAGACTAAGACAAGGCAAGCACTGAATCCCTTAGTCTTTCTGGTGTTCTTCATCACAGTATCATCATTCAGCAACAGCCCTCCTTCTGCTGCCAATGCAGTTGTAGAAATGTCCTTGTTGCTCCTCATATCCTTCACCAGCTCTAATTCCAGACAAGGATGGGCCTGCCTATTTCCATCTCTTCAATCCCAGGATACTTCTATGTGCTTCTATATTTCTCTTCAATGTCCTGTCTTGTTTTCCAACTCTTAGTGCTAGTTTGGTTCACTAAACTGAGTGAGGGGTTCCCCATTCAGCCAAGGTGACATCCTGCCATACCAACTCATCTTCCTGCACATAAGGAATGGGCCACGCATCCCAGGGCAGCCCAAAACAGACTGCAGTGGTGGTTTTCCTGAGGATGCTTCTCCACTGGTTAAAAGCCATCACTGTGTATGTGTCAAGGAGCAATCACTGGTTGTTTTTGCTTTCACAGAAGAAAAGCTCTCCCTCCAGACAGGGAGAGTTCAAGTTTCTCTGTGAACTATTCTCCCTTAAAGACCGTATCAATGTAGCAGCCCCATGGACAGAACATAGTCCCTATTTTGATATCCCTCCATCCCCAAACAGGTTAAAAATCTCTGCTTTCTTGCTTGACAGAGGACTGGTAAAACCTGCCCTTAATTCATTTACAGGAAAGGCAATGCAGCTGTATTCTGTTGAATCATATCACAGAGTCATAGGATTCCAAGTTGGAAGAGTACCTCAAGGATCATCTGATCCAACCTTTCTTGGCAAAAGTACAGTCTAGACTAGATGGCCCAGCACCCTGTCCAGCTGCTCCTTACAAGTGTCCGACACTGGGGAATCCACCACTTCCCTGGGGAGATTATTCCAAAGGCTGATTGTTCTAATAGCAAAAAATTTTCCCTCTTGTGTCTAATCAGAATCTCCCCAGGAGTAACATGTACCCATTACCCCTCATCTTTTCCATGTGATCCCTTGTAAAAAATGGGTCTCCATATTCTTTGTAGCCACTCTTTAAGTACTGGAACAACAGAGCAACAGAGATACCTGTGAGTTGTCAGTGTCATCCTTTGCCCCAGCTGAGCTGAGGGATCACAGCATCTGTAGCAGGCAAAAATGAAAATAGCTATATCTAAATCCTCCCTGATCCTAGTCATTGTGCTTCTAAAAGTGCTTACAAATTATGTCAAAAAAACAGATGCCTGAGGTCAAATAAGTGGCCTTGGCTTATTGCTGTACACAAGGCTTTGACATAAACCCCATGTAAGACATCAAATGGGCAGAGCTGTGCCCTGTGAAGGGACTTCTGCAGCGCTGGTGCAGCGACTCAGCCAGCAGCAGTGGCCTGCAGCACTGCTCTGCTGTGATGCTTGAGTCTCAGCTCTGCTGGCTGCAGTCAGGGTTTCAGCTGTGGATGCAGCAGACCTCAAAAACACTTGACAGCACAAACAGGCTCTTTTTTCTACAGGGAAGGAAGAGCTGACCTGCAAGGAAGGGAACAGCTATCAGCTGGTTTTATCTTGACCTGGTTTGATCTCATCAGAACCATTAGGATAACTTATCAGCAAACTTAGAAGATGGAATATATATAGTCAAGGACTGCAGGAGGACTAGGAGAGGTGATTTTTTTCTTTAGTCACTCTGTATATGATCAATGTGAATATTTTCCTAAGTGTTTTAAGAACTGTATATTACATGTTTTTCCATATGGACAAATGATTACCATGGAGTATCACAGCTGCCTTAAGCAGTAAACAGAGCTCTAGCACAAACAATGGAAAATATAGTGGTCATCATGAAAAAGTGAACATTTGCCAGAAAAATTACCACACTGTGGTATATGAAAAGACCACAGTTACTTCCTGCTCTGAGTAAAAATGGAAAATGTGGTGTCTCAGATACTAATAGGCTGGTAACTGTTAGTAAATGTTGACTTTTCTATGGTATCCTAAACTGAATCTAAGACTTTTTTGAGGTCCTGCCATTGCTCTTTTTCCAACCCACAACAGACTGCATTTCACTGGTGCATGAAATGACCCTTCTGCCATGTATAATAAGTTGTGCAGCCCTTTGATACAGCACAGAGCGGGTCACTGTGTGCAAGCACCACTGCCCTCTGATGAGTGTACTGAGAACTGCTCTCAGTATCACCTAATCCCCTACTGCCCTGCATTCGGAGGAACTCCCCCATCACAGGATGGTAGCTACGCTCTTGAGGCCAGTAGAACTGCACTCTTTCCCATGTGTGCCATCAGCTTCCAAGCAGCAGCTACGTGAGACAACTAGAGCTGCTTGGAAAAGCTGGGCTGGAAAGTTTTTCGATGAAAAACGGAAATTGTATTCCAATGAAATCTTTGCAACAAAATGTTCTATTTCCTCGTTAACTGTAGAAGTGGTTGGAAATATCCATTTAAAAATCTTTCCGATGGAAACCAGATTTTCCCCCCTTCCTATCCACCACACCCCACCTCCCCTTTCCAAGTAAAAAATACATGTAGAGAACAAGTGTAATTTTTCAGTAAGGTCTCCTGAAGACCATCACATTTTCCTGTGGCTGTGGGTTAGATGAAATCCTTAAGATAGCACCCTACCTCCTACAGCTTGGTTGTCTCTGTTCTTTCCAGTTCCATTAGAAAATGTTGTTGTTTCATTCATTGAGAAAGACAAGAAGCATCATGTTATTTCTCAGCTTTGGCCCTCCAAGTGCACTCCCAATTCTGGTTAGATGCAAATTTCTTTAAAGTTTTGCCCGCAATGCAGTGCCTCAGTTTCATGCCTCTGATCCCATGTGAATTTGTCTTTATTATTTGTATTACTGCTAATTTATTCTTAAATGTACTGATTTTTCCCCAATTATACTGGAACCCTCAACAGCATTTCAGATAAAGATCTCCAAAACCACCCCACCAGCTTAACGCTCCTTTAAATTGCAGGTTGTTAAAAATATAAACAGATCTGGCTTTATGTACTCCTATTTCTCTTCCCCAAATACATTTTATGTCTAGCCTTTCCAACTAGCAAAAGGGCCATGAAATCTCTCTTTCCCTGAACATCCTAGTGAGCCATGTTAGAATTAATCACTTTTTAAGAGGTACATACACACTCCTGAGGATAGGATCACAACTGGATTTTTTTTGTCAGCTCAATGGCAAATGCAGAACTGAGCCCCTGCTCTTACGAGGGGGGGGAAGAAGGAGACACAGTTTTATACTTATTCAGAGGATATGAGAGGTGCCAAGAGCAACATAACAGGAATACAACCTCCTATACCACATATGGTCTCACTTATCTGTTATTCACATAAGAATTCCACGTCTTTTGCAAAGAGCAAATAAGAGTTTGAGAGCAAATGAGCAAGTATACTACTTGAGAAACTGAAGACTTCACTTTGTTTAAGCAAGCCAGTGTTGAATATGGAAATAAGACCTGACACAACCTTCTTACAACAGTTAAAACTGGATTTAAATGCAAAACTTTACTAATACCCATCTCTTATTGTTTCTGCTTCTATCAATCTCTTCATGCAGAGAATCTAATAGAGATTGACATTCTCTCTGAAGAATTTTTTGAGCAACAGGAGCAATATCATAGAACAGAGCCCTGCTTAAAACACAACTGCATGATTTAAACATCCTCTTGAAAGTCTGTCAATTGTCTTTCAGATTAGAACACTCATTTTCAATTCTGTAGGATCAAAAAATCTCTATAACACATTATAAACATTTGCCAAAATTACCTTCAAAGGGAAAACTGTCTCATAGAGAGAGAACAAAATCCTGATCGTGCTCCATTGCTGTGCCTAATCCCCAAACCTTCAAACTCTGACCCACAATCCCATTCATCATGACTTTACACAGTCCTGCCCATCAGTCAGGTCCTGCAAACCATTCATTTGTTGGCTTTAACTTGGAAGAAATAAAAAGCAACATGAGTAAAACCGCGACAAATGTGCCCATCAAGCAACTTATAATGTCAATTCCCATTTCCTTTCCATGGGCTCAAAGCCATGTCCAACTGAACCAGTCTCAAAAGCTAAATTTCAAATGTCCTTCAGGAATGGACTTGTTGAGAGCCTCCTCCCACTCCCCCACAACATTCTGGACATGTAACTCCATAAAAGTTCTGCTGAGCTCAAAAGCACTGATTTAAGAGCAAGTTGTGATTCAGGATGAATTAGGGTGATGGCTTTCAGCTCCATACGATCTTGGAAAGGTCATTCCTCCCTTTGAGCCATGAAAGTACAAAGCCTTACTGTTGTCCTATTTGACTAACTTGCTTTCTTGATGCTCTTTAAACACAGGAGATGGCTTGTTTAGTTTCTGCGCTCACTCGGTACTATCACTTTATCTAACAGTACTTAAAGACTCAGAGAACTTAATACTTAAAGAAAATTCATTTGTTCATGTCTGTGGTCTTTTCACAAGTTTAAGACTTCTTATCCTTGTGTTCCATTTCTTTTAGGTAATACATACAAATAGTAAAAATCTCATTAATTTACAGAATAACTGGAGATAATGGGTGTTTGCAGTCTGCTACTGAAGAAATCCATTTCTATGTGTCCTGCTGTGACCCGTTCCCTTTTAATAGAAGAAGTTGCTTTTGGATGGGTGCCTAATGCAAACATATTGCTGTACTGAATAAACAAATGAGTAGATAGTTGCTTCCAGATTTTCAATTCTTTATAATCCTCAAGGAGTAAAGTGAGCAGAATGTGGTCCAAAAAATACAGGCTGCTCTGATCTTTAGAGCTCCACTTAATAAAAGCTTATTTGCATCCCCAGCTATGGTTGTATATTTGTTTCCTTGGCATTCATATCAGCTGTGATACCCATTGATCAACAGAATATCGCAATGGAATCTTTCCTTACTATCACTCCCAATTCTTTTTGTTTCGTCTTTAAAAAAAAAAAAAAAAAAAAGAAAAAAAAAGAGAGAAAATGAAGCAAGTATTAAAAAGTATACACATTTATGTATTATTAAATAAAGGGGTTTTATGCAATGAATGTAGTGAAGTTAATGAGCTTTTGTCTGGTTTGTGGAGCAGGTACACCCTGCAGGCCACACTGCAGCAGAGGTGGAATGCATCACTGTGCCCAGTCTGGGCTTTCTTCTGAAGAAAATACGCCCCCATAGAGAGGAAGGACCAAAGTCTCTGTGACATTTAATGAGTCCAGACAGATTGACTGTCTCAAAAAGTATGGATAATTTGAAAAAAAGGCAGAATAATCCTATGGGGCTGTATTTTGGCTTCACTGACGTCAGCTGTCAAACTTTCACAGCTTCAGAGGAGTTACAATTTCACCTCTGCACTGCAGGGAGGTGATGTGGCCCAGGATATTGAGTAACACCCAGCTCCTGGTTTGCAGACCCTGTTACCAGCTCTTCCCACTTTTGCTACCCTTGACAAGTTTCTTAATGCCTCCACTCATTCCATTTGTAATTGGGATGGCAGTAATTAGCGTTTATAAAATCCTTTTAGTTCCATGGATGAATAAAGCCACGGACAGCAGGATGCTATAACTCATTCTGAGCTTTGCAGCCTTTTGCCATAAGCCTAACATCTGAAACAGCCTAAATGGAGACATCTGAATCTTACATGATGTTTCATCTACCAAGGGGTTTGGCTGGTGATTTTCTTCTAAACTTGGCAGGGACTGATAATGTCGAAATGTTACAGAATATCTGCATCTTACCAAAAATCTGTAAGACTTCTGGTGATAACCCTGGACCCAAAAGTGGCAGTTCCCAACACTGCAAGCTAAGTTTGTAATCTTTTAAAAATCCCTTCATCACTTTGAAAAAAGTCCATTCAGCAAAACTGCTGTTAAAGCCTCTCCTGTCACCAACAAGATTGCTTATAGGAAATATGGTGGCCATTAAACACCATTGACTTTCTCAGCATTGGATTTAGGTGCTACATGCTCTCATGTAACAGGCAGCTAAGGACACTCAGAAGGCAAGAGCACAGCTGAGACAGGGAAGGGAACTGAGGCAATCGTATTAAGGTGATACAGACCACAAAATCTGCCAGACTGGAGTAAACTACTGGTCCCAGACAGCCTACCACTTGTGGAAGAGCACCATGGGCTCCCTTTTACACTTCAGTCTTTCTGGCTGCCACACAGAGTATTTTATATGGAATTGTGTTTGCCATGGAACCCTGTTTCTTGTGGGGAAAAGCTGTTAAAACACTTTTTAAAATAACTTTCCTCTGTTCAGTTCCCAGATGTTTCACATGGAAACAAAACCACATCTACTAAAACACAACTAATGTCAGAGGGCTGAACAGCTCTGAACTAAAGAAACGGTTGTACAGTTACCCTCTTCTGTACAATTACAGCCTCTCCATGTCTGTTTTAAGTTCATTTGTTTGGCTCTTTTTTCCCTAGTCAGAATTGACATAATTAACAGAACTGCTGGACACTAGCCTGGCACAAGAGATCACAGCTTGAACTGAGCTGGCTGGACACTAGCCTGGCATAAGAGATCACAGCTTGAACTGAGCTGGTTTGCTTCTACGTAGTTTGGTCTTTCATGATGAAAGATGTGCAAACAAGAAGAAAGATTTCTACTGCAATGTCCAGAAAACTGGCAGGACTTGACAATATGGCATCTCAGAACACCCCAGCCAAAATGTTGTCCTGTGTGCAAATCAATTAAGGTTAGCAGATGCTGAAAAACTTCAGCATGATATGCCAGATCCCATGGAGGCTTAGATTATGCTCCCATCACTGAGCTTATCATGCTCTTCAATTAAAGCCAGGTATAAACTTTGGTTGTTTTCACTGTTAGCAACAAAAGTCCTCCCTGACTTTACTATAATACACAATACTAAATACTAAAACCCACAATATTACAAGGAGAATATAATCTGAGTTGAGAGTGATGTAGCCTGTTTGCTGTAGTTACCTATTACAAAAACAAAAAAGAGGCTAAGCCACCTGACTCAGTGAAACAGGCCTTCTTTTAGAGTTCAAGTGAAGTGAGAGTTGTCTTCTTACAAATGGGGCCTGGTTGGAAATGCTGTACACAATTATCTGTTGAACCTGCATTTGGAAGGTTGGTGAGAATTGGCCTGAACACAGCTCACACTCACCACATGCAATAATTCAATATCACACATATGCCAGAAGGTGAAACTAATGACTGTCAAGCTACATCTTCTCTGGAAGGCAGTTATTTTGTCTACAGCAACCTTCTCAGTGCCTCCATTTCTATGACTTGGGTACGACAGTAAAACACAGCCTTACACAGCCTATGCCATAACAGGGATCCAAATGGGCCTTTAAATGCATATTACCCTGTTATTCTTCAACCCCCTTCTCTTCTTGCCTGGAAGACTCCAGGCAGTTTCCACAATATCTCAGGCTTTCATTCTGAGTGAAGTTGCAACAGATCCAGTCCTGAGGCTCCAAGTGATTAAGATCTGGGGTATTTTCACTTTTTAAAGACAGGGGATCTGAAGTTCAGCAACTTCAGTGAAACATCTGTCCTGGTTGACACATCTTCCCCAGAGCTGGAAGCAGTGTCATTTCATAGCAGTGAACAGGCAAGTATCCTATAGTATTCAGGGAGTAATTCTTCTCACTACAGAATCTGGATTAAGCAGACAGGCCAAGTTTTAGGGTGAATTCCCCTGTAAAATATTCTTGCCAAGATGCTGTGAATTTTCAAATTCCCCAACCCCATCCCACAGCCTCTCCCAGAGCTTGGCCACAAACATGTCAGAAGCAAATCCCCCCAGAGAGAGGACTGGGCTAACGCTGGAGGCATTTGGGTCTAGACAGATCTAACGAGTCTAAACAGAGTACAGCAGTATGACTTACTTGCACCGAGTATGTTCACAAGGAGGCACAGTAAAGCCTCCCACGGAGAAGTCAGACCACCCTCATATATCCCAGAAATCATCTGTGGTCTACATACATGCTTATTAATGAGCCTCCACCCCAAAATCATTTGCCACAGACAGTAAAGGGCAGGGCTCCCACACATGGCCATGATACAGCTCGAGCTCTACATTCCCGTCTCACCTTCAATCCAAGTTCCTTGAATGAAGCTCAGCAAGGCAGTCTCCAGGTTAAGAGGACCATGATGCCTGAGCCAGGTAGTGATGTGCTACAACCACCTACAATGAGAAGCTTAGTGGAAAGTTGTATTGATTTCTGGCAATGTTCTTTGAGCCCTTGAATGAAGACCATGATAATTTGGTGCTTGGTAAAGAAAAAGGAGTCTCAAATCTATGTCTCCTGCAACATTTGCAGCCAGGAGTGAAAAAACACAGCAGACATTAAGACAGGGTACTATTCTTGTATGGCCCCTGTGATGTCAGGATATTACCTATCCTAAATAAAAATTATGATGGCAATTGCTTAGTGAATGAACATCAGCAAGACAGAGCAAATGCTGTGTAATGCTTAAACTGAAACAGTTCCTTGCTTGGAATAGATTTCAGTATCTTTGGAAATAACTGCTCATGTATGAATGGTCCTCAATCTCCCTCTGTGTCTTGCTATTATCCTTCAAGATGTTTTCATGCAAGGAGGAATGGCAGCTCCCACAGAAGTGTGCCTTGGAAATTAGGAGGGAACCACCACAATCTAATAGCAAATTTTAGATGTTTCCAAAAGCAACTAGAACATTCAGAAGGAAGGACAAGGCAAAGCATGACACCAATGCAGAGTTACTGCTGTTCTGCTCTCCCTAATTCACTGTATTCTTCATTGGCATGTAACCACATGTCTGCAGCCCAAGGGCTGTTCTTTAACTCCCAGGATTGCTGCCATTTTCCATTCCACCAGCCAAATGAGCACTGTGTGAACTCTGTCTCAGCAAGTGAACTCAGTAAGTCCTTTTATTCTTCTCTGACCCTGCTAAAAGGGTTGTTAAAGCTACCCACCGTCTGTTCCCTGTGAGTATTTTATGCTTTGGTTTCTCATGACTCCTGCAGCTTTCCCTTATTTCTTCCCTGTGAAGCCAAAGCAAGAGACTTCCCTTCTTCAACCCCACTATCCATTTCCTACTGAAGATCTTTCCCTTTTGATCACTGATGTTATTCACATCCACCCAGCCTGCTCCAGAGCAACAGATTTGGAGGCAGTATGTTCCCTCTCCCTCCACTGCAGATCATTGCCTGTTTAACTGAAGGGGATGATTTCATGCTGGCTGCTCTTTTTAAGGCAAATAAAAATACATCCTGTCTCTTTGGATGCTGCTTTTGAAGCTCAGACCTAGCTGGAATCAAGAAATGGGTTAAAATCCAACAATGTGCTCATACTGTACCCAAATCTACTGCTAAATCTTTTTAAAAATTACACAAACCTACTGAGCTGACATACAAGCCACACTCAGGACCCCGTGGAAATGAGCTCACTTGCTTGTCAGGCTGTCATGGGTTGGACAAGGCACAGAGTCTTCTGTTTGCATAGTGGAGTTGCCCTGGCTCACCCTCTGTGTGTCCTTCAGCAATGCTGTGCCTTGGCTTAATCATCAGTAAACTGGAGACAATATGTACCTGCCTCACAAGCAGACGAGCTCATCTGCAAAACTCTGATGAAACTGCAGTATTAGCAAGTACAAATTAAGTTATTAGGACTAAAAAACACAAATAAATGTTCATGAGAAACAGGAGCCAAGTCCTCTGATTCATAACTCAGAGGTAATTTCACAACCAAGAGGTAATGAGATTCAGCTGATTTAAGCCTTACTATTTGTTTAATTCACCTGAGTTTTAACTACAAGGTTTAGGATTTCTTTTTTTATTATCTCTCTTATCATCTGTTCTGTGGAATCAAAGAAAATTTATCTCAACTCAGGGTATTAAAAAATAAACCATCAAAAGACAAAAGACTGGAATGAAAATGTATTATTTCATTTCAGTGAGACAGAACAAAGTACAGAGTCACTTAATCATTTCATAAAATCACAGAATTCAGACCACATTATTCATTCAGAGCAACTGTTGCTGATGTGCTTTTTCTTAACTGCTTGGAAGGAAGGCTTTGTTCGCAAACATTGTCGTCTTACTTCATTTAATGGAGTGCCCTGTTTTCCTTGTTCTAGCAGGAGAAATGAAGGCAAGGGTGCACCACTGTGCTCACAGGAATTTCTTTCTTAACCCCAACACCACATGTTATCTGAGGTGTCTCCTCCACACTTTAGTACAATTTGTATCATGGAGAAAGACAGACATAAAATACTGGGTGTGAAATCCTCCACTGTGTTGTTCTCTTTTACCTCCACTGAAGTTGATAATGTTTCAGAAGAGAGCCAAACCTTCAGAGACCACAAGGAAAACACAGGCTGTTACTTTAGGACACCAAAAATCATGGCTATCTGCAGGCCCCATTTCAGCCGGACCTTTTATGTCCAAATTGTGTGAAAAAATTTCATCAATACTCCCTCAAAAGTGCTGAGCCAGGAAAGTGAGAAAATCAATAGAATCACTCTGAAAATGCCACACCTAGAATTATTACAACTATTCCAGCTAGCACGGATGTGTTACTGATGACACTGAAATACTCAGAGAAGAAAAAGGTGGAAGGAAGAAAGTGACTCTTTAGACTCTCAACACAATCCCCAGATTCCAATAAGTCACTTCCCAAAATCATGTATCCTGAGAGACTTGAAGGCTGTTTTATACAACCCGGCCAATGTGGGATTGTACTGCAAGGATCTGGGACTAAAGGTGACTTCATCCACACAATGCACCTGATCTCATCCAAGCCCCATGACTCCAGGTAAATGGTTCAGAGTACAGCATGTTGAAGTGAAGGAGTTCACAGACCCTGTTCTCCCTGCTGCCCCCCCAGCTGATTTACTATTGTAGAGTTTGAGGAAGAGATAGGGAGAGAGACGGAAAAACACCAAGAGCAGGAAGCTATCCAATATTTACCTTGGAAACAAGTTCAACCCATTAAGTGTGAAAGTGGTCAATGTCTGACAGCTTTGTCCATTCAGTTGCTAAAGAGAGAGTGACCAGTAAATTAGACACAGTCAAAGCCTGCTATGAGCTCTGAGGAGTTTACATGTAACTGACCCCTAATTCTTGCTCACTGGGGGCATATCATTGTCTCAGAGAAAAGCAAAACCGCTCTTCCTGGAGGTGGTTACAATATGAATGAACTTTTGTCTCCATTTCAGGTCAGTTTTCCTGTGGCATATATTAAAAAGTGCAGCCTCTATAATGAATTGGCCCTTCAGTTCTGCAGGTTGTGTGGTACCTGCTTTATAAATAACATACATGTGTACAATGTGGGTGGTGCAGTCTGGTACTTCCTGAATAACATCCTTAGGAGGGTTTCCTCACTATTCCCCTCTCTTAATGGGCTGTTATTCAACTATCACTAAAAACAGGCACCAAACCACTTGGAGACTGCTACCTTTCTCCATGACCAACACTAGAGACTTTCCCATTGCAGTGCAGCCCTGCAGAAGCCTGGTAGCTGGTGTGCTCATACTGAGGCAACTGGCAGAGAAGCACACAAGCATCTGCCCAGGACCTTGCCCATTTAGAACAAGAATTTGAAGTCAAGTTGTTTTCAGATCCTACCATTTTTCTTAACCCACAAGAGAGGGAGAAAGAAAAACAGCAGGGGAAAAAGACAATATTTAGCCAGATAGTGGGTATTATCTCACATTTAAAAAACAACAAAACAATGAATGTACACATGTAACTACTTAAAATATAACTTATTTCTGATCGAGAAGACAAAAAACCTGTTGCAGCAATAAAGGCTTCAAAACACCTCGCTGGCAAAGAAAACCAAGAGTTCTACACTAAACAAAGATGTGCCTAAGCTTTCCGGCTCTGGAAAAACAGGACAAGTCATGTGTTCACATTAATGAGCAATGTTCAGCACTGTAGCTACAAAACTGGGTGACATCCACCTTTTTGCCTCACATACCTGTAAAAGATAGACAACCCAACCACTGTCTGTTTAGCATGTCAGGCAGAAAAAAAAGCCAGCATCCTCTCTAGACCCAGAGCTGTTCACACCAGATCATAGTACAGACAGGTCTGGACACCATGCTTTTGGAATCATGTTTCCAGACCTTTCCCACACTGTTGTCAGCATTTTGCATTCATTGCTGGGGTAAAGAAAAAGGAAGAAAGAAGTCATAGGGGTTTGGGTTTTTTTCCTTTCCTTTGACATAAATTTCTACATGATAATGCTATTGCATAGGCTTCAGTAGAGACTGTCTTAGTAAACAGTCCCCAAAAGGAGTGTGGCACTTATCATACCTAATTTCTCCATACATCTAGGACTGTCTGTTGTTTCCTCTTCATTTCTCTAACCCCAGATCATCTTCAGCTCTCCAAGAGTCTCTCCCACATTCTTCACAGGTCACCATCAGAGCTTTCCCTTGGAGGTCTCCATCATTTCACCCCATCCTACATTTTAGTGAGTTCCCTGACACACTCCCAGCTGCCAGCTTGTGGGTCCCCTCACTGAGTTCCCCAGATGCCAGTCCCTGCTTCCCACCATCCCTCCCATCAAGCCTGTGGACAGCCCTGAGGTGTGCTGGGATGGATGGGAGAGCCCACGGCAGCAGCCACCTTGAAGTTACAGCCTGTTAGTGCCTCATCAGGCAATGGGTGTGAGTTAACAGGGACTTCTGAGATGGATTGATTTATGTCCTGTGTTCTTAAAATTAGTCTGAAACCAGTTAGATATTCTATGTCAAAATTACCCTCTTCTTCCTTGCTCCTTCTATGACACACCTGCTTTTTGTATTAAATTGCAAACTCTTGAGGCAAGCGAGTTCTTTTTTTAACTCAGTGTGTAGTGCCTAGTACCACTGGGGCTGTTTCACAGGGATTTTCTCTGCTACTGCAATCTAATGATTAAATAAAAATGAAATGGATCTCTGGGGCTAATGCACATGGCTGGCACGTGAATGCCTCATGATTGCCATCTGATTAGGGCAACTGGTGCATGATTGCCACGTGATGGGCGCATGATTAGCCCTTACAGGCCTCAGGCAGGTCTCTGCTCTTTCTCTTGCAACACAAATATGAAAGTTTTCTGGGAACTGCCATGAAAAAAATCTCAGTGATAGAGTGGTCATGTAAATCAACATGGGTGTCTCAAGTTGAAAGTGAAAATTGTACCAGCAGTATGAAAAGCAATATGAAAAAAATATGCATTTTTGCCTAATTTGGTTAAGATTAATCCTGTAAAGACAATACACTTTCCAGGAATAACCTAAATTGCTCACATTGACCAGGTTCTGTTGTCCAGCACCAAAGTGAACAGCAGGCGTATGCCTTGCCTTTCTGACCATTCACTATGGTCACACACAGATGACTTATCATGTCCTATGGCACCTTCTACAAGCCAGCAATCCAAGACATGCAGTGAACAGCTCTTACTTCTGTTGATTTGTTTTTATCACACTTCATTTAAGCTTTGAAACTTTATGATTGTATTAAAAATTCTGATTATAATAAACATCATGCCAATAATAGGAAATAACAAAAAATAACGCCTGGAAAAGGAATGTGCACAAATGCAGTATGCTGAACAAAGATTTCTACAGTTTCAGATCCAAACTAAACATTTCAACATTCCTAATAATTTAGGTTTCCCATTAACTGTAATTGAATCATTTCAGACCCTCCTATGAAATGGACTCTGGTGTTCATGAAGACCCAAGAGTGTCACCATCATATGATGTACAACAACAGCTAAGGTGCACACAGACAAATGGCAGCCAGACTCAAATCAAAATTTCATTTCACAGCCTACTTTTGGAGAATCAAAGCATTTATTTCTTCTTCTTACATCCCCAGCACTTTGCAGAAGCTATCACTTCCGTAAGAGCCTGCCGAGAACTTTCTGCCTTCACCGTTTTTCACTGCAATGTTTATTGTTCATATCAAATTTCTACATGACTGTAGAGACCAGATTTGATGACAATGGCCTCTGGTCCAAATGGTAATTTTCTCCATACTCACTAGAGCAAAGAACAGCACAAAATCTAGACAATTCAGTTGAACTGCAGAAATATGGTATTCAAGTGCTTGTTTTGTCTAACTTCTTCTAGTGCCTTCAAGGTGAGTCCTCAGTTCCATGATCCGTAGAATCCTTTGATCAGAATGATACAGGATATTCCAGAGCTGGGTATTGTAAGATCTCCTCATGGAGATATGCTCCTGTCCATAAATAATCTTACTGCAGGAGAGACTTGTACCACAGTTAGGCTGTAGACCAACTCAGTTGGTGGGTGATAAAAATTCTCTGCCCCTTTCCCCATCCTCTCTGTCTGGCATGCCTTTCCACAGGGACTTCAACTGCATGTTTGGCTGACTGAAAGTAGATGAGTGAAGAATGGGCAGAATGCTTAGGAAATTACACTTTCCAGCCAGGATACTTCCTCACATTATCTTTGTTCCCTTCCTTTAGTTAAATCTGCAGCATAGGCTATCTGCTCTGTTGACAGGGAAATAATGTTCAGGAGGATACCTGTGTATTACTCATTTTCATGCAGAGCATAAATACCTTACCTGGTAAACCCAATAACTTATTTAACATGAAACAATATACCTGATAAAAAGGATCCAAGGGAGATGCTGAAAAACAGAACTGGAGAAATTGCCTGGCTATTGTAGTAGAAATACTGTACAAGTTTTAGATTAAAATGTAATTTATTGTCTTGAGCCATGTGGGGAAGGGAATGCTAAATTGGTTCCTGGGATGAGAAAGCAGCTGCCACCAACATTGTGTTCTCTACGTGCAAACAAATCAGCCCATGCTGTAATGCCTCTTTCTGCTCAGGCAGCATTTCTTGTTGAGTTTTAGGGGACTGGGTTTTGTCATCTAGTTAGAAATGCTTTCATAAGCTGTACTCTCAGTCAGAGGCCACCTTAGGTTCGGAGTTCCACCACCCTCCACAGCACACCTCTTGTGAAAGAGCAAGTGGGGTCAGTCTAAAGGCCCGGTGAGAGGCAACTTACCCTCTCCTGTTAGCAGCTTCATTAAAGCAGCTCCATTAAACTCCCAGCCTCCCTGGGGTGTTATCCCTCTGCACAGCAAAAAGAGAAGAGGATCGATCAGGAACTGTTTACAACCACTTTGCATTGGTGGAAATCAATAGAGAGCACTGACTGAGCCTGCTTCACCAGAACTCACTTCTTCCAGAAACACAAAAGCATTTGTAAGCTACTATAGCTGCTTGTGCTGCAGCAGCTTTGCACTGCCAAAACAGCAAAAGGCAGCCAGAGGATATTCAAGAATGAGGCTTGTCATGATCTAAGCCATAATGACTTTACACTCCTTTTTTAGTTCAGTTCTTATTTAGGTAAAACTTTCCCTGCTGTCACATTTAGGTGTGCCCTGCTGGCTGCCCTCTGCCAGGTGTCTGCAGGTTTCCTGCACCTGGACAGGGGAAGCTTTGTGCCCACTGTGTGTCAGTGCCCATGCTGCACTCACCGCTGCTGGATCCGACTGCCTGCCACCACGTGTGGGCACATCCGTGTCCCACCTCAGGACAAGTGGGTATAGCCAGTGCTATCTTCACTTCCCCACTTCAGCTGCATTGGGCTGTCCCAGAACAACTGAGATTTCCAAACAGATCTAGCAAACATGGCACAAGAACCGTGACATGTCTTCACCCCTCTGGCGGGACAGCTAGATCTGTCTAGGTGATACCCTACAGATTCTCAAATTACACTAAACACATAGTGTTAAGTAACTCTGACTGTCTCGCTGCAAGTGACAAATTCTTTTATTTAAAGTCTAGAGGATTTTTGGAAAATGCACATTATTCAGGGGTTTTGTTACAGAAAGCAAAGGTCAAAAGAACTTTCATCCTGCTCAGACAGGAAAAAAATGCACGATGGTTCATGGGGAGTTTACCCATACTACAGCCCACCTTCTTGAAAACATTTTAGAGGAAAACAATCCCAGTTGAGAACATGTCCGAACTGTAACACCAGGGGAGCAGCTCTGATGATCACCCTCCTCCCAGCCATCTGGTGTGTATCTTAGGCCCAAGGCAGCTACAGGGTTACAACATGATCCTGTTTAATAGCTGTTGGAAAGCCAGGTCAGCAAGCAAATGGCAAATACAGGAGCTGCTGGGTCAGAGAGATCTGCACCACTTTCCATCAGCCTGCAATTCCTTGACCTTGCTGGTATTGTTCCCACTACCCTACATCATGCAATGCAGCCAAAACGTGATGAAGGCATGACGTGAAATCAGGTTGTCATTTGTCAGAATGATGGAAATCCTCTACTCATTTGTGGATGCTAAAAAGACTTAACACAAATGCTGCCACCGAGCACCAGCAAGAAATCAGCACTCCAAGCGGCAAACTGGGAGCCTACAAACGAGGTCAGGAGCTGCATAGTAGCTCTTAAAAATGTTTTCTCTACCCATCAAAGTCCCTGCTGCTGTCAAAGAAGCCAGACAGCAGGGAAAACACACTGGTAAATCACATCCTGAGAATCTCACAGCATAAACTTTCCTTTGATTTTTGCATATTAAACTGCAACTACACTACTATTTTTTTCTTTTTTCTTGTCTTTGCAGCAGAAAATAAAATACAGAGGTAAGCAATTTCTTTTCCCTAAAAACACAGACCTTAGTAAGAGCTCATTTTAGAGTGATGCTGTTATCTGTTTAAGTTTGCATTTCTTTGTTCCTTCTGTGCTGTTTTACTACCTCCTTCTATCAGCTATATCCAATGGCTTCTCAAATTCTGCCTCCAGCCACAAGGAGTGTAAGCAAGTAGAGCTGATGTAAAATGACATCCATGCCTTCATTCACTGAGCAGTGATTGTCTGCTGAGTACTTGCAGGGAAATTCTTTTTTTTTTTTTTTTTCCCTCCCCAATACAAATCCCAAGGCAGCTGAGGTTACACAACCAGCTTCATACTTAGTTTAAAATATGTCTCAATTTATACGCCATCTGCAGCACTCATCATTAAATGAGAAGGCCACAAACAGGAAAACTCACAACAACGATAAATAATCAGGACTCAAATGAGCACTCTAGTTTGAGGCAAGAATCTAGGTTGATCAGAATGCTCTCTAAATGGTGGCAGCTCAATGAATGGGACAATCACATCACAAACCACTTGTCTGGGGCACATGGCCCACTTTCCAAAGTCACTGATACATTTTCTGGCTCAGGAAATTCCTGACCTGCAAATCATTAAAGAGTAGAAGAAGCATCATTAGATGCTTGCCTTTTGCTTTACTCTTCCTGAGGCATCTGCTGTAGCACTGTTGCCAGGGAAGAGATGTGAAGGAAGGTGGGCTTTTGACCTGACCTGCCATACAACCATTATTGTGGTCTCAGGCACAAATCCACAAGTCTGGGAGCAGGGTACAGGGTGTTCTGCAGAAAGCAAGAGGCAGAGGGCAGTTCAATGTATGTCCTCACCTTCCCTCACAGAATCCTTTGTGTCAAAATTGCTGTGAGTTACTTCATTTACTTATATTCCTATGCATGCAGGAAGAAATATGTTGGTATGCTAGGAAGACTTGCTACTGAAAAAAAGAGCAAATCAAAGAGATTAGATTCTGCATTTTAGATCTGAACATGATCAAGTCAGAGACTGTCCTGGTATTGTTCACAGAATAAACCACTTACCACAATGTCTAAACGCATTACAGGAGGCCATGAGTGCTACCACTGAAAAGAAAGGCTAGACTCCTAGAAATTGGACCCCTCATCTTTGAGAACATGTAAACTCAAATACATCTATATTCAATGATGATGAAAATTACTGGACAAGTGGCATTTATTTGTTTGTATAGTGAAGACTAGGCAACTTGAGTCTCCTAAGATTTCCACCAAAATATGTTGATTGCCTTTGGGATTTACATGTGCAGCGGTTTTTATGATTGCATTTCAAAACACTGTATGTGCTCTGGAGAAGCACTATAATTTCTTTAATTTTTTTGTAAGGCCCCAGAAGAATTCCTAGACTTTTGAAATTAGAGACAGAATGATTTACCTTTCCCTCTGATGAGACCCCCAAGAGGACAGAATTCACTTCTAAAGCATACTGCCAAGGACTCCTGTTGTCTGTTTTGGAGTAGCAAAACTTACATCTCGATGCAACTCCAAAATTTTAAGGGTTTAACTTTTATAGACCAATCATCAACATGACTGATCCTATCATCCTGTTGTTTATAAATTCTGCATTTTCTAAAACGCTCATCCCTGCCCACTATTCTAGGAAAATTTCTGGATTTCAGAAATATTTGTAAAAGGAGCCACTATGATAAAGCTGGACAGACTTATGCTCAGTGGTACCTTATTTTATTAATAAATTTCTATTGAGGTCATGAGGTTTGTCTGCATAGTAAAATCAGCAGGCTTTGTCCCTCAGAGCTCTCATGCAAGAAGAATAAATCAGAAAGCAGTGGAGCAGAATCTGTTCTTGTACTTTTGTCTACATTTTTTTCTTGTTATTATTTTCTCTCAAATCTCTCATGCTTGATTAAAGACATTTCTCCTCAGTTTTCTGTTCTGGTTTTATTATGCTTTTAGATAAAAAGCCTTTGCACGGCAGGAAGAAGAGCAACAATTTGCCAACTCAAGCTGCATTTACCATCTGGTATCCAAGAATTTAGCAGGCTGCCTGTTCCATCAATGCAATAATATTACGTTGCTTTAATGACCCCATGCTCTGATTTGAAGATAAGCAAGTTGGACTCAAGATGACAGATAGGGACATTCCCTTCTTATAATAACCTGCATTTCCTCAGCCGCTGTCACCAATTACCAAAACATTGATCACAGACTGATAACAAAAGGTAGTACAATTTCAGAAAATCAGCTTTCTCTGCTTTTTCCTTTCTGCGCCTTCTTTAATTGGGTTTGGATGGCTGCAGTGCCAGATGGATACAAGCTGCTCTGAGTCCCATTTTCCTAGAGAAAGGAGAGCAGAGCAGTGCCCTACCCACATCACTAAAGTCAAAACTTCCAAAGGGACCAGCAATACTGAAGGCTCAGTGCTAGACACCTTAAATGAGTCTTATTTCCCAAAGGAAGATGCTCAGCATAGTGCAATAAATGATAGTGGGATTTCTGAAACCTGACTGGCCAATGATTGCCTCTGACATTAGACCTTTACAGCTATACAGCAAGTGAAATAAAACACAGAATTCTTAGGAAGTGCATTACAGTCTGAAAACCTTAGTATGAAATCAAAGGAGTGCAGTTTTTCACCCTCTTGATGTCCAACTGAGGGATTTAATCGGCAGTGGCAAAGAGGAAAACTCAGGGGTAAGCCAAGTAGTTCATGTATCTCGCATTATTTGCTGCCCATGTACCCACCTCTGCTTCTGCCTTCGATGCCTCTGATTTACTGGAAGCCACTTCTTTCTCCTCTTCCAACTCCACAGTTACTCATTAGGTTTTGCTGCTATGAACAGGAAGTATATTGCAGACTGTGGTGTATGCAAAAATCAGCTTCTATTTTCAAGGACAAGGATGAAAAATTGAACACAGAGCAACTGATACTTTTATGCATAGACTATGTTTCCAAAGTAGAGGGAGAACAAACTCCATGCAGGCTGCTACTATATCACTTGCCACCAAGTGATAACACCAGCAGCCACCGGCTATTGATCTTCCACACACTCAGTAGAAGCCTAAATAATGAAAACAAAGTATCTGGGGCTCTTGCACACAGATATTAAGAGAGTGTTCCCTGCAAAGTAAGACTTGAATTGACTGGAGTTGCATGCAGAAGTGACATCCTTTAACAGATAGAGGAAACATGGGAATAATTATAATGTAACTTTTGGAGACTAAAAAAAACTTGCTAAGCTTTACCCCCTGCCAGGGCATAGTACAAGTAAAAATCCCCATGATGGTGAAGGAAGAAATACAGCAGGGAAAAAAGAGGGAATGAACCTCAGCTGTCCCCAGTCAGAACAGTCCCTTTCAGATCATGGTTTACAAGCAACTGGCCAACCCGTAGATATCTAAAGCCAGGAGAAGAATCAAAAACATTTCTATGGAATACTGGCATGTCCTTTACACAGCATGAAACGTATAGTAACCAGTCATATTTTGCCATGTGATAAGGAAAAATGATTATATGTCAAAGAAAGTTTCATCCAGAGTTGACATGATAATCCCTTCCACTATAATACAATTACTAAAAAAAGGTAATAAAAGCTAAAAGGAAGGATACTCTCTGTAAGCAGGAGCGATGAATTTCAAGCCAGAAATCAGATTTTGGCTCACATCCACAGGATAACAAACTTCACAAGCATCTATGTGAGTCTAACAAAGCTACTCATGAAGCAAGGGAGCCCACAATATAACTGAGATGTTCACAATACACCCGTTGATGACAACAAAGATAAGATCCACAGTGAGATCCACACAGCTTTGCTACAAAAATAGCCACAAGTAGGATGTGGTCCAGGGAAGGCTCCAGAGAAGGAACTCTCCAGCAAGAATGGCAGCAAGCTAGCTGAAATAACACAGTTTTTAAATATTGCATAACAAACTGTTATGTAATTCCTACTAGAGTTTCTAAATATTATGTGCTATTGTGCCATGTATATTTTATAATGTCAATGTTTTAAAGTGATCTCACTCCTGACTTTGTGGAGCCTGCAGCTTTATAAGGACCTTTTAGGATTCAGCTACTGCACTATCCGTCTGGACAGACGGTGCAGACCCATGGAATGAGTTGCACTCCGAGAGCACAGCTAATCTGACTGACCACTGTCAAACAGGGCTGCAGCTTCCTTTATTCTCCTGTCTGAAAAGGGGATGTGATGCTGTCTTATTACTCTCTCTCACTAGAGAATAGATGAAGGGAATAACTCCAATGCTGACCTTGACTTAAAGGCCTGGAAGAAGGCTTTTTACAGTTATTTGAAAGAATGGCACAGACTTCAAACTGCTTTTTACAACTTTCTAACACACAAACTAACCATATCACAGTGAAATGCAGGGTAAATGACATAAAAAATATGTCATTTAACTACTGTTGCTCCTGCTAAAAAAATTATAGGACTAGCTGGAATCCTTGTCATCTAAATCCTTCCACCTGGAACAGTGACTGAATAATGCAACCCCCTAAAGCTATTAAGACTCTTTTCTTCATAGCCTGTTACTATGAAATGGTTATTAGAGAAATGCTATGAGGGAGAAAGAGATGTTGCTCAGTTTTCTGGAACAGGAACTTATTCAGAAGATAAATTCATGGTATTATCACTTCCATTTTTCTCTAGTGTGTTTACTGATGTTCTGCCCACAGGAGAAGCCAATCTTTCTTGATGAAAGAATAAGTCTTTGAAAACAAACCAAAAAAAACCCAAACAGATGAAAGAGCGGAGTAGTTCAGCGATGGAGGATGTCAGCTAGAGGAAGCGGGTAAAAGATAATGTACTGCTGATTGAGGGAGCCATTTTTGTTCAACTCCACGTGCACAAGATAAAAAGCAGGACTCACTTTCCACATAGCTGTTCATTTCACAAATTGTCCAAAGTAGTAATTTCTCAGCCCATCTATGGAAGCCATATCTTCATCTATAGGACATGCATCTGCCTGTGCAACAGAAAAGGCATCACACAAGCAAGTAGGAATGGATTTACCTAGAAAAAGGGATGGTTAGAACCCCACAGCACCACAGGCACTGATTTTGAGGCCACAACTCAAGTTAACATTGCATTCTTCGTTCTCAAAACAGAAAAGTTCTCTCAAATGCAAATATATTTGTTGGTCTCTTCACCAAGAGACCCTATGTGTCATTTCATGAGATCACATCTTGTTCCCAATCTCACTTCTGAGCTCAACCACAGCACAGGGACACTTTTAATTTTCAAACCTCCCTGCAAACTTCACTCTGCCAGACTTCCTCAGGGAACCTAGTTGAGCTGTATTTAAAAGTACGTATATATTTCCTCATTTCCTTTCCTAGGCATTCTTAAAGCTCCTCAAAAACAAGGCCATTTTGTTTATAATACACAAGGCATCTGGCAAGACATTTTGAGCACTTCAATAAAAAAATGAAGAACAATAAAAATGTTTATGCTTAGTGTCTCTGTCCCACTTGGCTTAGCCATTTAGCATGCTTAACTTAATTACCAATAGGTCCACTAAACCTAAGTACCAGTCACACACCATTGGCTTTTAGAGCTCCAAACACAGACTTTCGATACCAATCTGGATCAACTCACTTTGCAGTTGGCTGAACAGCACCACTTGAACCATCACTGAGCAGCAAAGAGAGAAGAGACTACAACATATCAGCAGATGTGAATGTTGACCCTCCCTCACATTCTTCTAAATCATCCCGTAAACACAGAAATTGGATCACGAAGTTGAGGTCTTGCTTATTTTGGTGTTCACAGTCATGATACCAAATAAAGCCCACTGGAAACCTGGTAAGGAGAACCTTTCTGCAGATTATGCTGCTAAACTTGAGGCTACTATGGCTTGATCATAATTATCAGACTCAATCATGTAACTGAAACTAATTCTTTTCCCCTGAAACCCTAAGAACCTGTAACAGAATCCTCCTGATTGTAACAACACTGTTTGGATTGACCTCCCAGCACAAAAGTTAGCAAGGCTGACTGAGAGATGTATGAAGATTGGTGCCAAAAATTCAAAATTAAATGCAGGATAACAAGATGCATCAAAAATAATGGTTTATCTTGGCTCACATGCTAGAGTCAGTGTCAGAGTGAGCTAAATTCATGTATCCTCACTTGAAGTAAGCTATACTAGTTATTGGCTTATCATTACAACAAGCTAATTACTTGTATACAGGTATATATGCAGCCATCTATGATAAGTAGTCATGCCACAATGAAATGCACTGCATGAGTAACCAACACAAAATCCTCACTACCTACATTAGCTGGGAGTAAAATTGCCCTGTCTTTAGTAGCATCCATTGAGATTTGACACAGGACAGTGGCTGGTTGTGCAACCCTTCTACTCAGGGCTGCTACTTAACTATTATTTCACATCATTCACTTCTGCTATGTGGCCTGGAAATAATTGTCTGGAAGAGGCTGGATTAATTTATTTATTTTTTCCTTTTGAAAGAGTGGTAGCACTAGCTTTAGCCTGTGTCTAAAAGAGTGTTATATAAAACTCAGTATTGTGCATGTGTTTTCAAGGGATGGTTCAAAGGTCAAGACTTCTCTGGGGTACAAGAGGTTCCCAATGGATCTGCTCTGAATCTAAACAGAGTGGTGTTGCACTATTGTAATGTGTGATGTGGAACAAACACTGAAACAAATTCTGCAACAGCCAAAGCAGGAGGCAGAGGGGGCAAAGCAGAGGGCGTTATAATACCTGCTTAGTCTTCTGAAAAGTGGCATCCTCCTCAAAGGTATTCTGACTTATACCTGCTATTAAACCTACTGGATTCCTGGTTGTGAATAAGCTGAGTATAGCAGATTCCAGCTATCCCAATCTGGGATTTATGGGAGACTGGTTTATAAGACAGAGGAAAACATCATCTTTGGCTCATGCAATTATACAGCAACCTATTGATTAGTAGTGGAAGAATGAATAACCCAGGGAAACCTAAATAGTACAGTAACCTCCAGTTCTTGACTTTTTCCCCTTCTCCTACCCTGTATCACAAAAGCAATTAGCCTCACACTTAATCTCTGTTTCATATTATCATCATCTAAGGCTGGGAGAATTGAGCTACAGACACAGACAGGGAAAAATCGAACGCAGAACTGTTTTTCCCAGAACACTCCCTAGCAACCTTTCTGTAGTAAACTGTTGTAAATTACTGCCAGAGTACTTTGCTGTTTGCCAGCCTGGCAAGATTACCCTCTGTCCCAAGGTACACAACAACATGCAGCATGGACAGGGCCACCATTTAGTTCCATTTACCTATTGCAGACAAGGATGTGTGTTAGGGGAGAGTGGAGCAGAAGGCTATGCTGCATGTTGCAGAGCCTGACACAGACCGATCTGGAACAACCATGGATGAGGACTCCTAACCTGGCACCCATCCTTCCAATCTCACACACACACTGAGAAACTATTCCCAACAGGACTGTACTCTCTATCCTGCAAATTCCCTGATAAGCCACCGCATGTAAGACACACAAGTATCCTCTTCTTCTCCTCAGATGATTTTGTTGCTGCTACTCCCAGTGCTTTGAATGATCCCCTTGAAGACTGAGGGAAAGGCAGAGTTGGAGAGAAACAGTGGCAGAAGAACATGGAAGGCAAATCCCAGTTTGACATTTCATTCCCAGCCAGACAAGAAGCTTCTTCTGCTCCAGAGGGGACACCCACAGCATTGGTAGTCCTGTCCTGCCCCAACTGGGACATGCACCTAGATAAGCAAAGAAGAGAGGGGGTGACTCCCTGCTGCGGCCGGAGCCCACTTTCATTTCCAGACCAGAGCATGGCATCACCCCTTTAGAATTTACATTGCTGTTATCCATCCCGTTAAACAACGTTTATCAGATTAACGAGGAGCGGCCCTGCTCGCCAGTGAATGCCAGCATTAACTGTAACACAATAGGAGCACAGGCCTAAGCCCATTTTTTTTGCAGATAGCAAACCTGTCAGTGGAGCGAGAGTGTTGATGTCATCTTCTGACTCAGTGACAGTGCCTGTTCCTGGGGTCACCCAGCATTCCAACACCATCAGCATCCCCTCTCCAAATCTCACCTATTATTTGCTCATTGTGGCTAGATTTTGCCTGGAGGAAGAAAGGAGTGACAGGCTGACATCACCTGCTTATTAATAGATGGGGAGAGAAGAATGATCTCCAATAAAGGCTTAGGCGAGGGTGTCCTTTCCGGGTGTGCTCAGAAGGACGGTGTGTTAGTGAGCAATATGTGCTGGTAACCTTTTAAAGGGAAGCAGCTGTCTGCCCTGTGGCTGCTTCTGAACCCTTGAACAGCAGCTTGCTGGTCCTTCAAGGGCACAGCTGTTCCCTCACTGGGATAATTGGGGGACTGGGGACAACTGGTGGGAAATGGGGCTCTACGCAAAGCAACATCATGTGTCTTTGTAAAGGAAAATAACAAGGTTATTAATTGCTTCAAATTATAAAATTAATAACTTCAGGGACAAGGTGAGACTGCGGCCCTACAGAGCCATGGGTCCCACCAAAGATCCCGCATCTGTCAGTGACACCACATAAGGGATCAGCAAGAAGGTCCCCATCCAGCCGTCGCTCTCAACTGATCTCAGCCTCTGGACTGAGGCCTGCAGCTGGATGTAAGTTGCAGTGTGTGAAAAATTTGAAACATCTCATTCAACCAGTAAATCTCCTCCTCTCTCTGCCTGTATATATCCTGGTAACAAATGGTTGGAAATGTTATCAAAGACATTTATTATTGAAAATTTTTTGTGTTGTAAAAAACCAAGCAAACCTTTGGTAAAGAATTACTTACTTCAGTTAGGAATGATAACTCCAGGTCATATGGGACGGGGGTTTTTGTAATGTTTAAATAGTTGTGTCTGACTCCTGGCATCATGCTTCTACAGCAAGATTGCAAGTTTAAAATTCATCTCCCGTGGGTCAGCTGCTACATTAGCTTGAAATGCATCTTTCCAGGAGACGTTCTGACCAGGAGGCTACTAATGAAAAGTAAACTTGGAACAAGAATAAACAGAGTCCAAGCAGATTCTTTACAAAATGTAAATGCACATTCTTACTTTTTTTGTTTCTCCCAGCTGGTGGGAGGAGTTGTTAAACATGTTTGAGTTAGCAAAAACAGAGACATTAATACCTACTCATATTTCTAACCCTTCTTTGACATAACTCCTACATATTATTCCCATTTACCCACTTCCAAGACATGCAGGCTCCAGCACAGAGTCTCCTCTCCTCTCAGCAGCAACACTGTGAGACGAGAGTTTTGTTTATTTCTCTGAGAAAGGCAGAATATTACAGTATTCCCTCCCATGTGAAAAGATCAATTTAATCATTCTTGGACATAGCTCATAATTTATCAGCACAGATATTAAACAGAGGGGAAAGGCAGCCTGAACCTTACAATTCAGTGGTAAAGTAAAGGTCTTCCCAGATGGAGAGCACTGACTAGGACACACAGGTGACCCTGACAAAGAGCAGGGCATCGCAGCTCTTTTAGGGTGATCACACACTCTAAAGCACAGCATTAAAACTCGAGGCACTCAGCAGCACCGAACTGGCCCATTTTCAATTTCTTTCTGACAGCACCATATATTGAGTGGCTTAGTGAGGAGGAGCACTGTTAATACAAAAAGTTATTTTCTGTGTTTCTCCTTTCTCAGATGGATGTTAACTGCTGAGGAAGCATTTGCAGAACATGAATTGCAGCACGTCCATCCTACCTCCCTCCCCAACTACTGACTGCAAACACAAGACCTGAAGAGGAGGCTGCTGCAGTGACTTGTTCACTGACATGAGTGTCCTGCTCCACATTCTTCTCGGGTATTCATGCTGGCAAGCCTGCCACTGCCTCTGGCTGGCTGCAGGTCTGGCTCATGATTTGGACTGCTGAAGTCTTCCAGAACATCATTTTCTTTTTGCTGTCTGATTAATTTGCTTGCTTTCATCTATTTTCAAATAAACTCTTGCTTAGAATCCTCCCTGGGATTTCTATCAGCCAGTGCAGGAGGGAGAATGCCTCTTTCCAGTACAACATGCTCTGACCTTCGCAGCACTGCCATGCCAAGAGAGCCAGGCCATTTCTGTGCTTTGAAAACACAGAATTGCAAAGAGATGACAGTGCTACCCAACAGTTCTGTCGTACTTCCTGCAGGCACCACTCATGCGTCGTACAGTGGAAGTGGACAAGAGCCACACTGAATCATGCTGCACACAAAGAGAATGAAAATTCTCTCCATTGCATAGGGGGAATTTTAACACCCAAAAAATGAGGTCTGGTTTTCTCCTTTTTGATCCAGATACCTACAGACCTCTTTTCTTGGACATAAAATCACAGAGTTTCAGCTGCAGTGTTTATGTCTGAGCTGCAGTGAAAAAGAATCAAATGTCAGCAACCAGAGGGGATCAGGTTTTCATGGGTGCACCTGTACATCAAGTATGACAAACACTGATGTTCTCCTCTATCGTCCTTCCTGCTGCTACCTGCACATGAGCTTGGAAAATACTGAGGCCAATATTCCATGCCACAGGATGAAACAGCATGTAGGTGACCAAGTTTTCCTCACATTCTCAATTGTTAGTAAGGGGTGGTGGGACCAAAAGAACACAACAAATGGTCATTCTTACCATCTGTACACCATGTTCCTGACAGAGATACCAGAGTTTTATAAAACCCAGGTTCAGAAATAAGAGTAAAGAAAACAACCAAATAAGTTTTTATATTAATGAAACAATACAGTCTACCCCACACTGGTGGCATCCAAGAGTGACAGAGATTCAAATGTGAAGACTTTGGGCACTTTGCATCTAAAATGACATTCAGATCTGAACCAAGTCCAAATCCACAAAATGAATCTGATTCAGATTCCAGTGATAAAAACTCTGCCCTTTGCTTTCTTGTGAATTTTTACAGGGTGCGAAGCCTACATAAAATGTAGCTGATTTTCACAGCATTATTTCTGAAGTTTGAAAAGTTTTATTCCAATTCAGAAGAAACACAGTGAGTGACAAGCAGTCTGTTGCTTTCCCTTTCCCTACAGAATGACTCAATTTGAATTCAGCAGTACATACAGTAAGCACTGTTTGCTTTACAATCCCTGTAACTCATTGAAATTCAGAGTCAGGTTCCTGACCTGAACTTTGCAGCTAGCTCGTCTCTTACAACAGCATATACCAATGCCCAGGGTTTGAATGCCTGTCAATCTGGAGGACTTGGATTCAAGAATTATACTCAGGCTTTACTATCAAACTCCACCTTTTATCAGTACTCATTTTGAAAGTCAGACCCCTCAAAGCTTATGGTACTACTCAGTGGTGGCACAGATGTGCTACAGGATAAGGGAGCTTCTTGCAGGTTTTGGTATCTGAATCTGTGGAAAAAATAGGCTTTCTGAATTGGAGACAAGCTTGGGCAAACAAAAAGGAAGATAAAGACATTGCTTCGCAAGCATGAGTCCTTCAGTGTCCCAGTCTGGCCAGCTGTCTTTCCCAATCCACGTCCATTCACCAATGGACTCAACTGCACAGTGATAATGTGAACATCCCATTCGGGTGTAGTAAAACTAGGAAAGATGTGAACAGCAGCCAAATGGAGACACATCTGCTGTTACTGAAGATGGGAAGGCTATAAAATTCAGATCAAGATCTGGATTTTGAATGTTAAGGAACTTCTTCTGACTAACTCCCAAGTCACATGTTTCACCCAATGTATGTATTATTGCTTTACAAGTGAGTTGTCTTCCTAGAATGTGCCATCAAACAGGCACTAAGCTATGTCATTCGTATTTACTGTGCCCAGGAACTGTTTACACAGTACTTCATACACATACATTTATTCAAAGAAGCTTTGAAATTGGCCACAGGCCAAACAGTTGCAGATGGGTTTTATAAGACAGGATAGCTCAGTGCCTGGCTGGCCACAGTTCTGCCCACAGACACGGCCTCCTTGGGACCCCAGTTTTGCATATAAGAGTACAAAATGTCAAAAACCGGAAAAAAAAAAAAGATGTACTGACAAACATGGGCAATGATGAGCTCAGAGTCATCCCTCTCTCTCAGCAAACCCGATCTCCCATCCATTCCCCTAGCTTACTAATTAGTAAGATGTTTCATTTTTAAGGAAAATGAAAAATTCTGAAATATAAATTTCCATTTACTTGGCACATTTCCCCTGAAAAACAAAGACCTAAGGTGCATGTTCAACAGAATTTAAACTGAGCATTAAATTGGATGTAGAGCTCAGTCTGGTTCTGCAAAGCAACACTCCATTCGCCTGCAGGATTTTCTATTTCTGTGCTGCTCAGGATAACAACAGATGGGACCCCTAATTCAAAGGACAATCTCGAGGCTAGAGGCAACAAAACTGGACCAGAATGCAAAAAGCAGGGTTGTTGCAGATGTGGGGGGAAATGTATATATTCAGCTGGAAAACAAAAAAAAAAAAAAAAATGGGGGGGGGGGGGGGGACGGAAAAAAAAAAA
>JAWWEU010000111.1:18094868-18126543 GCA_035583155.1 Acropternis orthonyx | reverse complement strand
CCCCCCCCCCCCCCCCCCCCCCCCCCCCCACGGAAAAACAACAATAGTCCAGATGCCAGGGATGGGTACTCAGGGTTGCTACAACATCTCACGATCCCACTGTATTTGTCTCCCTCAAGATCCATGCCACTGGTTTCACTGAGAAGGCCAAATTAACTACTAAGGCAAAAGAGGAGTCCTATCTCAAAGACCAGGAATTGGTATGGAAATTTGCTATCAGCTCAGAGAAAGAAACTTCTCTTCTGTGCTACCAATAGGGCTGGTTGGGTATTTTCTTCTAATGCATTCTGAATGAAAATGAAGTTGGGGTTTTTTTTTATTATTATTTGAATCAAAAAACCAAAATGAAAGATTTTGTTCCAGGTCTTGTTGACCCAATTGAAACATTTCAGCTGCCCTATTTGAAAACATTTCTTTTTAGGTCAATTTTTTATTAAGCTCTGTCTGCTCAGCTACTACACTGTCTCAGAAAAGTGATGTCTCATGTTCTTCCTTTTTTTTTTCCCCTTACTCCTTCCTTTCCCTGCATTCTCTGCTTGGATTTAATTTGAGATGTGGGATGCTATCCCCTCTGAACCATAGCTGTGTACCATGAAGATGAATAAAGCCACAAATTAGAAGGGAAGCCTAAGGCACTACAGTTGATCCAGGGGATGTGGTCAAACTAAGCTGAAACAAAACACTTTGAGAATGAACAGTTCGGAACATGTGATAAATTAATGATAAATTTCAGCATCCACTCTTTGCTGAATGATTAGACCAAAAGCAGCTACTGAAGCATCAATTTTTGACAGGACTTGAATTTCAGCTTATAAAAAAGCTGTGCATGACCATCCCAGTGACCTGCCCTCCAAGACCTCTTGGCTGCTTCTCCACCGCTTCCCTGGGTGGCTGCAATGCTCTCTCCTGCTTGAGCTGCTCTGCTCGAGGTTGCCTTGCCTTCGATTTGGAACAAGGTGGCAAGAGGAGTGCTCTGCCTAAGCTGGAAGCATCTCTGAACACTGCTTGTTGTTTCCCCAACAACGTATCATGGAGCAAACTGCCCATTCCCACTCTGACACAGTTGAGCTGTTTATGGTTAAAACAGGTTTTAGGTCCCAGCACTGGACTTCCTTAGAGCTACCTCACAAGCTCAGCCTCACCATTGCCTGTCCAGTGGGCACAGGGGCTGCACAGGGGCACCTGCCCCAGGCTGCACACTGAAAGAGATGCACCTGCATGAGTGCAGTGATCCATCTCCAGCTAATACAGGCTCAGAATAGGATACCCAGGATGCAGAGTGCCAGGCCAACTCTGCCTCTAGTACCCCAGTGAGCTACTCACTTGGAGGACCAGGCACATCCTGAGACAGGGCCAATCTTTCCTGCCAATTCTTCACCAACAGCTATGGGCAGCTGGCAGGGCATATTCCAGTATGCAGAGTGGGGCAATTCCAGTGCAGAGCCAGTGATTCAGCACTGGACTGGCACTCCTCCTAGCTCATCTCAGCCAAGCAGAGGAGAGCAACACCAAAGGGTCATGAAGGCAAAGAGGATTTCTGCCATGAAAGTGCTGAGGACCATAGCAGGCAGCAGGGCATCATTCAACTTCATGCCTCACAGCTGCTGTGCTGTTCTGCAGCCATTTTAACCTGGACAGGCCAGAAGAACCAAGCAACACTCATGACAGAAGCATCATTCTGAAACTCATTATTGTGTAAGATTAGTGTCTCTACCACAAGTTTCCAACATGGCCTGACAAGCAACACTAAGCCGCACTTTTCCAATGCTATAAACATATTCACCTTCCCCAGCACTCAGAATTCTTCCTATCTCTCCATGCCTCCATTCCCCCTTTGTATCCTTCTGTCTGCTCTGGTCACTACTTAGGAAAGGTAAGGTGTGTCTCTCAGCAATGTTAGGAAAAGGGTTATCACAGTGTTGTAAGCACTCCTTAGAATTCTGATTTTGTAAATTTTGTAAGCACTCCTTAGAATTCTGATTTTGTAAATTTTTACTGTGTATTTCCTTGTATAGCATCTGTTCAGCTGCAAATTAGTAGAGAAGCAAGAAGCCCCAAGAGTTGTATTAAAGGGGTTTTTATCATGACTCCCTTGGATCTGTTCCTTTGCTGCTTATGTATGTGTTTCACGTTCACACTGTATGCACAGTAATCTCATGTTAACAAAAGACAGCTGCCACCTGGATTTTTTTAGTTCAAAGTGCATACAAAAGATATCCAAACCCACGTGCTGTGCAATCAAAGTGACAGTCAAAATATTACTTACGTATTTTGATGCCCCCTAACTGCATTGAAATGCCCATTGAACAGCTCTCTCCTGCACACTGCAGGCTGGTGACCACAGCAAGTTTGCAGCACCCTCTGGAGGCAAGCCCTGAGCTTTTGGAGGGGAAGGAAACCATCAGCATTGCTCTTGCAGGATTTCTGGGGGACTCTTAGGAAATGCCCTTGGAAGTACAAGGAGCTGCTGATGTCTGGGTTCACGGTGACATTTAGAGCCAACAGGATGCATGGGGGGCACTGTGTTTCTTGTAAATACAGGCAATAAAATGAAGAAATCCATACAGAGATTGATTCCTTTGCTTGCCTGCGACTCACTCTCCAGTCCTTACACACATGCAGTTTGGTGGTTAGAAGCACAGAATTTGGACCTCCAGCTGAAATTCTGAACTGTGAGAAAACATTCGAAAAACCAGGAACCCTTTGGGATCAGCACCACAATACAGTGCTCATTCATGCTGTATATTTCATCCACACTGTAATGAAATTCCTACACAAGTTTATTTTCTTTGTTCCATTTTCCATTTTTGAGGAAAATTTGAACTTTTAGGTGCTGTGTGGTACTGGAAGGAGAAGCGCTGAAATGTTAGGAAAAATACAAAACTCTTCTTATAAGATCTCTTTTTTCTTCTTAAAGGGGTTTGGCCCAGAAAAAGTCCAAATAAAAGCATCAGAACTGTTTCATCTCAGACTTGGAATATTTCAAAATAGTTCCAGCCTGGAATGGATAACATTCCTAGCTCTCACAAATAAAAGGAATAAGAAAGAGATTCAAGCATACTTCAGATACCACTGAAATGTCCTAAGGATACCTGCCAGCATCCCAAATTAAAAGCCTGCCAAGTCCAGAAAGAAACATAACCAAAACCAAGGAGGATATGAATAAAGGTAATTCGAAAGCTGATATAATTTTGATTCTTTTGTTTGGCTGAGAGAGCATTGCAAGCAGAATGCCTGGTCCCTCCCTCTTTGGAATTTCAGATGAGAAATACTGCAGCTTGTAACCTCAGGACAGCCCAGTTACTAGAGATGAACACTTAATTGTAAGCAGAAAACTGACCTTTTTTCAGGAGCATCATGTTTCTGGAGTTTGGAGCTACAACTATGAATTTTATTACAGCCTTTTGAATGTTGCATGACAAAATCTCATATAATCTTTGTTTTCTTCAATACGTCCACAGTTTCTGATGAGTAATTCTTAGCTTACTATACCTACCACATTTTCCTAATTGCCATCAGACAAATAGATGATTGATCATAGCAGCAATTAGTTATGATAACCCATTATAAAATGTACATATTATTTCAGCATTTTATTTATAAAACAATAACAGTGATCTCCTTTTTCTGGAATCATCATGTCTATGTCTGTGTATATTCTGTTCAGCTTCAATGTGTACCTGGCACAAGAAGTACAGAAACTTAGGCAGTGCCTCTAGATGATCTTGTCAACACTGGTAACAGTGAGTGCTTCAGAAAACTATCTGTATACATTAGTGGAGAACGGAAAAGGGAGAAAGTGACAGGGGAGAATAAAAGAGAAACACTTTCCATTTATCAGCCATTACTATTCAGCTTTCCCTCCCCGAAGGGTCATAACATCAATAATCTTAGGCAAGTAAGGGATCCAGAAACATTTTCAGTTAAATAATTCATCTCTCTTCCTATTCTGATGCAAGAAATGGGAGACAGCTGATAATAACAGAAAGGCATCAACTTAAAACGTACACAAGGACCTTCTCTTTGCCAGAGTACACACAGATAAGACAAAGAGCTTAGCATTGCACTTAAACCAAGACCCAGATGGTAACACAAACATCACCTAGTTCACTAGCAAAGATAAAATGAGACCAGCATAGTCTTCATAGATTGAAATATGAGGCAGCAGCCCCTGACAGCTGAAAAACAATTTCTCTCCCAACCCAGACACATTTTAAATGGAAGAAAGAGGATATCCACAGCTTTCAATTCACTTATGGGCTGTTGAGGATGTTCTCAGATCAACAAAGCAGAGTTCACTGTCACAGGATTCACTAGTTTCAGCTGGCCTCCTGCAAAGGGCTAGATCCAGCCTCCAGGACAGAGAGGAGCACAACTACAGTAAAAAGCCTGCCTTAGATAGGTTAACTGTGTTTAACACAATAGATTTTGGCCCAAAGACAATAGCATGCTCTTGAAGTAGACTAGGCTTATGGTATACTATGTTTCAAGAACCTGGTAGAGGAAGGAAGCAGTGCTTTCAAAAAGAAAAAGGGTTTTCTGCTATCCATTTCTCATATGAGATAACCACTACTTGTGGAGAAGAAGGAAAGTCGCCAGGAAATAAGCAGTACACGAGCATGTTTTCCAAAGCCACACTGAACAGATCTCTCATGCTTCACTGAGACTAAAACTTAGCAGATATTCATAAAAAAAGGCAGTAAGTAACATGTAAGGACAGGAACCAACATTACTCCATTGTTTTAAAGGGATTTTACAAGATTTATAAGATTTCTTTAACCTCACAGTGCCACAGCCAACACTAACTTGAGATGACCGAGTGGCAGGTAGGAACTGGATTATCTGAAATAGCAAAGAAGAGCAGCCACACAAACAGGGTTTTCACCACCATCTCCAAGTAAGAGCAGTGGTGCACTCTCAGCAAGCACATCTGATAGCGTCACTGCTCAGGAGAGAGCTGCACACCTAGTCCTGCACAGCAGCATTCAGAGAGCTACAAATGGTGGAGCCAAGCTCATGCCCTGCCTTTGGGCCCTGCAGCTCAGTACCTGCACCATGGAGGATGCCTGTGCCCTGAGAACACTGGTACGGTCACTGAGCATGATTCACTATGAGGATATGCTTTTACTTTTCCCCTGCTTCAACCCCAGTTTAAAAATGTGAAATTAAAATTGCACTTAATGTTGATTATGGGGTACACAGACACAGAGCAAATAGGGCTCATCTGATGGAGCTGCATGTTAGTGGGTTTCAAAGGCTACTAAAACCACCCAATGAAGCAAACTGGGGGGTGTGCTAAGCACCAGGCTGGTTTGTCAGCTTGTTTGACATCCTGAGAAAGAGCAGATATTCCACAACCACAGAACAAGCCATGAAATTAACCCCAGCATGCCACAAGGCAATAAAGTGACTGTGGAAGGCAGAGTGCCAATTAAAAACAAAGCTTCAGAAACATTTCTGAAAGCAAACACACTTATCTTTGCAGCAGTACTAAGAGAAAAGAAGCAGAGATCCCGTTGCACAGCCCATACTCAAGTTGGAGAGGTTTCTAACCCCAGACTGGACATAAAATTAAATGCACACTGCATAACTGAAACCACATAAATCCATATCAGTGTTTTTCAATATAGCAAATTATGCTGGCTTTATAATCCATGAAGAACAATTATGGATCTAGAAAAGATATTATTATTAGAAAAATAATGAAAAGTGGAACAGTTTTTGTTCCAGGTGATTGATGAGCTACCAAGGATAAAATGGTCCCTAAAGAAAACATATCTTATGTTTAGAACAACAGAATGCCCACTGCAGCAATGCTCAGATGGAAGAGTGGCATGAATAATTGGGGACACTACAGTTTCTCTTGTTCCTGGAAGCAATTCATTTGAATTATTCTGCTTGTTAATGGGAAAGAACAAGTCACTTGAAAATAGCCAGCCTGTCATGTGACTGAGGTAAGAGAGGAACAGCATCCCATTATTTAATCAACTTACATTAAATGCTTCACCCAGAGCTGTTTACTAATAAACAAATTAATAAAGTCACAGAAAGCTGAACCACCACATCTTTGCGAATCGCTCTGTGATGCCAGACAAAAGACTGGGTCCAGGAGCACACAGAGAGCTACTCCTGCATCTGAGCTCTGGATTTGCAACTGAACATGTTCCCTCCTGTCATGTGCTAAAAGCACCATCTCTCTGCAGTGAGCAAGGTCTGGGGGAAGCTGAGGATAAAATACTGCTGCCCTGGTGGGAGCATGGGCTAGAGCAAGTCCCTGCATCTTTTTGGAGATTCACAGAAGATGGTTGCCACTGTGGTGGGAAGATTGATAGATGGACTGTTAGACAGACTGGTATTACTGGTATAACTGACAGCTGGATAGACTGATAAAAGGGGACTCTGGCTAAACTCAAATAACAGTAAGAATTACATCAGTGTGTCCCTTTCCTTAACAAAATCATCAAGATACATTCCCTGCTTCTGAGGACATGTACCAGAAATGCCACTATAACCAACACAAGAGCAAGTAGTTCCTGGTGGCTGCAGCGAGCACGCTGAAGAGGAGATGCAGTAATGACAGTATTATCCAGCTCAATTTGTGGCTGCTGGAAGGCTCTAGGCAGGAGGTACAGGAACTCACTGGCATGAATCTGAATTGCCTGTGATTCTCCCTTGAGGTCCTCTGCTACCTTTCATGCAGTACAATAGGCTTTAAGGACAATCTAGGCTGCAGACTGAAACAAAACTCCCTAGGCAAACATTACAGTCAAGAGCTTTCTTATGCATTCTCAAAGCATTTTAATGAAACGTTTGACTACAGCTTGGAGTTCTGAGGAAACCATTACACATAAAATGTTTGGCCAAATATATTTTGGCTTCTGAAGTCCTACTTGTGTTCACAGCTGAGCCCCAGGCTTAAGTGATGAATATGTCCATCCTTACAACGGATGCTGTGGTTTTCAACAGGCCATTTTGCCAAAGGGGAAAACAATTTCATTTGTGAAGACTAAAGGCTAGGTTAAAAATCAGAGAGGTTAAGTATAGGAGAGGAAAGTCTCTTCCTTCATACTGTATAACATCAGGAAACCAGTCCTGACAATGCCATCCATTATGCAAAGCAGCGGAAGGGCCTGGTGTCAGCCTACTCACCTGGAATGGACTGCTGACAGCCTGTGCAGAGAAAACCCTGCCACCAGTCACCTCCTTTAAAACTAAACTCTGATTATCCTTTGAAGGACAGCAAAATAATTTCATACATACAAGGTCAAGTTGCTCTCTACTGTGCAAAAAAATGGCTTCTTTCTTGTTCCTAGCAGTAAATGGGTCTGTCAGAAAAAGCATAGATGGCCAGAGCCTTCTGGTCACCCAAGGATAAATGGGAACAGGAGGGACCCTAAGAGCATAGAGGCAAGTAGGAGCACAAGTTGGATTGACCTGGGATTCCCTCATCTCTGTCTCACATTCAATCCTGAATCCACGCTGCCTCACCAGCTCTAAATATATCAAGTGGAAGGTTTGACTCCACACCGTGGTATGGATCTTCTGAGAGCTGCTTTGTGGTACTGTAAGATTGGAAAGGAGCTGCTACAGACTGGCCACTTGCATCAGAGATTGCAGGCTAATTTCATTTCTTCTTCACTCAGAACAACTTCCCCTGTTCCAGCAGAAAATGGTGTATGCCACAGTCATCTTTCTACCTGTCCTCCCTTTTGAGCTGTCCTGATATTGTCTGCTTCTGGATAATCATTCAGCTAAGGGTACCTCCTTCAGGAATCGCACTTAGCTGCAGCAGTGTCAACATCTATGCTCCTTGGTCAGAAGGAAGACCAGAATTGCCACCTTAACCTTCTAGAGGCCTACAGTCAGTCAAGTCATGCTTCCAATTACAGACAGCCAAAGACACAAAGACCTCATGCTGGTCCTGGGCTCAGTCACCTGCAAGGAAAACAGATATTTCTGCCAGAGGTTTCCAAAAGAAAAATTCATAGTCTTCTACTGCCAACACATACAGATATTGGGATGCCCAGGAGAAAATACTGAAAAAACACAGTTGCCCTTCCCATGTAACAGGAGCCTGGTTTTTTTAAGACAGGCACAACCAAGAGTGCTTCACTTCAGGTAATACAGATATCCCACAAGTTTCAATGCCAGCTCTGTCCCAACTAATTTCTTTATTGGGGAATTAGGGCTGGCATGGATTATTCAGTCTCAATTCATTCCACATGTCTTTTACATACATAATGAGCAGCATAAATGGTGTGTCCTTTCAGGGAGCAAAGTAAATACTGAGTATTTCAAGAAGCTGGAATTTAGACTGGTTGCACATCCATCTAGACAAAGAAAGAAAACTTTCTTTGTTGCTGAGGGTAACTGAAGTAATTAGGTTTTCCATTTCTATTATTTTGCATTTCTTTCTTTTGCATTTCCTGTAGATATAAAATAATAATTATATGTTTGAGACATTGCTTGAAGCTTTTGATTTATGTCATCGGCATAACTTCACAGATTTTAAAATTGTAAGAAAATATTTGGACTATGATAAATCACATACCAAATCTCAACCCAGCTCAAATGAAATATATTCATTTCCTTTGATCAACAAATGGGAAGTTCTTTTGACTTCCAGAACAATCATGAAAGTCAGGCAACCTTTAGTTACTGGAAATGATGCACTGGCCCTAAATGGATGCATGGGCATGATTGTATGAGATTTAAGCTTTGATACACTAGCTAGACAGAAACTCATTCCATCCTGCTTTATGATCACAAAACCTCTGAAAAAGAAGCTTAAGAAAGCCATCAATAAAAACTGCTAAAAATACTTAGCTTAAATTCTATAACAGTTAAAAGACCAGCTGTAGTAACTGAGTGCAACAGACCTAGCGTATTATATTTGACACATAACTTTTAACCTCCACTGCACTATAGAAGTTCAGGGAGCAGGTCCATCAGTACAGTAGATTTATCTCCTTTTAACAGGGCACACTGCCCATTTTTATCCCTTTACGCAGTGTTTTCAGTCACAAGTGTTATATAAGGATGGGCATTAATTACTAAGTGGAAAAAGTCCTAAAAAAAGGAATCCTAATGCAAGGGTTCCCAAGCATCCAAGGGAGCCTGTGTATTTACGTGCAGTCTCTAAAGAGGAGAGGCATTCCTTCAAATAATTTATTCCTGGTTCTGAGGGAATCCAATGTTCAAAATTTATACCTTTCAAAAAAGAGAAATAAAATTAATTTCTTACTGCTTTAGTGGGTGTGAGATCTGTTATTTTGAATCCCCCAGCCATTCCAGAGGATTACAACAGAAATGGATGATAAAAAAGTGCTGAACTGGGAATGCATAGGTTGAGCAGGAATTTACTTTTTAAATAATACATTTTTAAACACAAAAAAGGAAGAATACAGATTTGGGGGCCTTATGGGTCAATCTCGAAAAAAGAGAGATAATTCTGCAATATGCCAGATACTGGCAGGGTCACAAATTCTAAGCAGCTTAAGATAAATGCAGTTTACTAACATTTTTTAAAAAATAGATAAAAGCTAATTCCCTGCTAGGAAATTAATCACTAAATTTATATTTCAAAAGCACTTCTGTGCTGCCTTTTGCTTGACTGAATTTTTTTACAGTACAAAGTTTGAGGTTTCTACTGTTTGCCCTCACTTCTTGTGTGTGCATTAGTAGCTGAGTTTGCACTAGAAATCCATTACTCTATAGCTCAAGAATGCAAGGGAGAAAACACTTAATTTCCTGCCATCCTTAATATCTTTACTGCTATTTCATGCCATCTATTTTATGTTATGTCTAGAGGTCTGGGTAATAGAAATGACTCATGTATCCCATGCTTAGCAAAGGAGCATGCTTTCTCTGGGTTATCCATAACCTGAACCACAGCAAAGCTATCTGACCCTTGCACAAAACTATAAACAGAAATTGCTTCGCACACCCTGTTAGTGTTGGGTGGTCTTTGCACAGGGATAAGTTTTATAGGCTCAGCTTTGAATCTGAAAATGTACTAGATCAAATGGTGCTTTTGGTAGTTTCAGAAAGCTTTTACAGACTTCCCAAGTGACTGAGCAGTAGTTAAGATACAGCCTCACTCCCATAAAAGCTGTATCTTTTTTCCTAGTAATGCATCCACACCACACCAGTCAAATCCTGTGGGGTCCTTCCTTGGCAAGCACATCTCTGAGCAAGGGCATGCTGAAAGCTGAGTTGGCTCAATCCCCCTCGTGGCCAAGCTTGCAGGAAGAAGTAAAGGTGTGGACAGTTTTCTAGAGATGCTTTTTAATAGCATTTCCTTTAAATAACTGCACAGTGGACAATAGAGGGGGGAGCTTTGCCTCCCTGTTCTGGTCCTACAAACTAGGAGAGATAATGCAATATACAGAAGGTATAAAACCAGCTAGGCCAGTAACTTAGGGGGGTTTTGTCACCTTCATTCAACCAGGGACAAATTTCACACCAGACTTCATAAGAAATGGGCCACACAACTTCAAATGTCACCCCTTTCTCAGCCAAATGCAAAACCAAAACTGCTTCTCGAAAATAAACATACAATGTTGTGTTTACATAAAAATTTCTAAGTGCTCCTTTGCATATGCATGAGGAAGAGGACAAGTCAAGCCACTGATTACCTGATATGTTACTCTCATACAATTTAATGTGCTACTGCCAGGCACTCAGACACCATAATGCTAAGTGCAAGCCAAAGGTCAACATGAAAGAGAAGAGAAGATCCTATTTTGTTTACCCATTGGAGTAACCTTTTTATACTAGTATTAACCATCTAAATGTTCATTCAGGATTCAAGGAGCTAACGTAAGCCCTAAAGATTTCAAGTGGTGCTGCAGTAAACAGCCATGGGACAATAAATCCAGCTCTCCAGACCTCCAGAAGGAGCTGGGTCATTCTTCTACAACAGTGTTTACAAGTGGCAGCAATATGATAGTTGAAAGGAGGGAAGTCTGACCTAAACACAGCAGACAGAATGACCTTTCCAAACTTTCCTTCCAAATCTAGATTTTCTAAAGTACAACTCAATACTGTTTCCTTATATCAGCTACTGTTCATGAAACTAAACTGCAAAAAAATTCCCTATCTAACCGAGCTATTAAATGGCATTTTCACAATTTGCACAAATGCTCAGTATCTGAGAGTCATTCTTGCTTTACTGAAAGACGCGTTTCAGGCAGGCAGATGGAGCAATCTATACCAAAAAAAAAAAGGTGTTGTGCTGCAGTTCTAAATTGCCATCCCCCGAGCAGTGGTGTGAGGAGCAATCACATAAACTGAGCGCAAGTGCAGGACAGGAGGAGACACAGTTTACAAGAGATGAAGTGTCAGCTTTGCAAATGACTGAAAGCAGGAATACAAGAGACATTTTGACATGTGAAAAAACTTGTGCCAGGTGAGTACTAGCCCTTTTGCAACACAGCTCAGCTATGTATTTTAAAAGGATTCATTACAAGGCCATAAGGTTAATGGACATGGTTTACAGTCAGGGGAGCAAGTTTATTAACACATTGTGTCAATAACTGCAATTGCCTCACAACTCAGTATGCCACTGCTTTAGCAAACCCTGTTACTACAAAGCAAATATCAATGTTAGAGCATTTTAAGCCACAGCTGTGTAACTAAAATGGACCAGGTCCATTCTACATGTTGCAACCATGCTGCAATAACTTCACACTTAAACCTGCTCACAGGCAGTTCCTTTTGTCCAGAGGCATTCTCTGCTGAAATTGGGTTCCTTTTACAAGCTTTCCTGCTTTCACTTGGGCCCATCAAGCCGGAGCCAGGGTTACTGGGAAGGTTCCCAAGGATACTGAATTCTGCAGAATGCCAGGGGCTACTGCAAAGCATCCAAGAAGACAGTCACACAAACACAACCTGGGAATGATAGAGGTTATAAATAGGCAATAGAGATGCTTCCTCACTACCTATCCATCTCAAGCAGTTCACTACCTTTTAAGATTAGTCAGTCTTAAGACTTTTAAGTACTTTCTTCACTGGACCATCTTACACATCTTGCCTCTTCGAAACACCCTAGATGTAGGGTGCAAAAGAAAAAAAAAAACCCGCAGGTGCCCCAACTCATACCACAGTGCAAAGAGAGACACACAGCCTCAATACATGAGGAACATTGACATGGTTATTTGGATTGACATCAACAGACTAAAGCATCTGTTTCTGTTTAAAATGGCTGGAGGAAGACACCTTTGTCCTGCTGCCACCTTCTCCCATGAAGGATGCTGCGGAGTTCTCTGTCACCTGATCGGGTAGGAGGTTAATATTCCTGCACAGGACGAGGGGAAACCTCTCAAGTATAGGACTGATAGACAAGCTTAGAAATAACACCTCTGCATGAGATGTGTGGATGCCAATGTTGCTCTGCTGTCCCCTTAGAGGATATCCAAACAACCATGCTGAGGTGAGCTGAACTTGAAGGCCTTTTCTTAATTTGCTCCAACAGTTACTTCACTGTAAAAAAAAAGTTAATGCAGAAGTATTCATGCCAAAGTTCAGGAAGCCACTCCATCCTTTTCTGTCTCCACCCCAGGCATGTGGAGACAAGACATGTTTATGGCAGGAAGGTGCAATAACGGGATTAGTGATTATGGCAACATCATGAGCATCAAACCAGTCTCATCTCATAGAATCATAGAATGGCTTGGGTTGGAAGGAACCTTAAAGATCCTCTAGTTACAACCTCCCCTGCCATGGGCAAGGACACCTTTTACTAGAACAGATTGCTCAAAGCCCCATCCAGCCTGGCTTAATCTTGGTCTTATCTGTCTCTTTACCCTCCTTCTTTCCACTTGTTGCTCTGTATTTCCTCTCCTTTAGGTTAGTCTTCACTTCTCAACTTGAAAAGTAGCTCCTGTTCCTTCCCTCTTCTCCCTATGCCCTCCATTCCTTAAGCAACATTACTTCAACCTCCCAGCTTTGCTTCAGCAGCACTCCCTTGGCACTGCCTACCATGCTTTGACACACAGGAGAAAATTATCATGTTGAACACTCAGAAGGAATCATATTCTACATGTCTGTAAGTGGCACAAATATTCCTTCTCATGCCTGGTAGGCAGGCAGTAAATAAACCAATTCCCATCTTATGGATCTCCATCAGGTGTAAACTTGTGTAGTTCAATTGACTCCAGTATTGCCACCCCAGTCCCAGGAAGTGGAGGTCACTATTCAAAGTCTGCAAGTGGGAAGCAGGTTGGTTTCCACACAGCCACCCACAAAGACAGGATTTGAGTGACAGCATTTGATTATTCAGGTCCAGTGCACATTTCTTTCAGTAACTTCATCCAACTTTGTTTCATGTCAGCTGGGAAGCCAGCTCCAAGGTTTTCTTTTGAGCTGGATAACAGCCATAAGAATCCACTTGACTTTAATTATGTGGTATTTTGCATGTCCATCACGCTGAGGCCACATGTACTTGCGAGTGTTTACAGTGTTCTCAAAAAGACCCTTCTGCACATGGTAGGTTTGGATCTCTGATTTTCTGCTGCACAGCAGCAACTTCCCCTTTTTGCCAGCTCTCCAACTCGCTGCTGATTTGTTTCCATTGCCTGTGGGATATCAATTCCAGCTGCCAGCTTGCTGGCACAGTCTGGAGTGGCTTGAGTTCAGCTCAACAGCAGTTGACTCCTATGTGAAGCATCAATCCTGGGCCTGGAAAAGCAAAATGCTCTTGTGGAAGAGCTTTTCACTAAGGACAGAGAATGCCACTTCAGGGAGCTGCACCAATTCCCCTGTCAACAGCAACAACTTCTCTAAGTAACTTACATGGCATCATAAAACAATCCAGAAATTAAATCTGAGGCTAAGGACACCCTATCTTGTTATGAGCCACTGACTCATAGCAGCCCACCCATAAATCAGAACTGGTATCTCATGCCCAGTGACAACAAATGCCCTGAGACAATAAATGCCATGATGGATAAGGCCTTGAGCAACCTGGTCTAGTGGAAGAAGTCCCTGCACATGGCAGAGGGGATTGGGACTAGGTCATCTTTAAGGTCTATTCCAATCCCTTAACATTCATCCCATAACAATGCAGATGACACCAAGCTGGGGGAAGTGTCCATCTGCTGGAAGGCAGAAAGGCTCTGCAGAGGGACCTGGACAGGCTGGAGAGATGGGCTGATTTCATCAGAATGAGGCTCAACAAGGCCAAGTGCCAGGTTCTGCACTTTGGCCATAACAACTACATGGAGTGTTACAGGCTGGGGACAGAGTGGCTGGAGAGCAGCCATGCAGAGAAGGACCTAGGAGTTCTGATTGATAGGAAGCTGAGCATGAGCCAGAAGTGTGCCCAGGTGGCCAAGAAGGCCAGTGGCATCCTGGCCTGTAACAGGAATAGTGTGACCAGCAGGACCAGGGAAGTGATTCTTCCCTTGCACTCAGCACTGGTGAGGCCACACCTCGAGTGCTGTGTCCAGTTCTGGGCCCCTCAATTCAGGAAGGATGTTGACGTTCTGGAGTGGGTCCAGAGAAGGGCAACGAGACTGATGAAGGGTCTGGAGGGCAAGTACCATGAGGAGAGGCTGAGGGAGCTGGAAGTGTTCAGTTTGGAGAAGAGAAAGCTCAAGGGAGACCTTATTGCCCTGCACAACTACCTGAAAGTAGGTTGTAGCTGGGCAGGGGTTAGTCTCTTCTCCCAGGCAACCAGCAGCAAGACAAGAGGGCACAATCTTAAGCTTTGCTAGGTGAGGTTCAGGTTAGATATTAGGAAGAAATTTTTTATGGAGAGAGCAATCAGGAACTGGAATAGGCTGCCCAGAGGGGTGGTTGATTCATTGTCCTTGGAGTTTTTTAAGGCAAGACTCCATGTGGCACTCAGCACCATGGTCTAGTAAGCATGACGACTGGATCAAAGGTTGGACTTGATGACCTCAGAAGTCTTTTCCAACCTGGTTAATTCTATGATTCTATAATTCTATGAACACACAGAGTGCCTGCATCAGCTCCCTGCTGGCCACAACACGCTGTGCAGCCTGCATTGGCATGGGGCTCATCTTAAGGGCAATCTGTGACAATCTGACAGCTCACAAGCAGGCCCCCTTTTGCCCATGCACTACCAAAATTGCTCTTACTTGGACTTTGATGTTGTTTTTTACAGTTTCACATAATCTCAGAAAGTATCACTTTGGCTGAAATTACCTCTCTAGCTATTCCCCAAGAAGGCAAATGCACCAGCAATAGCTATCCACCCTTTTCCCTTTTGGCCACTTAGTCCAACCCAACACATAAAAGAGTTTGTTCCCCTTGACTCTCAATACAGCTGCCATTTGGATGGTGAGTTTTGCATCACGGCCTCTGGCAGGCTGACAGCTAAACTGATGCACAGCAACTTGATCAACACACAGCAGGAATGAAACTTCCCAGTTGTGTCCTGGAATGAAGTGTCAGCTCTCCTCTGCTAGCACACACTGGACTGAAGATGGCCTTTGCCTTTCTCACAATAGTCTCCTGACATACCCATAACCTGAGTCCCTCTCACCTCCCCTTAAAGCCATGAGCAGTAAATCAGACAGTCTCCTGGCCCACCTTTGTCAGAAGCTTAACCAACATTGTATAAGTATTTCACTACCAAATCCAGACTTTCAGGTCCCAAAAGACATTGCACGTTAGAGGGAGATGATATGCTGAGAAAATCACGCATGGTTTTCCACTCACTCATTAAGGCAGCAATAAAACAGCTGTATTCAATTACCTAAACCCTTAAACAGTGAGACAGAAAGAAGCAACTTATACCCATATTTAGAAACATGAAGTCTGCTCAACAGATCAATTAGGGAGACAAATTTACAGCCGACAATATCATCGTAACAGTGGTTATTTAGGTCCTATTAACAGCTCAGAAGCACTATCATGTAAAAGTATGAGGCAGGGCTTCCTTTCTAACTTCTCCATTGACTGACACGCTCACTCAGCAAATGAATCCAGCTCTTTGTGAACCCATCCAGCTGTTTGACCCAGGTGTGACCCCCCCTGCCTTGTTAGGGATGACTCTGCCAAGATATATTGCAGTTGGAATCAGGGTTTTGGAATTGCCATTCCCTCTTGCAGTGAAAGGAGGAAGTCTTGGATGAAAGCAAACAGCGTAGCCATATGTTTAAACCAGTGGCAAAGAGCTTCCATTAAATGCAGGGTTTCAAGAAAGAAAGGCATTATAATAAAAAGGTTTCCACACAATTTCAAAGATCAGAAACCTGTCCACGTTGCTTTATTGATTACTTAGAACCAGCCTGATATATTTAACTAAAAATCAATGGGAAAAATAAAGGACTGCCTATTAGACTCAGAGGAAGAACTTCATTCATGGGATAAGGGACTCTAATGAGGCAATTCAGTATTCAAAGAGAGCTATTAGCAGAGAAGCAATGAAGTGGTTGCGTAACAAAATGATGAACACTGAGTGCAGATGGAGGAAATGGTGTTTTGTAAATTCAGAATCCAGGATTTTTTTTTAATCTTTAAATACTTTGTATAGATATGCTGCCTGCAATATTTAGCATGATTTTGGGTCTCATTCCTGGCCATTTTTTCCCCCAGATGGGCCACCTGCAAAAATGTGCTTGAAGCCAGTAGAAGCACTTGCGCACAATTACATACAGATCACTTATTCATACAGGCATGCCCAGTACTTCCTCTTGTAAGAGCCAACATTTTTGAGACTCCAGTGCTTTCCCCAACAAAAAAATACAGCTGAAAGAGCCTATGGACTGACACAGCTAATATTTGTAGCTCCATCTGGACGGAGACAGATTTCAAGAAATGCTGCATGATGGTCACATTTTCAGCCTGAGGGTGGGGGTCAGGATGGGAACTGAGCAAGGCAAAAGTCTGTCCTACCAGCAAACTCCAGCTGGTTGCAGACTTACAGGGCTTTATCTGAATGGAGAGCACTTGGTGTCCACAGCCAGCACAACTGCATGTGAGGCAAAAGTTGGGCAGCCTGACTGCTGCTTCCACCTCTGCCACATAAATGCCTTACTAACCAGGCCAAAACCAGGGCACACATCCACTCTCTGCTCTATGAGCCTCATCTCCAGACCAAGAGAGCTGCAAGGACGTGGCACAGCTCTGCTAAATATCAGTCAGCTTGAGTTAAACCGCAGAGCAGTTTAAGAGGGAGGGAAAATTTTCTGAGAGGGAATAGCCTTGTTTTACCATCTGATAAAACTTGGAAAACACCTTTCAACCTCAAATCTCCATGTTTACTTGGGCAGCTAACAAACTCCAAGCAATGTATGGTCTAGACACAATTACTCTAAAGGTCTGTGCACAGGAATCATGGTTTTCTTCAGCAACATCAGTGTAAAAAGCTCCTCCCTGCCCAGTCCTCCACCCCAGGCTGTGGCCACTATTGCAGTTCACCCCACCATGCTGCTTTGTGCCTCTCTCTGTGGGTGACACTCAGCTGCATGACTGAAGCATCTGAATTAATATGCCTACCTGATCAATATGGAACAAACTGGTTGCTAGAACAGGTAGAGAAGAAAGGATGTAGCAAGGGGACAGGCCTCTAGAAGAGACAGAAGGCAATGGGGAAATACCCCTTGAGCTGTAAAATGAGGCAACAGTACAATTTTTATGTTTCAGTGGGGTTTTAAGTATCAGAGTCAGACTTCAGCATTTCGCTTTAGGATGATACTGAGAGATCCGAGAGAGATAGTTTAGGGAAATTTAAAAAAAAAAAAAGGATAAGTAAATTAACACATACACACACAAAAAAAAAAAACCAAAACACCAAAAACATTCAGCAAACCCCACATGCTTTTCCCCTTTGCAAGTGGGTATTTGTGCCCCTTTACAGTTGCCTGGCAGTTTATTCTGTGGCCCAGTGGATGTCTGGAGTACTGGATGTCAAATCACATTTTGAGATAAGGCTGTGTGGATTTAAACAATTCTTTTGGGAGGAAAGTGACTGCAACTGCTATGCAACTGAATTTATTCTTTGGGCACAGCTTGACTATGCTTGGAGTTTTCTAATCTGCAGAAATTTTGCTTCTGGTGATGATTTACTCTGATTTTTCTCTTTTTAATCATATCTATGCAAATGTCACATGGCTATGGAGTAAGAGAAAAGTCCTTTAAAGGAAAAATAACAGTTTAAAAGGTGGAAAACAAAGGGTAAGCTTTCACAGTAGAGAGAGATCATCAGCTGATTTCCTCAGGGAACTCTGCTGAGGTTTGATTCACTCATAAATAAATGGCAAAAGATGAGAAAGTTTGCTGCTGATAAAAAAATTATTCAAGACAGTAAGAATGATGGCAGACTAGGCAGAATTGCAAAGAGGCCACACAAGATTTGGTGATTGGGCAATAGATGGCAGATGAATGACAATTTAGGTAACAATGCACATGGCGGAAGAAAAAATCGTAACTTCACATAGGAAACGATGGACTCAAACCCAACAATTACCATCCAGGAACAATATTTTAGCATATCTTAATGCTAGATCCATTAAACATCAACTCAATAGGACTCAAAAAGGCAAAATAAATATACCAAAATATATATACCAAAAATAAAATAGAAGAAAATAAAATATATATTATCAAAAACAAATGAACAACACAGAAAACCTAATTACGTGATCAGATGAATCTGTCTATGGCTCTTCCACACCTTCAATATAGCCTGTGGTTCTTGCTCCCTCATCTAAGTAAGACTGTATTGGATCCAAAAACAGTCAGAGAAAGGCAACTACAATGACCACAGCTACAGACCAGCTTCCAACATGGCAGGATTTTCCTATTACCCTTTTGTTTTAGAAAAGGGTTATCTTAGTGCAAGTAGGACGCTGATCCCCAAGCCAGGAGTGACCAGGATCAGATGGACAGGCAACGATAACACACCATCTCTTCTAGTATAAAATTTATGGCCACAAAATGAAAGGAGAAGGAGGCCAGTTACAAGGTAAGGTAAAGGAGATGGCTCTTCATGCAGCAGGTAGTCAGTGTGCGGAATGCCTTGCCACAGAATGTTATTGTTGCAAATAATTTAGAGGGGTCCAAGAAAAGACCATACACTTACTTGAGAGATGTACTGAGGAGAAAAAGGATCTGCAAAAATGAAAAAAGTCGGCAGTAAATTTGCACATGCCTATCCTCAACCATCTGCCAGTGGCTGCTGTTGGCAGAGGACACTGGAGCAGGCGACCTCTGTTCTGAACCAGTGCTGCTGTGCTCTCTTGCATCTCTGCCCTTTTGTCCTGTACTCTTGCTGGATGACACAGTATACTCTGGTTGTTTGCTTTTGGGTAGATCAAATGTCCTATTTTTATACATGTTAATGAATAAAAAATGGAATTGATTTCAAAAGCTCACCTTCCCCACTGTGAGGACTGCAGCACAAGCCCAGGAAAGACGTAACCTCATGCTTGAAATGTCTGGCAAACCATTTTGTACAGAGCTGATGATAATGAATCCAGCAGCTCATTTTCCTGAGAAACAGGAGCTCACCATTCCTTTGTCCAGTAGGAAATTCACAAATAAAATGTTCAGCCTTGCAAGAGCACTGAACTTCAAAATGAAAGGATTTCTACTTAGACAAGCATGAAGTCTTTTAACCCTCCCACTGTAGGTATCCATGAAGAGGCTTTACCTCACTCTCAAGGAGAACTTTCTTGGTAGAAGAATCGCCATGCTGCTTCCCCATGGATATGGGGAACTCTTTACCCACTGAGGAAGCTGGACATACACAGAGATGCCACATAGATATTCAAGGGTAAATAACATGAAAACAATGGATAGAGCAGAGCCAATGACAGTTTTCCAGCTTTCTCTTTGAGGGTGAAAGGGCTGCGATTGGAAAGAAATTAATGACTGAACAGCAGTGAGGTTACTTTTGGCAAGGTTCTGCAATGCAAAATTAAATTGAAAATGTTGGCAGAGCTTCAGCTGAAGAGCACTGCATCAGGATACATCATATAAAATATGTCTTAGTTTCTCCTTCAAGCTCTGACTGTGCCTGGCCTGACAGGGAATTAGTGAGACATTTCTATCTGCTGATTTACATGTTACTGAAACCATCTTGTTATACTTTTTGAAATGTTGTTCACAGCTCTAGCCATTTTCTGACTTAAATTCAGTGACAGTCCTGCAAAAACATTCAGAACCAAATGACCATAATATGTTCTGCAGACATACAAAATACCTTGAGGAGAGAGTTAATGGGAATGAACATAATAAGGCTTTTTGAGGAGAGTGAGATGTGGTATATATTTTATCTTAGCAGATTTTAACTAACTCCCTGAAGGTTCCTTATGTGGGAAAAGTTTTTCTGTTTAAGTGAAAGTCTAGTTGAATTTGAAAGAACATTCTAATTTTGTTCACTTCTTCTAATAAAAGTGTTGATTGATTTGTTCTCTGTTATCTTGGTTTTGAGGGTTTTTGATCTCTCCTGCCCCACCAGGGATGCTCTAGGTGCTGGATAATCTTCATTAACAAAGACTAATGCAGAAAAGAGGAACTAGATTATTTAGACTTTGAGCAAAGATTAAGATGGCCTTCCTTCCAGATTTCTGTTTCTGCAACACTACTCTCTTCATTTGTACAGTTAGGCATCATCAAGAACCTGATTTAAGACTCACTGAAATCAGGAGACTATATCTCCAAATCAATGACCTCAGGAGAGGCAGAACTGTCAGACTACAGCATCACATCTACCCACAACATGAGTCCAGTAATGTTTTCCCTTCCAACCCAAGGAAAATGCTAGGAACTTCTAACGATGTTTTACAAAGACCACGACCACCCTTTCCAGGGGTGCTCTGATATCTCATCAGCTTAGATCCGTGCTGAAATGACACCTTCTTTCCAAAGCTCAGAAAGCCTCTAACTCCCCCTCTAAGTCCTCTGAGACATTTAAAAGGCAGCCTTGAAACACTCCTCTTTTCTCCCTCTTTATAGAGGACAATAACATGTGTGCAGGTGTGAGAATGCCACAGGGATCCAGAGCACTTCACTAAGTTAATGTGGCCATGCAGGAGTCACACTGCGCAGGGTCACTGGGCATTCTTGCTTAAGACAACTTGGACGTCTCCTTTTAAGTTTGTCTGTTCAGTATCTACTTTATATCTTGCATTTTTGATTTGTGTTTTCACAGATGTGCCCATAGCCCAATTTCACAAATCAAATCCAGGGAAATGCGGGACTCTCTGAAGTGTTGCTTGTGTATTTTACCTACCCCTCTACTCACAGGGCATCAGATGAGCTCTGCTGTTCATGGCCATCATCATTCCAGTGGTAGCTATCATGTTTTAGGTTCATGGCCCAAATACTTCTTGCACCACCACACTTTGGGAAATGCTGACAAGAAAGGGCAAGTTTCAGTCTTGCATGTTTGATGTGCCCAGTGGATTTCACCAGCTTTTTTTGAGGAATTTAACTTACACATTATAAAAGGATACACTTTTTAGTTCAGTTAATGACCTCAAATTCCTGACTCCAGATCATTTCCAGAGTGAAAGCACTGAGGTTCATAAAAAGAAGTATCTGGCTTAGAAGTATTTTGAGCAGGCAGCAAGGTGAACACTCAGTGCTGCCCAGGCACCCCAACAGCCTGCATCAGCATCTCCTGGGCACACTACAAAACACGACCTGCTTCACCTTGGTCTTACTGGCCTCTTTCCTACTAACTTCATCTCTCTAGTCAGGGATCTGAAGAAAGCAGCCTCTGCATGTTAACATGTAATTTCAAATGCCCTTGCCTAGGTTGGTATCACTCACCCCTGAGGTGAGGACATGATTACAGAGCACCAAGATTGTTCCCATGCACTCAAATGCAGTAAGTGCCAGTAAGACCAGTAAGTCTTACCACTGTAAGGATGGCAAGAGGACATTCCTCTAAGAACCACAGGGAAATGCTTCACTAAGAACCAGGACACCCAGAAGCCTTCCCAGGCCTTCTTTGGGTGTATATCAAGCACCCAGCTGCTACTTCTTGGCCAGTATCTGAGCGCCTTCTTATACAGTTCTTCACAATTTCCATCACACCTGCTGTTTCCATAGAGGCTGTGTTGAGCCTCAGCTTAAAAGGTAAAAAGATCACAGGACAAGAAAGGAGACCGACTTTCTGAAAGACAGGAGTGGAACAAAGGGAAAAATGCATGTCTCTGACTGTACCCAAGTAAATCCCTCCCTTGACCAGTGGATCACTTTGACATTACTAGAGAAGAGATATTATATTCCAAGTCTTAAATTCCATAGGGTTCTGGGAAGGTCAGCCTCCTTTTACTCTTCACATACATGGCTCACAATACAAGGCAATCCCTGCTGTTAAATAAACCTCAACACGCAGAGCTTACCATGCTGAGATCTTTTCTCAGCATGTTCTTGTCCTTGCCACACTAGCTAGAACACAGAAAGTTACAGATAAAAATGAAATGGGAGGAAGGGAAAAAAGTTTTATAGAATTTTTTCCTCTTATATAGTACAGAGAATACATGCAAGCTTTAGTTTTGTGCAATAACTACATCTTACAGAAGCAGCACCCTGAGCCCTACAGCAATTGTATTTCATCCAGCTCCAATTAAAATGCTGGGAGTTTATCACCCACTGAACTCTCAGTGCTTCAGGCAAAATCTCTCATGAGGCTGCAAAATAAATTCAACATGTGAATGATATATTGCAAAACTCCTTTATGGATCATTTTACTGTCATGGCTACCCACATCTTGGACTGTGAAGAGTTTCTGCATTTTTTCTGTGATCAGCTGTCAGTCACATGGATGAAAGACAAAGCTTATCAGCATTTTAACACATTATATCTCAAATTTTGCAGAGGATCATGAAGAAATTGAACCCACTCACACATCTGTTCTAGACCATTGCAAAAAGTGGCTGATGGGATGACTTGTCCCATCATAGAGGGTAACTGCAGCAGTACAACAGGATTACTTTGCTCCAAATTCCTCTGTAACAGCACACCACCACTGCAGGGCTTGTTCTGTTTATTTGGCCCACAACACCAGACTAAAGGTCAAAACCAAAGCTGCAGTACACCCAAAACCATGGGCCCTCTTTGGAAATTTGCACACACGGATCTTATGCAGATTCCCCATTGCTGTGACTACATATACACACTTCTAACTGTAAGCCAGTCCTTGGAGATGTGCATAGTTTAAAAAGTCACACTGCAATGCAAACTCCTTTTTCTTACCCTCAGACATAACTCTCAGTATGGATCTTGGAGATTTCATAAGATGTTTTCAGGAGGTGGTTTTATCATCTGACTAAATCCTGTGCCCAGCTGTGGTACGAACTAGCAAAGTTCCAATGGGAAAATTCAATTCCTTAGACACCAAGAGCTATGTTGCCTACCTTTTATGTTCCAAGTCACTCAGATGACTTCACCACTCAGTGTGATAGACTAAGAACTCATTGTTTGGAAATAGTTTACAAATGTAATTTTTATCTTAGGAATAAACCTCAGAAATTTAATGTTAGACTGGTAGTATCAATTGTTAACTTTTTCTAGCATTTCTCAGTAATTTTGGTATTTTCCATACAATTATTTCAATTTTTCAGAGCACAGTTATTATACATCATAATAATAAACTGATGAATAATTTTACAGGGAGGGGAGGGCAAAGGACAGGCCCCAGTGGGTCACCTAATCCCATTCCTGAAACCACACTGTGACTCTAGAAGTGATATGTCTCAGATAACACCTCCTCAGCAGCTCTCTACTAAAAGAAACCAGACCATACTCAAAAACCACTTCAATACACTTCCTTAAATGAGGTTTTACAATGAGTGCTGACCGTGTTTCTAGCCCTGTGCTTCTGCAGTACTGGCACGGGTGGGATTCCCCTGGGTTGACAGTCCCCTTTTGCACAGGGAGTTTCCCTCTCAGCCCAGGCTATGGGCAGAGCACTTGCAAGCTCCTAGCAAGCACAGTGCAATCAGTGACACCAGACAACCACTGGGAAGTCAGTTTGTCCTTTCTTATTAAAGAAGGATAACAGCGTAAGTGACAGACGATGCATCACCACAGAATTTAGAAAACCATCAGGACTGAAGATGGCAAAGTTAATATGAATGAAGCAAATGGTCTTTCCTCAGACACGCTACTTCCTTCACTGACTGCAAGATTTCAGATTATAAGCCCTTCTTCATTTATCTGATAAGAGGACACCAGACTTCAGGTGCTGCAGCTTGACTTTCCATGATTAAGCTGGAGGCCCTGACAGGCAGTTTGGTGTGTTAATAGAACGGCCCAACTCCACCTGTAAAAACAACATAATTGCCTGGCCATGTGCTGCAACTACAAGGAGAGAATTTACACCAATGGTCCAGGACATGAGTAAGTCAGAAGCAGGGCTTGTACCTATGGTAGTTTCATGGCCATTTTGACCAATTAATTTAATGGTCATATAAAGGATTCCTGTATCAGCCTCTCAACCCTGTCCATTTCACTCTTCCTGACCAAGCTTTATACGTTTTTACTACTTTGGCAGCTGTTGAAAACTACAAGGTGCTGACTGCGAAGGCGAGAGAGATGCCAGACTCTCACTAACTACCCCATCTGCTTCCTGCAAGCAAGATGAATGAGAAGCACCTACTGTATTTTCAGGCATGGAATATTTATCACTTGGTCAGTGCTATCACAAAGGCAGCCTGAAAAGCTTCCTGCATCTGAAAGAAGAGTGTAATCATTCCCAGAGTATAGCAGCAGGTGTTGAATGTCAGAGAAGTGCAAGTCTGGGCTCCGTGCTGGCATCTCAAGGCATCTGCTACATTAATAAAGCACAGACACAACTCTTTAGGTTTCATTTTGCACTGATACATTGGCACTTGTCCCTTCTTATTGTAAGGATTTGTAAGTGTCAAGTTTTTCCTCATATGGTGAGGGCTTATATGAAGGGAAGAATTACACCAGTTCCTTTAATTAAAAGTCCAGAAAAATAAGGCAAGTCAAATTCTGAGTTTTCCATAGGTGTTTCAGAATTCAAACCTTGCATTCACATCCACATATTTCCCCAGCTTTAAACTTCATTTGAACAGCTGACATGAGAGCTCTGGTGCTAGAAGAGCAGGGGGAGGCAAGCTTTGGAATAAAAAATTAAAGGACTTACTGGTTTCCCAAATGGCTCAGTCAAGCTTTTTATTGTACAGTCACAGTTCCAAATGAAGGCCTGTACAAAAGTAAATAATGAACATTTTTAACAAGCTGGCCATCAGAACAGTTAGGAGGTTCTGTACAGAATAAAGAACGGTTCAGCTGCAAAATTCAACTCTATGTCCATGTACAAGTCTTTCCTAAAGTTCAGCAATATTGGGTTTCTAGACCAGGCACTTGCTGTTTCTCCCCATCAAAAAAAGTATCTGTTCCATTCTTTAAATTTCAAAAAGAGTCTGGTACCCAAGTGTAAGGATTCTCATATCTGGTGTTTTCATTTGGGCATAACTGTAGCTCTGAGGAAAAACAATAACATTTTTCCCTTAGCAAAACTATTCCAGATCTCTATTAAAGAGGGCAAAGGAAGAAATTATTTGTTAACATCTAATGACTTCTTCAGGATACAGGGACTGATAAAAGTAATTGCTTTTTACTTTATTTTATTATATTTTATTGCAGCACCAATAGGTGCAAGTAGGGTCTGTAAATATCCATCTTTAACAAATCTGTCCAGCATATGCAAGTGCTGCATCAGATAGCATTAATGAGAATGCATTGTATAAATCAATACAGATCATTCTGTGGTGTTTGAGCCTCATTTGCAGTGTTAGATCCACTTTAAAAAGATACATTTCATTTTGACAGTAAAAACGAACTTGAAGAGGAAAAAACATGTGGAAAGGTGGTTTCATATATGTTGCCTGCACACTAGGAACTCCCTGGCCAAACACTTTATGTGCTCCCAAATACACAGGACACCTTACCCTTGCAGTGCAGGTGTCTTCAGGATTGTTCTACAATCCGTTCTGCTACCAGTGAATAAAACAACAAAATGAATGACATGCAGAAGGTAGAGGTCATGAGCATCCTGAGAGCCTTTAAGTAAGACAGGAGCACCAAAATCCTTGGGGAGCATCTATCCACAGGCTGGGGATTATGACACTTGCCCTAAGATCAGCACCAAGGTGCCCTTTTCAGAGCACAGTCTCTTCCCATGATTCAACCAGGAGTAAAACTGAATGGAAGAGTGGAAGAGTTCTGCAGACGAGGGTCGCGTTGTTCAGAGAGAAGCTCATTATTCTTATTAGATAAGAAGAACACTGTGAGAATGAAGGGATCTACTGCTGTTTAACACTGATGCTTCACAGTAAACTTCCCAAGGCAAACAGTTTTGGTTACAGATCAGACTAGCAGCTAAAAATATATCCAAAAAATTGCCTGTCAAAATAACCTGGAAAGTAGACTAAGTTGTGACAAGAGATAAATATAATATTTCCCCTGCACTTTTTGTGTTCTACGATGGAAGGGACTAACCTATCCACAGAAACATTTTCCATTCCTGTGATACACTGATAGTGCATGTTTCTGATATGATGAAATTTGAACTCCTTGCAGATGACAATTAATACAAATGCAATATCAAACCCCTCTTACAGAACAGAGCATCACTCACTAAGAGCTCCAGTTTGAAGATGAGACAACTGACGTGAAGTCACTCAACCACAAGCATGCAAAGAGACTGCAGCTGAAATGGGAACTGAGCTCGTATTTTATGAGTGCCAGGCTGTGTTACCCTAAAGTCCTCCTTTCCCATCCAAACAGGACTATAGTAAAGTTGTTACACCTATTTCAGTACTCTAGAATTTTTTTCAGTGAACAGCTTTGCTACAAGCCATAAAAACTGTCATAACAGGGGAAAATTCATAGCGGTCCTGTAAATTTGTGCAGAAATGACAATATTGACACTTGGGTCCAAAAAGCTTCAAACAGTTTTCCAACAAGCTCATGGGTATCAGTGCACTGATATTCACTTCTATTAACTTACCAGAGCATAGAAGGAGGAATCAGAAATTACTGAGACTATTTTTCAGACAACCATATTTGAAAAGAAGTCAAGCATCACACAAGTCATGCTAAATAACAACACATTCTCCACTGATTTTACTTTACTGAAGTCTCACAGAATTTAGCAATAATCAAATTATTAAAAAGCCACCAGTGAGCAAAATTTCCAAACTCTTTTGACTCCAAAACACTCACCTGCAATTTGCCATGGAGACTTGAAAAAAATGGCAACTAAAAGCAGCATTACTATGGATCCCATCCATCAAGCCATAAAATAAGATACAGAGACAGTTAGATAAATCCATTTGCAGCACAGTCTAAAGCATGGGAGAAGAACGTCAGCACTTGTCAAGTTAGATGTAACAGACATGAGAAAGTGGCCACAGATAAAAACAGAAGTGGACAACAATTAATATTAACATGGGGAAAGTGTCCAGTGCCTTTTACCTTGCTGCTCCTTACGATAGTATAAAAACACGAGTAAAGGTTACACTGGGATTGGCATGGCTCTGATAGCCAGCTATGAGTACATTTGTTTTAGACCAGGATGAAGGCCAAGCAAGCTGGAGTGTGCTCTCAGATTTCTGCAGCCTCCAGTGCACAGCAGACCCAGGGCATAATCCAAGGTGCATTTCCCATTTCCTTCAAGGAGTTCAGGCCTCGCATCCTGGAATATCCACCCCGGCATAAATAAAGATACCAAAGGCAATAGAAATGGTTGGTTTCCTTCTGATTTAGTGAAGTGCTCCAGGAAACCAGTTTACTCTGTTCTGTACTAAGTTTCTTTTTGCTAATGATTTTACCTTTAGCTGAGAGTAAAAAATCTTCCTAAGTCCACATTATGCAGACAGCCAGTCTTTCTCCACCCTCCAAATGCTCAAGACTTATAGCTCTCTGTCATGAGACAGACTTTACTAATGACAATGGCTACCAAACTTCCTGAAATATGTAAAGCACACAGCCTACAACTCCACAGCTTCATATGCAGAGCTCTCACATACAGATAGTCTGTACCTTTAGGCTTGTAATGGAAACCTGGATATCAGGTGCCTTGCATTGATGCTCCTTTATGCTAGTGTCAATCAGAGTCAATCAAACTGAGCCCCAGCTGCACAAGCAGCAATGCTGCTTCCTCCCTGCCCTGCCTAACAAAGCTGGTTACCAGCTGTGAGGCACTAAACATGCACATGTTTATCAGGTTGTTCTAGTAAGGAACAGAAGGAAGACAGAAGAATTGGTATCTGGATTTTCTGTGCTGTATTTGAATGCCTTTCAATGTTTCCCATTTTCAAATTTAGATTTTGACAGGGCTAATTCCTGATGACCCACCCTGTTTTCTAGCTTAAAGTGTAAATTTTGCCTTGCTTACCCTTTGAAAAGTCATATTATGCTTCTATTTCTCATACTGCACTGACTGCTTGTGACCTAGTATGTTGCACAGAGACTGATAACTGCAGCAGGATGCTTCCCTGACTGAAGCAAGGATTTTGTGCATAACACAGGCAGGATATAAATAGGTTTATTAAGGAACAGCACATGCTTTTTGCTTGTCCACAGAAATGAAGATACTCAGCACCAAATAAAGAAATTAAAATAAAATATATAGGGTTTGGTGGTTGTTTTTAAAAACAGTGTATCCATACATGAACTATAAAATTAATTAAGGGAGTATAAATAGAATCCAGAGACACAGATGCTAATCCACACACAGTTCAGGATACATAGTGAAGTCTTCTGTATTTCTAGATGGGGAATTTAGGTACTAAACAGCAGATGTCAGTCAAGAAATGACATGCCTGCAAGGTCATTTTAGGTGAAGAATTTTGCCAGAGAATGCACTCACATGAAGGCAGCAAGCAGGTACTATGTGCTTGGCCTCTGAATTCAAAGTGATAAGACCATTAAAGGAGTTCCTTCAGCCCAGTGAAATGGCTCAAATTAATGTTTCATCTTGCTTCTAATGCATGATCAGATGAACGCAGTGAGGAGTGAATTAAACAAGAAGAATGCGAAGGACTAACTATGTTTACAATGCTGTGCTGAAGAACAGCATGATAAAAGATTATCTAAGCACCAGAATCATCTGAGAGACCTCTATTTTTTTTCTCTCTTATTAACAGAAAACACAGATACCATGATTTTTCAAGTGGTACAAAACAGCTACATAATTTTACTCAGACAGCCTTTCATCCATGAAAAAAATGGATAGTTGAAAGCTAAGAGAATTAAAGTTTTTTTGGTAAAAACGTACTTATCACTAGTACAGTATATCCCAAATAGCAATGTTTAGCCCACTCCGGAAAGCTAAAGTGACCTTCTTATCCCCGTAAGCAAGACAGGGCACACATCCCAAAAAATCACTTGGCCCAGGTCACCCAGCCAAGAGTTTAACACAGCTAGTGAATTCAAAGTCCTGCATCTCCAAGTCCTGAGCTTCTTTGCAAGGGAGTTTATTTGCTTTCCAACATCACTGAATTAAGGAGAAAAAAAGTGATTTAAAAAAAGGGAGGGGGAAGGGGGGGGGAGGTGGAATACACAACACAAACCAAGCCCACAATAAAACCATTAAGTGTTTTCTGTTCTTAAAAAGACACAGCATCTATACTTGCAGCTCCCTGGAGTCTCCGTCCTGGAAGTGACCACCGGCAGCTCCCACCACTTGGGCTGTGCTGAAACAGCTCATGCAAGTCAGTCACTCCCTGTCTCAAAGCTCACAACTAGCAGCTCACTTTCACCTTCTTCGAGCTGCTCACCTCGCAACACACCTCCAGCTCCACTCCTTTACTTGAAATCTTGTTCTCTCTTGTTTTCCATGACTGTTTTCTCTGGGTTTACCCTTACACGATGCCCTGAGCACCTCTGATGCACCCATCAGCTTCATCACGCTCCTTTTACTTTCCACGGAATTGGGCTCTATAGTCCTGCAGCTAAAAATTTGTGTGTGAAATATGATCAGATTGCTGAACTGTTCAGATTTCTTTGCAATTTTTGTCAATTTCTGCACTTCCCAGTGGAATGGACAAGAAAACTACATGTTCTGCTTATGTCTCCACTGTGCAGCTATCATGACATCAGCTCCCTTTAATCTATTAGCAGCTTGTCAACGTTGTTGTGCAGGTGCAACTAGACAGTTATAGCCAATGCACCAGTATGAAATAGAAATTAAAATTTATCAGCCTTTCCACTAGCAGCACCTCACCCAGGAATAAAAGTTTACAATGCCAGTTGTATGAGCATTACTAAAAGCGTGTCTTTCATGACCTTGAGATTTTATCTCAAGACAGATAAAGAAACCTTTGAAAAGTCTCCTCAGAAAAAAAGTTAGGAATAAATAACATGCATTTCTGGCGAGGGGGTCTCCAGGAATAACACACATAAAATCCAGACACACACCCCCTCCGCTAATACCAGCTTAATCTGTAATGAATTTTTTGGTTGCAGCTGAACCCTTTTTATTATTAATGAAGGTTTATTTTTATTGCAGCATATTCTCCAGCCTCCAGACCACATCCAGGACACTATAAAAACACGTAAGAGCACCCTTGACAAACATGTTCTGTGAGATGGTCCCTGTCTGCCTGGAGGCATGACTAAGCTAAATAGTGTGGAAGGACAGCATGACTCTCATATGAACCCTGAACAATAAGGGTCTGAATTTGCTTACTTATTTCTATAGAAATTTCATATGAAATAATTCATTTGGGGTCATGTAGAAAGCCAGTACCAGAAACAGAAACAGAACCCAGAATTAATTCCCAGCTTGTTTTTCTAATCTCCCTTCCCTTTACAGCCATCTTTTGAGATTCAAATTACACCTATCAAGAACACATCAAAATAATGTGCATTTTTCCCTTCATCAAACAGAAGGGAAACAAGACACTGAATAGATTCAGTAATTTGCAAAACTTCACAAATGCAAGATTTCCTTAACTCTTCCCAAAGACTTTCCACCTGGAGTCCCATGGATGTTTTCCACAGAGGTCTCTGCAGGAGATGCTCTGCAGAGCACTGCTGGTTCTCCATCCTGTGTGGTGGCCACTATTCTTGGGCACACCTTGCCAGCCTGTGGTCACTGACAGTGCTGCTGGGGATACACAGCACTGGAAGATATCCTGGTGCTCTGTGCCACCTTCCCTGGGGCTTTCTCCTGGCATTTGAAATAAAACCGTATCATTTCCCACACCTCCCATACAGCTGCCCACAGCTTGGGTATTTTTCTGCCTACCCTTTGTGCTGTTTTTATTCTTGAATGGACAAAATCAGGACTCCTCCATTCCCACTTGCCACTCGGAGAAGTTTAGCTTAGACTTGAGCATATGTGGTTGGGTTAGTGTTGTTTTGGACAAACTGACCACCTTGCTCTCTAGAGGCACATACTGAAGGTCTCTTTTTCTCTCCTTGAAACTTCTGCAGTATTGCAAGCCCATCACTGGCAATCCCAGAGCTCCCCACTCTCTGAGGAAGTTAGCTATCCTCTTCGTCAGCTATGTCAAAACCACAGAAACGTTACCTTAATGTGAACACAGCCTTGTTTTGTTCAGGACACAAGAATCACAGAATGGGTAAGGTTGGAAGGGACCACAGGGCCATCCAGAATTGCATCCACATGGTTCTTGAATATCCCCAGTGAGGGAGACTCCACAACCTCTCTGGGCTACCTGTTCCAGTGCTCTGTCACATACACAGT
>JAWWEU010000111.1:18039938-18094430 GCA_035583155.1 Acropternis orthonyx | reverse complement strand
TTCTTGAATATCCCCAGTGAGGGAGACTCCACAACCTCTCTGGGCTACCTGTTCCAGTGCTCTGTCACATACACAGTAAAGAAGTCCTTCGTTATATTCAGGTGGGACTTCCTGTGCATCAGTTTCTGCCCATTGCCTCTTGTCCTATTGCTTGGTACCACTGAGAAGGCTCCATCCTCTTGACACCCTTCTTTGAGGTCCCCACTCATTCATCTTTTCTCCAGGCTGAATAGGCCCAGCTCCCTCAGCCATTCCTCATAAGAGACATGCTCCACTCCCTAAAACAGCTTCATCACCTTACTCTGGACTGACTTCAGGAGCTCCATGTCTCTCTTGACATGAGAGCTCAGAACTGGACACAGCACTCCAGATGTGCCTCACTAGACTGAGTAGAGGGACAGGATCACTTCCCTCAACCTGCTGGCAATGCTCTTCCTAATGCACCCCAGGATACCATTGGCCTTCTTGTCTCCAGGACACTGCTGGCTCATGGACACCTGTTGTCCATTAGGACTCCCAGGTCCTTCTCCACGAATCTGCTTTCCAGCAGGTCAGCCCCCAGCCTGTGCTGGTTCATGGGGTTATTCTTCCCCAGCTGCAGGACCCTGCATTTGTCTTCATTGAATTTCAGTTTCTACTCCACTGCTTCAGGCATTGATCCCACAGAGTATTACTTCTACCCACTTTCTGATGAAGTTAATAAAAAAGACTTCATTTTTCATCTTGGTTTGTATGGCCAGGTCAGTACTTAGATCCAGTGATTGTTTCCCCTGTTGCCCTGCTTAGACAAAAATCTCTGTCAGGAGTTACATCTCTATCTGCATTATCTAAATAAATGCATCCTCAAAGAACAATTATCCTGTTTCAGTCTTAAATAATGCATTCATCTAAGCAAGGAGGGGTATAATGTATGCTCATGATTTTCAAAGCAAACATGGGCCTAGCTCCACCAAGACATCTTTATAGTATAAAAATAATCTCTCTTAACATCATCTTACAGGACTAATCCCAAACTGGTCACCAGAACAAAAATCAACAAGTAGCTGACCATTTCTATTTTGCTGAGTAAAAGAAACAAGCAACTCACCAAAATCAAAATTAAGTCCTGCTGAACACTCATAGGAGTGAAGCAATTTGAAACCTGCATTGACTAGCTAAACCTCTGGCACTAAAGATAAAAATAATTTTTTCCAACTGTAAATGCATTGGATTACATCTGGAAAAACTGAGACTGGAATGTCCTTGAAGCAAAATGTCAGAGACTCACCATTCCCATTCCAAAGCCAGTTCCTATTTCAGAGGAAAATCACAGAGTTGCTTCCTAAATATAGATAATTACTCTCAGGAAAAATGGAAGAAATGTCCTGCATGGACTGCAAGTCAAAATGAGAAATGCTATTTCAAATTTAGGGGAGACAAGTTCATAGGACCCATTAAGAGTTCAGATAGTGTTTCTTCAGGATTCTGCGTCAACCTTTTTTTGCTGTTTGAGACATAGAGCAACACCATTATAACATGCAACAGTATTTTACACCATATTCTTCACCATCATGTGTGGCTGAGACTTGTAGGTACCAAGAAGAGAAGAAAGGGGTCTTGATCTCAGGACTTCTTGGCATACTGTTGTTTCTAGTGTACAACAGACAGCATCCTTTCTCCTCGGAGCAGACTAAACCTCTTCCCTCATGCATGGGGTGGCCCTCAGCTGTCTTGATTTGAGCTTCTTCTTGGCTCTTAAGCTGAAGCAGGTTTGCCTACCAGTTCCTTACCATTGCAAAGAGTGATACACTGCACTTCCCTGACACAGTGCTTAAGAAAACACACTGTTTTGCCTGTGATGAGAAATATGTTGCATTCTCTGTTAGATATTCTCTTGAAATACAGTAAAACTATAAACTTGGAAAAGCTATCAACCTATTTCAGCTACTGCCCAAGAAAAAAATCGTTCAGTACCCCTTTTCTTTTACTTTAAGTAGTCTCAAAACGCTCCCTTAACCACAATTCTCAAAGGATACTGCTACAGACAGATTTCCAAAATGCACACTGGAGACAAGAAAAGCACACTGCAAAACGCCATATGTTATTTTTATTATCAGAATTGATAAAATCTCACTGCTAGTTTTATAATAGCTTGTTAAAGCCATAAAAAAACCAGGAGACGCTGTGTGTCAGTGCTTGGGCATAAAGTTCACAGTATGGAATATACAAGCAAGCACACTGCTACTCTGGTCTCAAAGCTCACTGCAGAATAATATCCTACAGTTATCTCTCAAGCTGCAAATATCTCTTTTACAGCTACCCTGAAGAAGAACTTTTTCTCATTCTAGTATATTGAACTTTTGCATGGGCAAAAAGATTGGCTAAGGGCTTCTTCTAGCACCTTCATTTAAGCAAATGCTATCAAGTTTGGGCAAAGAGACAGACACTTTACCAGGCACAATACTGTCTTTGTAATGGCATGTAGACCTGTTTCTGAATTTTCAATATGCTTTGTAGATTAAGGACAGAAAATGTCATCTGCTAATCTGCTTCTGCCTCACACAAAGAAGCGCTGCATGTGCTGTTTCTGATGGTTTGAGGTTATGGCCTCTGCTGCTCAGGAAAAATATGCAATGCGTGTCATAAAATCAGTTACACTGAGCTCTTTGTAGTTTATCCCACGGTGCCACTGTCTGCCAGGGGCTTTCCTGCTCACCAACAACCAGCGAAATGGTTCTCCAGTTACATATGGCGTGGTAACCTAACCAGCTGTAATGGTTTGAGCAGACACTGGTATTTAGCAATGCCTGCATGGCTACCTGCTGTGCTGCCACAAGCAAGTGCTTATGCAATTCACCTCTGCTCTTGGGCTTGTCCTTTTGGTCTGGAACACAAATGGGTGAGAAGGTACCAAGCCTCATCACTGGCAGTGCTGCCTGAGGTCATTCACTCATTTGTGAGGAAGCACACGGACATACACACAGTTCTGGAAGAGTAACACAGCCCTTGACCAACCTGCATGTGGTTTAAGACCCCAATTTTTGGCAGAAATCAAGTGAACATAGCAGTGGTTGAATATAACTAATAAAACAGATAGCACTGCCTTAGGATAGTCAGCCAGACGTACCAAATAGCAGTAGAAGGGATACAAGAGTGAACTCCATCTCTTTTTTTTTTTTTTTTAATACAAGAAGTTTAAATCCTACTCAAGGCCATCTTTTATTTCTTTATGAAAAATAAATCAAACCACTCATCTCGAGCTTCTGGTCATCATCAAAGGTAAAAGAGGAAATAAAAAATAGAACAGAATTATGAATATTCCAGAAACTCAACTAGAGCAGGTGCATCTGGAAATGGGATGGGCAGAGAGGGAGAATTATTTTTCTGATTAGGTGCCTGTCTCCAGTGATCGCCTGAAAATCAGGCCTCTCCAAAGTGTCTCATCCTGAATATTGTACATCACTACTTCAAAAATCTTGACCTAAAAACCAAATGTGTATCTTTAAATAATTAATAGCATTCTCTAAATGGAATTTTCCAGCCCCAAATAAGATGTTCAGCTAGTTCCCCTGAGAAGAGGTATTTATAATGGAAACATTGACACAAGTGAAATGATGATGCACTGAGTAGCATTAAAGCTTAGGACATGCTTAGTCATCTCCTTCTGCTTATCAAATTGGACCTGGTCCCACAAAACTATCATGGCACTTTGCTTGTTTGCTTGGCCTCAGTTTAGACACCCCTACAGCTTACAAAAACATATTGCCAGTCCAAGCGCTTTCAACGTTAATAAACTCCACAACTTGATATGTACACAAAGAGCAAAGTCTGCGCCCAGCAAAAAAGGCTGTGCTCTGGTTGCCTCTGCTGTAACTTTGGTAGAGGGATCTGGGAATCTTCCTCCAGAACTGTTATGCCCAAATGACTTCAGCAGCAAGGTGAGACCCCTCAGCCTGACCACCATCTGCTCTGCTTTGGCCCTTATATATTGGTTCACATGTGCATTTCCAAAAGAAGTTACACTATCTTTTTAATAAATGACCTTTATATATTTAGGGTCAAAACCTGCCTTTTGCCACACATATGCATATATATATATATACACACACATAAATATATTTTTAGAGTATCAAAAGCAGCACAAACTATGTTTTTGAAGGCCTTCAGGGGTCAGACCCAAATCTGGTCAACATCATCACTTTTTCTCCAGCCCTATAAATGTCTCAGTAGGATTTGTCCTCCCTACATGTTGGAACATGGGTAATCTGGACCTTTACTAATTGAGGTTGCTTTTGAAACTGGATCTCCTACCTAAATTTTATGCTATGTGGGACAAACCTGGAACATCCCTGAAAAGACACAGGACATGCCATAAAAGACATAAACCTGCTTTTAAGACAGACCAAATGGAAAGAACAATAAAGAACCATGAAAAGATCCAGGAACAAGAAAACTGCAGGCAATAGTTGAAAAAAAATGTAATTACTTGGTGTGAGATACAGAGATATGTATAAGTGAAACATTTGTATCCTTGCAAGCAACAGGATTTTTTCATTGATTTCCATGAGTTCAGAAGCTCATTCTCTGAATTTCATCGTGACTTAGGCACACGTGAAGAGAAGTTACAGAGCTGGTGATAAAATCTGGACACCAGAAGAGAGAAAATTTCCACCAAAAAAATTACAATTTTTTAGCCAAAAATCAAAGTACTCTAACCCAAACTATTAGCAGCATATATATTTCCTGCATTTAGGAACCAGAGGAGATTCCACCTTACACTAGACATACCCCCTTGTTAAAACATACGTCAACTCCCTACCAGATTCATAAACCTGCTCTCAAATACAGGTTCAGACTTTTGGGTCAGACTACCTTTTCCATGACATGGCATGGTTTCCTTTTGTTGACAAGAACAAGCACATCCTGAGAAACCCACTGACTCATCCATCACATCTGAGATGACATGGTTTCAACAGAGATATAAATGAAATATTTTCCCTCCACAACTTAAGTGTCTTCCAAAAAGTAGGTGGCTGTCTAGTCATCCTTCATCCTGGCCATTCCCTTAACATTAGACTATTAGACTATGCAAAAATTTCCTGTTAGCTCAAATGGGAAGAGGAGAAAGTGTATCAAAAATACACTTAATGTTTCTTTCAGGAAAACACTGTCCTTTTCAATGACAATATTTGGTATTTCAGAGCCTAAAAGCACAGACTCACCCACTCTGATAGAGGCCAGAGTTAAGTTACTGAACGAAAAAAACATCATTGGTTTACAATAATGGATTTGTCTAATCTAAGACATTATAACAGTAACTCTTTAAGATTTATCACACTGGCTGCAGATAAGAAATTCCTTGAGCATCAGAGAAATGGTGAAATATGAATCAGGAAACTTCCACATCAGCATCATCTTAAATAACAAAATACCTGCTGTCATATTTCCCAGCAGTATTCTGAAGCCAGTCAATAAAGGGAATTAAAAAAAACAAACACATTTTTAACTACATAACATCAGTCTTTAACACAACATTTAAATTATATTAGTGACGCATGCCGCAGATAAGTAAATAAATAAGCAGAAGATTTAAAAAGCACAGCCAGTCAGGTTTTACCGTGATGTAAGGCAGTAATGTTTTATTCATCCTATGAGAAGGGAGAGGATTTTGCAGCTACCCGGGGAGAGCTGTTTCAGACGCATGGGGAAGGGGAAGGACAGGACACAGCTCAGTGATGCTGTTAAGCAGCAGGGATGAAGGTGGGGGAGTGGAAGTGCAAATTGTATTTCCCCCTAAATGTTCAGGTGGCTTCGCTGGATGTTTATTAATCAGGGCAAGAGCTATTTATTTCAGTCAGGAGGGGAGACAACTGCTCTGTCAAAAACAAAATAAGGGGCTCAGGACACTGAAGGCTGTTGTTTCTGCCCGATGGAAGGCGTGTGGGTGCCCCTAAGCTGTGCTGCTGCTCAGACCAACAGGGATCAATGGCACCAGCTGCCTTTCAGCCTGTTGAACTCTGCTTTCTGAGATGCTTCTCTTGTTATTTGGCCATAGCAGGGTGGAGCAGGATCTAAGCATGGCATTGAGCCTTGACAGTGACACTATCTTTTATACAACTGTCCCACAGGCTGTGGGGTAAGGGAGCTGGATTTACCCCACCTGCATGTGTTAGGCATCACTCCACAGAAAACTGTTACTACAAGGAAAGCATGCATCCTTTCCCATGCCATTTGTTTTTACAGAGACGTTTGCCCTTACATTCTCCAAAATACAGATGTATCTTTGAAACTGAGGGAAAATTAAGACATTTCCTTGGTTTGTAACAAGGGCCTGAGCAGATGTGAAACCAGCACCCTACAACCAGAGCACTGAAGCAACGGATGGTGTTTGCTACACCATTTGCATGTTTGTGGGTAACCACTACATACATCTAGAAACAGAGCATGCTGTAGTGGCAGAAGGCATCACAACTTCTGTGAATTTCACATAATTTCACAAATGACAGAAAACAAAACCTCCCACTGGACCCAAGAGCAGCTGCTAAGCCTCAGCACTTCTGAGAGGCAGGCCATGCTGCAAAAGCAGTCATGAACCTTTGAAGATTCCAACATCCCAGCTCATAAGCTGAAAACTGTAGATAGCAATAATAAAGAGAGAAAAAAAGCAAGAACATCTTTGCTGGGAAGGACTGGTAATAGAATGAGGAGCTCATTGCTGATTACAGCATCAACTAATCTCCCTTGAGAACCAGAGACAACAATATCTGTAAGGTGCAGAAAAAATACCTGTCTCCATTGACTTTATGTTCCACCTCACTGACCCTCCAGTTTGTTTACACTACCCACATACATGTGTAATTGCTTGTGGGGACTTATCAGTACAGTTTAAAACAAAAAAGGGAAAAGAACTGGCAGAGAAAAAAGTAAATGGTCATGTCACCTTCCAGACATGTCTACAATTCATATTCATAACCTCCCTTCCTGAGCAGTCAAAGAACAAGTTCTAACAATAGGAGGCCATGCACTTTCACAGGAGTTCTACAAAAACATGAACTCTCCACAAACTGCTGCAGCACCTAAGCAGTATTTCAGGGTTTCCTATGGTACCTCAGATGCGGAAAAGAAAGAAATTGGTCAAGTCCCCTACTTCATCCAGGGCTGGCAGATTCTGGCTTCATGTATCACCAGCAGGAACCAGGCAACTTACCCAATTGTCCAGACATTAAGTACGTATCTCTTCTCTCTTTCACGCTCAAAAGACAGAGTCTTCTGATTCACTCCTCACACAGAAGATATTCCATATCTATGGCAACACTTTCATACTTGCTGCCCTTCTCTGAACCTTTTCCAGCTTTAATATACCCTTTAGAAATAAGTGGAATAGCACACAGTAATCAAAGTGTGTATGTGAATCATAGATCTATACAGTGGCATAGTGACATTTTCAATTTTGCCTTCTATTCCTTTCCCAATCACTGCAAACATTTGATTTGCCTCTTCAACTGCTGCTGAGATACAGATATCCCCAAATGAGTGTCATGAAAAGTTTTATTCTATGCTCCTCTTAATAGAGTTCCCAGGGACAGCCGCAAAAGAAGAATGTTGTTATTTCAAAATAGATGTTTCCGGACAGATATTCTCCAACCTCTCTTTGGCTTTGTATATAAAGTGACAATAAACATATTCATTAGAGCATTCCAACTGCAACAAGGAAAAATATTGGATCACCTTCTGCTCTCTAGCCCTGGGTTAAGTTAAAACTTTTGAGGACAGACGGGTGGTGTGAATAGGCAGCTTTAACTTGCACCACTAACAGAAGAGAAAGCAAAAAAAATGAGGTGCAGTGGGGCTTCGTTCTGTGAATTCCTCTTGTTTGCCCAGTCCTTCTCCCTTCTCTGTACCCATACCCATGGAGGCCCTCCCCAGCCAGGGTGAGCTGGCTCTGACCCGTGGTGCTTCAGATCTAGCTTTGAACTTCTTGAAAACAAAACCAAAAAATGCTCACACTATTATTCCCCAGTTCCCTGACTGTGCTCTCCTGTGTGAAGCATTGCAGAGCACACTACGACCTATCAGGAGCATCACAGGGAGGACTCCATGTGGGTGCACAGTTAACTGCCAATGTTTTTACACCACTTACAATTCTGTCATCCCCCAAGAGGCACAGTCATCAAGGTATGTGACAATTTCCAGACAAGCCAATGCATTTCATTTACAACCTTCATTTAAAACCTTCTTGTCTCAGTACAGTGCAGATTTTGTTCCCTGCAGCTGAGGGATATGATAGAGTAATGATCAGTGCATGCTAAAATTTGGCAATGCAAAGACAACCTAATAAAGGAAATAAAGAAGCATCTGACAGGAAAAAAATCAGTTATCTGCTGAAGCATTTCCCCTTAGTGCATGCAGGAGCCAAAAGCAAGAGAGACAGACAGAGAAGAAGCACTCTTGGGTGATTAAGTCTAGGAAGTGAGTGTTGAGAGCAGCACCAATGGGATAATTTGAGAAACTTCTCATTTTGTCTGATTTCAGCAAATTAATGAATCTTTTGCAGAAATTGATCTGTTTTTTCCAAAGCAGTCATAGCTGACAGGCAATTTCCCTTCAAAAACCTAGTTTGATAGCAAATTTCTTACAGACTCTACACTCCCCACTCTTTTGGAGGTCAGGCTTTGGGACCATAATATTTCCAGAGCAAAAAGACACACCTACTGTCCCCTGTTCCCAGGACACCAGAGGCTGCAGTGCCAGGAAAGACCAAGAGGCAAATGGTCTCTGATGGTCCCATAGCACACTCTGATCAGATTTACTTCCCTCTCAAGGGAATTCAGGAGAAAAAAAAAAAAATCTGCTTTCTGCTCAGAAAATCCTGCCTTCTGCACATGCACCTTAGTCCTCAATGACATTAAATCTTTCCTCTTTGTTCTGGAGACAGGACCCCGGCTCTGATCCACACTGCAGGCACACTGCCTATTCCCTCTGTGTGCTGTGGTCCTCATTTGCAAGGCAGGCAAGATGCATCACAGGCAGACTACAAATTTAAGGGCTGGTGTTTACAGCAGTGGAAAGACCAGTGCATTACTATTAATATTCTTCAGAGGTCCTTTGTCCACCTAGCAGCTGAACATGACCAGATTCTCAATGACCTCATTTTCATCTATGTCGGGGTCCCTTACACAATGCAGAAGCACAGATGGACCATAAAGCAGGAATACATCATATTAATTGCTGCTTAGAGTCCCTTTAAACCAGACAGAGTGACATAAAGGGGCTTTTCCGTAAAGAAGAACCTGGTCCATCAGTCTTTTTAATGCCCATAAGCAGGTGATAACAAGCTGCAGTGCACTTTACAGATGGCTGGCAGCACATAATACACAGTAACACGCTGTAAATAGAGCCACTACCTTGTGAAGCCATCACATGCTGTAAATTGTCAGAGGAACAATGCTTTTAGCAGTGAACTTCAACATGGGGTTTAAGTCATGTACCAGCTCTGGCCTTTCAAATAGAAAGTTGTTCCTAACAAATGCAAGTGTGACAGTCCTAACTGAGCAGTCAGATCAGACGGCAAATATAAGGAAAATGTGTTATTTACCCTGTTTTAAAATGATATATAGTAATCATTTTGCTATAGCCCTTCAGCTTTTAGTCTGTTGTGGGCATGGATGTGATCACAACAAAGACACATTATTCAGCAACAGACAACCCCAATATGGTTTTCTCTGCCTCTGTATCCCAACTCTTGATGGTTTATGTCTGGGATCTGATCCAGATGAGGCCATCAGATCCAGTGTCTTCTTTCTTTCGTATCTTTCAAGCTAGGATTGCATTCCTATTATGCAAAGAGAAGTCTGAACAAAATATCTGAAGGAAACCCCAGTATAAAAGTCCCATGCACACATACAAAGAGGCACTAACAGCAGTCCTGGTGCATCAGTGGACTCTCCCTTAAATGCAGTCCATCCCAACCTGACATGACAAAGCACTGTGGTTTCTGATTGTCCATGAATAGTAAACACTTTAGAAATACTTAGAAATACTTCAACTACTTCAGGTTAACCAGCTATTTCAGGTTTATCTTGAGCAATAACACAACTTCAGCAGAAAAAAAAGCCAAGTGTAAACATAACCAGAGACATAAACCAGTCAGACCAGATGGGGAGAAAGGGCCCATATTGCATGTTCTCTAAAGGTGTTGCTGGTACCTTCAGCAAATGCCAGTGCTGTTGTTTTATGCTTCTGTGTATTCTCCCCGTTGGCTCTGTTATGATTCTTCCTTTCACAAGTAAAGCTTCTCTGTTGCCATAGCAGAAAGTGACCTTCAAAAATTAACCATGACAAGTTTTTACGGTAACAGGACCTTTGTTTTGTGAGCTTAATCAGTTAATCTTATCTACTGTGTAGACATGTTTGTGCTCCAAAGCTGTTATTGCCTGCAGTGAGATTTGTTAAGGCTCCAGGATTTGGGTTCAAAGCTCATGAAAAGGGCATCCTCAATTTGAAAAGCCTCTTAACTGATTAATCTCACTATAAATGACAAGAAGTATTTTATACTATTTGCTTATTGGAAGCCCTCTGCCCATGAGTTTTCAACATACCATAGAGCCAGCATCAGTAACATTTGCTCAGAAGATCTTCTTCATGTGTATGTACTTTAACACTCTCCTCCTGTAATCTCAGCCTTTTATCTGGCACTCTCTGGTGTATGAAGACACAAAGCAAGTTTGTCTTTAACAAACAGTGACATGCCAACCAAAGCAATAGAGACTGGACTTGCATGATGTAATGAGAAGTGGTCAGCAGGTAGTCCCTAAAGACATAATCACAGAATCATTTAGGTTGGAAAAAACCTCTGAGATCATCGAGCCCAGTCTTTGGCTTACTACCACATTGTCAACTAGACCACAGCACAAAGTGCCACATCCAGTCCTTTCTTGAACACCTCCAGATTCCACCACCTCCAGACTCTACCACCTCCCAGGTCAGCCCATTCCAATGCTTAACAACCACTTCTGTGAAGAAATTCTTCCTGATGTCCAATCTGAACCTCCCATGGCATAGCTTGAGGCCATTTCCTCTTCTCCTGTCAGTTGCTACCTGGGAGAAGAGATCGACCCTCACCTTGCTACAATCTCCTCTCAGGTAGTTGTAAAGAGCAATAAGGTCTCCCTTGAGCCTCCTTTTCTCCAGGCTAAACAACCCCAGCTCCCTCAGCCACTTCTCATAGGACTTGTGCTCCAGACCCTTCACCAGTTCCATTGCCCTTCTCTGGACATGCTCCTGCTCCTCAATGTCCTCCAAAATGAGAGACCCAGAGCTGAACACAGTACTCAAGGTGTGGCCTCACCAGTGCTGAGAACAGAGGAAGAATCACTTCCCTGGTCCTGCTGGCCACACTGTTCCTGGTACATGGCAGGATGTCACTGGCCTTCTTGGCCACCTGGGCACATGCTGGCTCATGTTCAGCTGCTGCTGACCAGCATCCCCAGGCCACTCTGCCCCCAGCCTGTAGCACTGCATGGGGTTGTTGTGACCCAAATGCAGGACCTGGCACTTGGCCTTGTTGAACCTCATCCTGTTGGCCTTGGCCATCAACCCAGATCTATCCACAGTCTTCCCACCCTCCAAGCAGATCAACACTCCCACCCAATGTGGTGCTGCCCACAAACTTACTGAGGGTACATTCAATCCCCTCATCCAGATCATCAATAATTATGGTCACATTTAAATACAACAGTAATGATAAAAGAATGCTGCGGTTCTTGGGAAATTTCTGATAGTGGACAAAAGCCCACTGATCTGCAAAAAAATGTGATCTGAGAAAATACCTGGCCAAACTGGACTTTCTTGCATTGACTAAAATAAGACTTGACTGAAAATGAAAAGCAAATGTTGACTGGTGGTTCACATTTCATCCTCAAGTGTGAAACCTGACAACAGATGAGGGCTGATATGACTAGTCCTCCAAGAAAAAAAGAAAAACCTCTGATCTTCTTAGAGTGAAACCAGGTTGAAAACAAGCCATGGGTTCCCGAATGTGTGAAGTAGTAATGTATAATTTTCAGAAGTTACTTTGCCTTTTGTAATTCTAAATTCTGGTGATTTTTACTGAGAATTATCATCACATTTTCATTAGCACTTAGCATGTTCCGTTTTCAGAAATGATGTGCATTGAAGTCCATAAAACTAAGTTCCTTTACTGCTGCTGGGAATGGATCTAAAGGATCCTAAACCACTTCAATAGCTGTGGAAAATATTATACAAGAACCTATCATGCTAATGAACTCAACTACTTGAAATATTTTGTTCTCCTAATTGCCCTGTATAAATCTGACCACACTGGCCAGGTCTTCACAAAGAAATTAACTTAGAAATCAGAATGTAGGAAGACAAATATTCTTAAAAACCCGACCCTCTATTTTCCAGGTCCATCTCATCATGCTGATCTATTAGCTCCATACATCATGCTGGCACTGCTCTCCCAGTGATGGCTTACAGAGCATTTGGCAGCAGCAGAGAGAACCCCTGGGGAAGCTATTTTCTTCTGATACAATTATTTTTCAATCTTATGGATGAAGTATTTAATTAAAACAGAAGAACACAGCTTGGAGAACCATGACAGAAGAACATGCATTAAGTCTTGGTCCATACTCTCAGAGGCTCACAGAACTGAAAGGCGTGAAGCTGATGATAAAAAATGAAGACAATGAAGAGGCAGTTCACACTATGAAATGTTTTCCCAGATTTCACTGTGAACAAAATCTAATACATGCCATGTATTTGCAATTCTCATTTAACTGTCCACTCAGCAGTAGTCAAAGGCAGACTGAGGTGTACAACTGAACAGACTGTACAAGTTGTGTGAAAAGCACCATGAGTAGCAGCACTTCCCTCTGCCACAAATATACCCAAACTGAGCTCTAGAGTACATCAGTGACCAGGCTGATTTGCTGATAATCAGTTAATAAAGTTCAAAACATCCTAAGCCATAGCTTCAGATTAAAATGTGCTCTTGCCTTGCAGTAGCCCTTCAGCTGTTCTGATAAGATAACAAGTTGGGTCAAAGTATAAATATGCAATGATGAAACCTAAGTTGTTGATAATAAGAATACTTTAATTTTCAGCCCTGCAAAACAGTGTTTCTGGTTCACATGCTGGGAAAAAAAAAAAGTCTGAGGCAGATGCGGCTCTAACATGTATCTTGTTTAAATCTGGGAATTCAAAGCTTTTTGGTTATCAGTACAGTAAGCAGCACTGCTTCCCAAGCCCTTAATCTTACTGCAGATCTGTTTTTGATTGCTGCATTTCTCTACATCAGGATTTTTTCCAATCTGATTAACCAATGAAACTGATCTTATCAAGAGATCAAAACAACACTGTGAAAAAAAGTGCCCATGCTGAAAAAGCCCCTCTATTTCAGTGCATACTTGAAAGAAAAAACACGTATACTTAAACAGAGAGCTCTCCTGGGGCAGGGAGGAGAAACATTCTCTGAACCAATTCACCATAGATGAAAAAATAAAACAGGTTTTCACTGGACTCATCACTTTAGCCCTAGCTGGGATTAAATCAATTTCATCATTAGGTCACCCATTTATTTAAAAAAAAAAACAAAAAAAAAAAAACAAAAACAATAACAAAACAAACATAAGACAAAAAAACCCACAAATAAAACCCCAACAACAACAAAAAACACCAATCAAAAAAACACCAAACAAAACCAAGAAAATCAGAACATGCAGTTAAAACTTGCAAGCATTGCTGTTCATTATAGATCAGCTTTAAGAGATGCAGATTTAAAACCTAGAACCTTCTTGAAAGCACCAGTCACTCTTGACTTACTTGGCAGTTTCTGTCCCTTTTTCACCTGTTGTTTTGAGTCCTCTATAACCTCAAGCTTTACTCTTTTTCTTTTAAAATTAACATTTCCTAATATTCTTAAACACTGACTGTTTATTTTCATAAATGTGTGCACAACTGTAGACTCTCAAATTCCTAACTAGATGCCTACAGAAGGACAGGTTTTCAAAGAGCAAACCGTTTGGCAGTACAACTGCTACAAGAGCCCAAGTGCTGTCAGCACCACTTTTTAAATCTTAATCTGTGCCTTGATTTCACAGATGAGCTCCTGACATACCACTAAGCATGTGAAATAATTCAGCTCTAACTAGCCATCTCCTTGTCACTTCTTAAAGTAATTTGTCTGTAATTCATGTAAATCCATTTAATTACAGAATCAGTCAAATAAATGTAACGACATATCAACAATGAGGAATTTCAAATAGCTCTATTTCTGTTCATAAATCTATACAAACCTCACCAATCAACCTGGAAGGCACAAGTATGGACATGCTGTAAATTCATATATTTAGACTACAACATTCTGGTCTAAGTGGCAGCAAAAGAAAGAGATTGTGATCACAGCATCCTTTATTGTTTGACCCCACAATAACAGAAACTGGGGAGGTAGGAAACCTCACAAGGCACAGATTTGTCAAAAAGCCTCAGTCTTTTTGGGGCATTTTAGTTGCAGCTTGGATTAGTACCTTCACTAATCTCTCTGTGAAACAGCAAATTGTTATGTCCCAAGGATGCAAAAGCATCACTGTAGCTCCTTTTTAAATTTCAATTATCCATCCAAGAGCAAGCTACTATAATTCTTCATTCATGTAGGATGAACAGGGTCACCACCATTTCAAACAGTGTCAGAAGCTGAGCCTGTTAAAAATACACTCAAACATTTTATCAAGGGCTTTTTTTCTTTACACATGAGAATAGTGAGCAGAGTCCCTCTACATTAGCTAATCCTCCAGGCTCTCATTTAAATAACTTCATTAACTTTATCTAGAAATTAGACAGGGTAATGGCAAGTCATCACACTGAATCCAAACAAACACAAGACATTAAAAAAAAAGTTATCAATTATTGCCTAGCCATGTTGGATTGCATCAGGCACATATCTGGATACTATTATCAGATTTATCCAATGCCTCTCCTTGATAAATTTTCTGTGACAACTTCAAGCTAATCAAGATAGAATCTCAACACATGAAGAATTTAATAATCTATAAAGAAAGATGTATTATTTCTAGACTGATATTAGCTCCCTATTTGAAAAAGACAATAATTGAGTGAGAGTACACATGATTTATGGACAGAGACTAAGCTACTACCAGTTTTGTGCTTCTAAATCCTTTTCTTTCTTAGACTACTGATATTTCTAATCAAGAAAACCTCTTGGTGGGCAGAGAACACAACCTTATTCCTATCTCCTGTAGTTAAAACTACAGCAACCTCTTCCCCATTATCTTTAACCTCTAGTGCTGAAAGAGCTTGGTCTTGATCTTGGCCTTGGCTTAATTACTTAGGCCAACATGAGCAGTGACAGTGTGAACAGGCCATCTTAGATAAGGAGTGAGAGAGGAGTAGATCTCTGCAAATCAAATATGCCTGAGAAGTCATGGTACAGAAGAGGAAGTGTTCTGAATATGTCGGTACTGTGAAAGGAGACATTTTGCATCACTTCTGTTTAAGTAAGTGGATGATTTCCAGCACACCAGTTCTGTTTACCCTCCCATCTACTTGTATTCCTCAGAGAATGAAAAAAAACCCCACATTATCAGATGGATTTACAAAAATCATTTACGACCATGAAATGTTCTACAGAGGTCTAGTTAGAACATTGATCCTTCATCATTGCTGCTGTTGTGTGAAGGCAGATTGAGATTATATATGCAATCAAGCCAGAATACTTACATAAAAATGACTGTATCTGATGGATATTCATATTTGGGATCTCAGGGTCAGGAAACAGAAATATCTAAGCTTTGAAATTGGATGCATATTTAATATTATCCTTCAAAGCTTCTCAGTGTTCTGGAGTGAGAATGATCTTGTGTCCCCATTTAGGCCTCTTTGAAGTGATGACATTTAAGTGATTGTAGATTTCAACTTGCCATTATAGACTGTCTTTGCATTCCCTTAGCACACAACAAGGTTTTGGCTAAGAATGTCCTTGCAGCTTTCCCTCTCCATTATTCACTTTTTGGTTGTACCCTATCAAAGTAGTTTATATTATCCTTCCTTCCCTAACCAGTTTCAAAGTTAGAAAACACTATTTTTAGTGTTTATTCAACCGGGTTTATGTGATAACTTCAGGATAACAAACTGAGACTCGTTTTCAGCTGCAGTGCTACTGTCAATCAGTCCAGATTCACTTTTGCCCTTTTTCTTTCATATTTCTTGCTGCTTAGTTGGATGGTACAGGATCAACACAATGCTCATTCACTGGAAAATTATTTTCCATGACATCTTTCCAGACAGCCCACAACACTCAATCAGTTGGATGAGTTCTTTAATGAAATTCAGACACTCTGGGTATTATCATCACTTATCCTCCAAACTATCTTTGCAATCAGAGGAGAGGTCTCAGATGAGAGGAGCCCCCACTGTGCTCCACACCAAAATCCTTCCACTGGGACTTAGTCCCTACACCAACGAGCATAAAGCCAAAATAAAGGGTGAGATGCATGAGCAAGTTAGGAAGCAATTTACCAGGCAGCCAGTGTGCAGCAGAGCCAGGACCCAAACCCAGCTCTCCAGAGCTCCAATCCCAGCTTCTAACCACCTCCTCATTTAAACCATTCCTTTTGAAAAGGAGCCCACCACATTTTTTTCCAAGTCACAATTTGAATTTCAAATCCTTTGCTGCATTTCATTTAAAATAGTCCAGTTTAGTTAGCATTTCCAAGCCACACTTGAACACATACGCAATTAGCAACTCTTTTATCTCACTGTGATAGCACAGGCTGCATTTTAAATACAAAGAAAGACCCACAAAAACATGTAGAAAAATAACTCTGCTTCTCACTCACTCGGTTGTTTCAGACACAGTAGTTCCTGCACATAGTATATAATAAAGACAACTCTATTTCCTGACACAGTGCCATTTGTGTCATATGGATATACAAAACAACACTGAAGATTGTGGGTGCATACAGGCAGAACTGAGAGCAAACTGAAACAGGCTGTTTGGGGGTTCATAAAATGTGATGCAGTTTTTTCATATCTCCACACTGCCCTTACCCTCCTTCTATGCCTTTCATATCCTGAAAGCAAGTAGCACTCTGATAAAGTCAGTGGTACATCTTCCATTGACTTAACCATGCCAGAAGTCAGTTTCCTGAAATACTGTAAGAAAATATTCTCTTACAGTATATCCTCCTTGACCAGAGAAATACTAACAATCGACAAAATTTGTTCCAGTGGGAACCAAAGACAAAATCTCTCCATCTCCCTGATTTTCATACACTTCCAGCTTCACTTTGTAATTACAGTCATCCTTCAAAACAAAACAGTCCTTTGTTTCCATACTGTTTTTCACCATCATCAAAAACAATGTAATTACTTAGACTGATGGACTAGTATCAGAAGAAGAGTGATTTGATTACACTAAAAGGGCTATTTGGCAATATTTCTAGCACTTTAATGTTTTTTCATAAACTTATGCAATAGATTTTAAAAAAAAAAAGGGGGGAGGGGGAAAGCCCACCCTGAATTTCTTTGCTTTCTGCTGCACAAGGGTTGTTTTCTCTTAGCAAACCAGTATGAAATACAAAAGACTAATCCAAGATGATGGCCCCAATGAAAGAAACACAGTGAGTAATTTCTTTTAAATTAAAATCTTTCTTCATTTACCAAACGATCTACATGGGACACCCACTATCATTTTTCTTCCCCCTGAGACACAGGATACAGAACAAGTGAGGCAGGATGATGCTATCCCTGAATCAGGAGGAGGAAAACTGGCTTCCATAGCTTCTGTGGTATTTTTAATCCAAGATTTTCAGACTACTCCAGTTATTAAATATACTCAACTTCCACTTATAAATACACTGCTTCTACTGTTTGTACAGCATTTAAAAAAAAAAAAGACAAATTACTGTCCAAAGTACATAGAATAACAAGTTACTGGTAGAGTCCAGCAATAATAAGGCTGGCACTTTCAACCACTCTCTCAGAGTTGATTAAATTCTCTCAACACAGAGTACAACAGACCATCTATAAAAAAGGTATGGTCTGGAATATGTCATTATAATCAGTCAGATTACTATTTATTTTTATCAAAGCTTTGTAATTGTTAGCATCTTGCCTACAAGGATCATAAGGAACTATTTAATTAGGGTCTAAAGCTGATCCATGTAATTACAATCAAGGTGATATCCTTTGCATAACTACATAACACGTTATATCTTCAACAATAATACTGAATTTTGCTCTAATTTAGAAATCCAGCACACACAGACACACTGTGACCTGAAGTTTCACATAATGCACACTGAGCACTTGCTTTTGGCTTGCTTTGTCACATGCCATGCACAATGCCCAGCAGAACTTGGCAGCTGACCCTGCAAAGCAGCACCCAGATAAGGGTCTCTGAAAAGAAAAAGAAAAAAAAAAGAAAACACCACCAAACAACCATGACTACAGAACCAAAGAGACTGGCAGAATCACTTGGCTCTTGTACAGGCCAGCTATCAGCAGGAGAAAGTCTCATTCTCTTCTTTGCCTCACCACTCCTTTACAACAGTAAGCTCTGCAGTAGGGTTGAATGTCTTCTGCCAGTTTAGGAACAGCAGGTGCTTCCCTTTTTCTGGTCACTACTGCTTTTTTTGAACAAAGTAAAGCACAAAACTGGGTGTTCATATGTGCCTATGGTGCTCAGACAGACAACTGTGCTTCTTTTGTAGGACACCTACAGAAAACAAGCTTAGAAACTGTATCAAGGTCAGTCTTACACATTCTCTGACCCATTCCAATAACAAGAGCACCCACAACGTTTTTCTCACAAATTCATTTATCCTGTTATTAAAAACCTATATGTCACTTGCTTATGTAGCCCTGCTGTTAGAAAGCTTTTCCCACTGTCCAACACAGTTTTCCTCAGGTGGAGTTTAAACCCACCCCTTCTTGTGCTACCTGTACCACACCCAGAGCAGGAGGTATCCTTCTCTGAGGCAGCCATTTTACTGTGTTTATTATAAACTCTCACAGCTACACAGCTATCTCGTCTCTGGATCAAACAGACTAATCCTTACAACCTTTTCTCACTGCCTGTGTTCTCCAGAGCTCTGATCTTCACTCACTCCAAGCAAGCCTCCATGTGGGGCCCAAAACAAGACAAAACACTCCAGCTGCAGATGTACCACACGTGCCAACCATAGCACGAAGGTTGTTTCTGGTGTTTACAGGTTTATGTCACCTTGCACCACTATGATAGCCTCAACTGCTGTTCAGTTTGTTATTCACCATAATCCCACATCCCTCTTTGAGAGGCTACCAGCCAGCCATTCATTCATCTTTTAATCTCACACATAATTTATACCTTGTCATAGGACTCTGTGCCTGTCCTTGAACTGAATCCCACTTAATTCAAATGTGTTCTAATTGTCAAGATTCTTTTGACTGTTAATCCTTTCATCCAAATGCTTGTAGCCTTTCCAGCTGAGCATGGCATAGAGAGGCAACACATACATTTTCTAGTTCCTTGGGAAAATTACTGCTCTTTCAACCCACAGACAGTAGACCCACCACACCTTCCCAAAGAATTCCACACACTGCATCTTCCCTGTTTGACAGAAACTCACAGGTAGCTTCTTTACAAGACTGTCCCCACAACGGTACTCTCATTTCGTGTGCCTTTATTTAATTCACAACAATCTCATTCAAAATAGTACACAGAGGCTCTCTTGCAGTGAAGATACAAGTTGCCACTTCCTTATTGAAATGGTCTGCTATCCTAATGTGGAAAGAAATTAAGATTACGGTCATGGTTTAACACATTTGGCTGTATTAACACCTCATTGTCTTCAAGACAATGTTTTAAACTTTTCATTCCATGGTTCTTCTAAAAACTGAAGATCTCTGCTTTTCCTTCCACCCCACTGCTTCCATTTTCAAAGGTACTACAAATGCTGACCCTCTCTGGAACCTCACCCATCCTTCACTAGCTCTGAGAAGCAATTCCTGATGGATTTTAACCGTTAGCCATTCCTCCTTCAACGCTCCAACTGCCTCAACTTGTTATTTCCCTATTTTAACCTGAGCTGTTATCTATTCTCACCAAGGCTAGCTGTAGCACCTGCCTGATCATTGCAAAGGATTTTTTAAAAACGAAATCCAAGGAAAAAAAAGAAAACCCACCTCAAAAACATTAAATGGTTCTCCTAGAGAGCTTCCGGCTGGCCCAGCTCCCACCACACTGTAGTTCTGTGAACAACCCCACAGGCTCCCTAACCTGCCTCCTCCTCCACCTGCATGCTGCTTCTTTTCACAGCATCGTTCAGCCATGTGATTTATCCCACTCAATCTCTCTTATGGCTAATTAAGCCATCTTTTTGACTGCACATAAAAATGCACAGGTCCTCCTGCTAGAGGCAGATTTCTTTTCTGAGAGAAAAAGAAATTGCTTCTAGAACAAAATCTCTAAACAAGACATCTACTTCAGGAGTCCAAAGTAGGATTTTTAGGAAACAGAACCTAATTCACCTCAAGCATATGTGAATTAAGTCCTCCTACTACTTCATTCCTGATTAAACTCAATGAAATCTGCTATAAAATAGTACATAAACTGCTTTCTTCCTTGTTATGCTTCCTTATCTGTAGTGTTTAAGCCATTTGTATTATTTTCTTTACTAATAAGCAGATTTGTCAAAATTACTTTGACAAGTAATTTTAATTAGAAAAACAGTATTTTTTTTCAATTAAACCATTCTCTCCACTCCATTTTAACCCTAAAAATGTGAGAACCAAAGGCTTTAAAAGCTTTGTTGTAATAAGCATCTGATGTAACCAACAATCATGACTCCACTGATCAAAAATAAAATTCTTGAGACAAAAAAGGTAAACAGCCATGACATTTTAAAGCAAAAAAGAGCTAAAGAAGTTAAATACCTGGCTGTTTGGTATAATTACCTTTGCCCTCCTTTCCCACAGTATTTAATCTTACTTTAAACAAACTCCTCCTTACATGCCTTTATACCTGGCTGTCAGCTTTTAGGAGCACTCATCCAGAAGGGTAGACAAGGACTTCCATAGTTACTAAGGCTTGGGTATAAACCATTGGTAGCGGGGTATAAACCATTGGTAGCGGGGTATAAACCATCGGTAGCAGGTTCTTTTTAAAGAAAGGTGGTTCTCATCTTGAGGGGGAGCATGGCCCTTAGTTCCCATGGTGTCCCCTAAACAAGACAACCAGTGAGGTTTGCTGTTTCCTCAGAGGAGACACAGGGAGACACAGCACACCTCGAAAGACCAGCAAGGTCTCTGTAAACTACCTTTTCAAATGTAGTTTTAAACGTACCTTTGAAGCTGCAGTGGGGGTCACAACCTGGGCAATAAACCCTTGCCTTAACCACCCTGCAGGACCCAGGTTAGGAATTCCTGGAGTACTCCCGACCAGCCTGGATAGAATTTTTTAGCTCCATCTGGTGGGCACACAAGCTGCTTCTGGGCCACAAACACCCATTCCCTTTTGATAGTCACTGTTTTTATGAGAAAAAGAGGCAGATCATCTTCATTAACAGCAAATTTTGCTTCTCCTGGGAAGAACTCCATTTATAAAGAGTAAAATACATTACTGCTGGCTGGGGTTATTTCCTGCATGTCTCTTTCTATTTCTACATATTTCTATTATAGACCCATGTTTACCTTCTCAGGTCCCAGAAAACTACAGTCCCAGCAAACAGTCACGTCTCCTGGGACTCAAAGTACCCTGGGAACAGCAATCATCAGGCAATTCCTGAACGACTCCTGGGCAGAAATGGAGCAAACACAGTACCTGCAAGTGGACTGCCTGCTGCTACTACTGTGCAAAATCACAGCACAGTCACCGGGCTTGGTTCCTTCAGTCATTTCTCAGGGATTTTTTTCTCCTTGGAAGAGTGGAAGGAGTTGTAAATTGCACCCCCACTGTGCATGTTTCCTCAATAGAGACCTTACCCAGCTCTTCCCCAGCAAGATGGATGAGAAGTAAATGAACTGCAATAGGAGCTCATGACAAAGAATTCAGTAATTCCTTGAATTTGTCCTTGGCCACATGTTTCAAAAAAACATAAACATTACATATGAAAAAGGTCCAGTGAAAGGCTGGATGTTATAATACATGGCTGCATTTAAATTCATGACAGATTTCATTTGTTCACCCTGCTGACTGGCTCTGGAATCATTTTTCATCCCCTGTTGTCAGATTTTTTATACTTGAGACATAATAGAGATCTAATAATTGAACTAAGGAACAAGATAGTCCCAGTCACTTTGTCTATGCACCCCAGCTAATGACAGCAACAAAAAGAAAATATCTAGTTAAGTATCTTTGTCTGCAAGCTGGATGCAAACCAACAGCATTAATAACCCTCTTTAAGACAGACATATGGACCAAAGCCCTAGATCATATCTCTGTAATTGTGATTACAATAGGTTTCTAGTCACTGAAATATATGTCCCAGTTTAACAAGGTCCCTGCTGTCACTATTTTTTGAAGTTAAAGCAATAAATAGTTCTGCACTCTCAATTTCTGGTTTAAAAAAGAAACAGTCCTAATGGTATTGCTATGGCCTGTTCAGCATCAGAGTTCCCTTCTGTCTTTATCCTTTTTATTATGTTTAAATTAATTTATTACATGACAAACATATTTCTCCCACTCACAACCCTCCACTTACAATAGCAATTGTATTTAGTTGCATTTAATAAGTATCAACTTATTTCATTTAGAGCTGAGCAAAAATGGTTTCCTATCAAGCAAATCTACACCTTCTTAAGTTACATTTAGTAATTATCATGACCAAAATGCATTGTTTTAATTCCTGAATATGCAGACTTAGCTCCTCTGAGACTTGTCATAGCAAAACATCTTGTAAAGGAAGATATTGTCCTTATTGTACAGGTGAAGGTACAGCTGAGGCACAAAGATATGAATGAAGTATTTCACCTCTGGAGGTGAAAGTAGAAATTGAGCACAGCTCTGTAGACTTCTGACGCAGCACCATACCCCACGATACAGATCCTTCATGTACTCTATTGCTAAAGCTGTTTGCTATGTGAAAGATTCTCAGTTAGCAAAGGTTTCTACTAGCAGGTAGAACAGGTTCTGTTTCAATTCAGCTACAATTTCTACTTGAGCTCACACAGTGGACACCCTCCTGGAAAAGAGGGGCTATGCCTCTCACTTGCTCATGAAATGTCATGCAGCTGTTTATTATCCTTGGTATCTATGTTTCTCAGAGGAGACAGACTGCCTAAATATGCAGATACGTACTCATATGTGAACAGCACTGATGAGTCACATCATGAAATTTTAGTCATCTAACCTAATTGAATCTATCCCAGGCAGTAATAACACTAAAGGGAAAAAAAGGGAATTTCACAGCCTCTGTTCCCTTTTTCATAAAAAGCTCAGCTCTGACTGTAATACACCAGGGCAATATTTGAGTGCTACAGTGCACAGATGCAGTCACACAGAAAATTAGAACTGCTCCAAATTAAAAAAAAAAAAAAAAGAGAAAGAAAGAAAGCTATAGTACATAGCTGCGTCAGTACGAGCTCAGCGGTGGAAAAGTACTTCATCTGCTTAGCCCCCTTTCTGCTCTGTTGGTGACGTCAGTCAGGCACTAATGAAAGCCCAATTAGCATATCACCTTGTGTGCTTGAATGTACAAGTGGAGCAGCTGATGATTCTCTTCTGAGATTTTAAATAACCACCAAAGCTGAGCCAGATCTGCTGCTTGGTAGGAAACATTCAGCTTCATAACATACCCAGTTCCCTGTGCAACACAAACAAATGTGCCAATGGTGGAAAAAAACCCCAACCCAGAACAGATGCATTTCTCTGAGGAGAGCAACACAAACCAGCTTCAATTTTGAACAGCCTTCATTTTGCCCTTATTCTAGAATAAATTGAGTCTGAAATCTGCATTCATTATTTGCTCATAAAAATCAGGGCACATACCTGGGTGAGCTTTGGGAAAGCCAGCACCCTTTCCAATGTCCTGCCAATATTCCAGTTGACAGCAACTGAAGAGCAAACAGCCATGGGACAGAAAGTGCATCCTTCTACCGTAAAAGAACACCCTGCTCTGGGCCAACACAGAAAAGAAAGGGAATTTGCAGACCATTCAAGATCAGACCTTGACTGGAGTCTCTAGTTCTATTTTCTATGATTTCAGGGCTCTGTGACTCACCACGATCCCCATTTAGCCACCAGTGTCCAAGGGAGGACAGCAGTGCGTGGTTCTCATCTCATCCTCCTTACCTGAACACCTGCACCCAGGAATTCATGCTATAAGCACAGATGTGAGTGCTGCCATCCAGGGAGCCACGAGTCATTTTCAGTACAGCGTTGCATCAATAATTGGGACTAGATTTCAAAGGACCAAAATGATTAGGGGAGATGAAGGTGAGACGGAAGGTCAAAGAGGAACCTACTGAAGCAATGTAATATTGACAGACAAGAGTGAAAAAATGAAAGGCCTACATCTGCAGCCAAGAAGTTGCCTTTTAAACTCCCTGTACGCAGACTGAAAGCAGCAGCAGAGGTTGCTGCCAGACCTTAGAGAAATCCTAAAGGGCACCCTTGTTTTACACAATTTAAGAGCTGGAAACTAGAAAATCTGTCTATGTCAATTCAACAGCAATGACAGGGAAGTGCAGTGCTCTGAGCAAGAACTTCAACCCTGACCCAGATAAAGACCATCTAAAAGAAACAGGAATTCAAGCCCAGCGGGAGTTTTCCTTGGAATCTCCGTTGAAGTGACCAGACTATTTATGAGTTCAACTGGATTTGTAAGTGCTAGTGTTGATCATTCTGCCTAAAGAGACAGAAATCAAACTCCAAACAAAACAAATACACCAAGAGTAACCCTTCAATTCCCACACGCCCCAAAGAGCTTCTGGCCTTCAGATACTGAATCTTCCTATCTGACCATGGCAGTCTTAGGACACAACACAACCTGTGACCATCAGTGAATGTTTCACAAGCAAATTGAACCACAAGAGATTTAAAACTGGTATGTTAAATGAGACCATGTCCTTGAGTGATTTTCAGCCTCAATCCATGCTCTTACTCATAGTCAATCACATCAAAGTGTGCCAAGTTTTGCAGACAAAAGGCAAAATGCTAACAAGTCAAATAGGAAGGTGATACCGCATTTAAGTCTTTACTAAACACGGCTACAGTGTACACAGATGCAATTAAAATTTGGGTTTTGATTTGGCAAGTATCCTCTATAAATAAATAATCTTTCTGTTTCACTGTTCTTTCTCCTCAGTGCCTCAACAAAATCAAGAAATGTCCTTCAGCTCCTCCCTCACCCTTGGGATAATCAAATGTTTTATAGCTCTGCAAACCTTAAAAGGGCCAAACACTACAGCGCTAGATGAAAAAGAATTATCTTCAAGGTGCTTTCTCTCATTTTCTTGCCTGGGGTGGGGAGACATACCAGATAGCTGGGACAAAAGATCAGGGCCCTGTTCCAGAATGCAGAATAAGAACACAGACTTCATATCGTGGCTCCTTCCAAGTGGTAATCTATCTCCTAAATGATCTATGGGGAAAGGAGACAATATTGAGAAACTTTAACACTGGAGTGAGGTACTTCTTGCCAGATTATATATTTCATCTTATAATTTCTCATGAGCGATATTATTTTGCTAATTATGTCTAATGATTTTTTATGGTAGAAATTTTCCAAAAGATTTTACATTCATTCTCACAGCACTAAAGAGAACTTGTCATGTTGATGTAAGCCCATTTTTAAGCTTTGTAGCAAATAAAGAGAGCACAAAAAGGTTGTGATAAAAAAATCTGTACAACAACATAAATATGTTTTATTTTCAATTCTTGTTTTCTTTCGAAAACATCCTTCAGCTACACCATAAATTAAAGCAGACAAAAATACAAGCTGAGCTGACCCCTTTCAGCATTCAATAAACTTAGTAAACAACAGAAATCAGGAAAAGGAATACCACCTGCATGAACAACAAATAGTAACATTGACATCTAATAGCATTTATTTCAACACTTGGAATAGTATCCAAGATCAGCATTTTTAAATAATCACTCCATAAATTAGAATACAGGAGTGTCTCCTTATAGTATTCTAACACTGCAGAAGATTAAAAAACCAAAACTAATCTTTAAGACTCGATCAGCTGGCAAATCAGTTCTAGTGAAAGGATATTTGATCAGTTTTAGCAAAACGGTATTTGAACAGAGCAGCAATCCCTGTTCTTTGGAAAAGTTTTCTTCCCAAACAATCTTACAGTCTCAATATCCCCCAGAATTACCTACGCAAGAGCAAAAGCAACGGCAATAACACAGCTGAGATAAACATAATGAGATCTTCTCCCTAGAGCGATTTAGAGACTTGGGGTATAAGAGATTTAAAAGTGCTCTTGTCCAATTTCAGGTCATTATCACCTGCAAAGTGGGAGTGAACTGCTACAGCATCCAAAGACAATGCTTTGCATTGACTTTCCTTACTCACCAGCAGCTCCAGCTAAACTCTAAAAAACGTCCCTAATGTGCCCTGCAACAACACACAGGCAGCTCTACCCTCCCTTATTCTAGAGGAAACTGGATTTAAATCCAGTACACTCAGCAGTTTCATCCAAGTAAAATGAAAGGCGAACTGAGCTTTCTCTTTCAAAATTGACAAAGTGATTTGCAAGCTGTCATGGAGAGTTCCTGCTTCCCCTTCCTGGGGGCTGGATAATGAATCTGCACACAGAGTATCTGGGAGTTTAGAAGTACTCACTTCTCAAAGACCGCTCCTTGAAAAGACTAATCTGAATCAATAATAAAAACACAACTGATTCTTTATTTGCTTCCAGTGGTTGCCCTTATCCACTTACAGTGTACTACATTTCTAAAAATCATAGAGGTCTTTGTTTGCTTCCAGAAAAAACAATTCTTTCAGATAATTTTGCCTCCACAAAGTTATTTTTCAATTTTCTTCAGTCACTGCTGTGCCTTCAGGAATGTCTGATTCCCCATAAAATGCCTTTTGACAACTCAGATTCATTACTGAATTACCACATTTAAATTTTTCATGTGCACAGGGCAATTACTTTTATGAATGACTGCCAGCAACATTTCACTAAAACTGAATGAATTTTTAAAGAATTCTTAATTGCCACTTAGATGCCCCTATAGCTCTTGTTTTACAGGGTTTCATTTCTTTTAGTCGTACTTACCTGTGTTCAATGCAAACATGTTCCTTCTCACATTGTATATCACAGAAAATTATTTACATCAGAAACAAAGAAATGTGAAACTGGTCATGCTACATAAGCAGTTAGACTGCACAGTAGAAATGATTCATAGCCAAAGTCCTGAGAATGAATAATTATCTGTAACCCTCATTTGGAGCTTTTGCATCAAGTTACATTATTCATTTGGGTTTTGGCAGGAGAAATTAATGAATACTTACTTGACAGACACCTTAAAAATTATAAATTTTGCAAGTAGTTGGGCCAAACTAAACCTTTAATATGCCCAGTGAAAGAAAAAAGGGAGGTGCACAACGAATGGGTTTTTTTTTAACCACTGAAATTTTAAAAAGCAGAGACAAAAATACACATTCAGAGAGGACAGGTGAGTTTTAAATTACACCACTAAGATAGGCTGGAGTTCTGATTTGTCTCCCAGTGGAGTGTCATCAGGAAATTTCATTAACAGTCTAATTTTTATGCCAAGGTTGCTAATGAAAGTGATAAACAAGATCAGAAATAAATTAATCATTGATGAACTCTCCCAGTAAACTCCATCTAGACCTATGGTTTCTCTTTGAAGTGCCACACTTTGTGGCATGTTCATCATCCAAGTGCTTGCCCACTTCAGAGATTTTCTCTTTCCATTTTCCCTGATCCCTATCAGTTTGCAGAGAGACATCAAATCACATGTTCCCTTGAAAACCAGATGGATTAATGCTCCTTTAACTCTTTTGTCTAGAAAGTCAAAGAACAGGCTAGCAGGAAAGCAACATAAGCAGATGTCTACAATGCCTTCTGAAAGCCGTCATGAGTTTGGTCTTGAAAGCAAACCTGTGTTTGCATGACCAGCAAATACGAACACAGAGCTTCAAGCAGAGCCAGTAGAGCTGCCAGGTCAGGGCACTGCTGAGAATGCTTGTCCAAATCACTGCCATTTGGGCCAAAAACTAGGAGAATCCCAGGCAAGATATGGGGCAGAGAGGCAGCTGTATCCATGACAGAATTACAGCATGGAGATTCAAGCACATGGACATTCTGAGTCATGTCAGATCCACAGAGACAAGCAGTAATTAAAGAAGGCAAACAGTCTAAGAGAGGCATTTGAAGGAGGTCCCATCAAAAGGGAGATGTTGAAAAATAACCTATTAAAAAGGCTTCCATTTTTTGAACTGCATGTGAAGCAAATAACCTATTAAAACCCAAAACTCTTTGATTACCATGTTGGTTTAGCCACTGGCTGACTGCAGAAATGTGGGCAATCCAGTGAACTACATCTCTCTGCTTCCATTTTTAGCGGAGAGAGAACGGGGGGAATTTGGCAAATCCACTTCTGTAAAGATTTTGAAATCTACTGATGAATGTGCTGCAAGCCATTTCTAAGCAATACCAATCTTCTGCAACAGCAACCTATTTTACTGTGACCTTCAACAAAGGCCAAACCCCAAGGGACGGTTGCCAGCAGTAAGTTACGCTTCGGTATTCAACCTTGCACAGGATCCAAGAGGGGTTTTCATCTGCGTCTAAACTCTAATTAGCAGCTCTTGAAGCTGTGTTTGATAACTTTATTCCAACATTAAATGTCAGGCCTTAATAATTTCCTGTATTACTGTCCAAAATACATAGCTATGGATGAAGAATTGCTTGAAAAAGGTGATTCCAGCAAAACCTGCCACCTGTGAGAAATATTCTGTTGTGTGACAGAGGCAAGGACAGGTCAAACCTGGCTGCAGCTAAGCAAAGGGAGCAGCAAACTGCCAATGTTATTCCCTTGTTCCCAGTGGTGCCACTGATCTTGTGTACAGCGACTTAATGAGTCCTGGTCTTCTGATCAGTTCCAGTACAGCTCAGCTGGGCCCTGGTCTCAGCCTTACTGGCATGCTTAGATACAGATAAATGGTTTGTAAATGTATTTCTGCACAGAAGGCACAGTGGGTTGTGCTTTGCAGTTGTCGTAGAGTGATTTAAAAGAATTCCAGGTTGCTCTGATAATTGCCTATGTACAGGAAAAGTTGGGGGTTTTCCCTCCCATACATTAGGGTACAACTTATTATTTCCAAAGATACTCAACATTTTGCAAATCAGAGTCCTACCATAAAAACTGAAAGAGTTTGAAGAAGCTACCCCAACACATTCTTTTGCTTTGCCTCTTCTCCAGCATCCCACTTTAAATTCCTCCCAGATGAGCAATACTGAATAGCTCTCCAAAAATGCTGAGGGTCTTGTGCTTTGTCTCATACTGTGAATAAAGGTTTCCATTGCAAGGAGCAGTGTTTGTGCCAGTTAACAGCTTGGTAGCACTCCCAGCAGAAGGGAAGCGCCACAAAGTTTGTGAGGCTTTGGTGGAGATGTAATTACAATGTTAACTATTTGGAAAACAGAGGTTTCCCTTTGGGCTATCAGTCATGTTCCCAGACATTAAAATTGACTGCATTCATTTATTTCTTAAAAACATCACAACCACAAGAATAGATGCTAAGCCTGGATCATGCCTGTCTTCATTCCATGAGAGAGGACCACTTCTTCTCCACTACACATGAAATGTAGCAGACTGTCCTTGGCAAAACAGCGTAAACAATAAGAAGCGGGACTGGACACTGGGGTATATTTAAGAACCAAAGATGTGAGAGATTTTACCCAGCCTGATTATCTCACATGCATTCACTTGCTCTCCTCCAAGCTTTATACATTCACTAAGTCTCGACTACCCCTCCCCAGAGGCAGATCATTGTTAGCCTGAGAAAGTTAGGCAGAAAGTTCTTTTAGCTCTTGCTGTGCAGCTGTTTACAGCCACCAGCCTCAGGCATGACTGGCCAAGGTCCCTGCACATCCCCAGGCATTTGTCTCCATGCAGTTCACTGATCTCCAGGGTCTACCCCCATTTCCAGGATTTGTACTCCAGCCAGAATCTTCACCACTTTCTTTCCAGATGCCCTTCTTTTCAAGATCACTTTTTTATGGGAAGCCACCTTTTTGGATTCCTCTTCTGTCCAGCACCCAAGCCTCTGTTTCGGCCAGTCTAAACCAGGACACAGTGTAATGCAGAAGCACGATGTGTGATCAGCCTCCTCATTCTCAGTTCTTTCTCAGGCCTGTTTATTAATTTCATATTTTGGATCATCAGTTGGAGGACTTGGGACGTGCCACTACTTTTTAGCTCACATGCTATCCAAATTTACAACTGACCCATGCCAAGAGCAGCTAGCAAGCAGAAGGCTTCTGCTTCAGAGTTCAAAAGTTCAGTCTCAGACGTTCTCATACACACACGCCCAATTATCTGCCAGCTGTGTGTGCTCACAGTTCAAGCTATTTCTTCACCTAAGACACAGACAGATAGGTTATAGCCATGTGGAGACAAACCGAAATCTGCAGATCATTTCCACACAGGAGCCATCTCTCCCAGGAGACCAGCATGGTAACCGGATTAGGTAATGTGTCATCCTCTGGGCTCAGTTAACTCCCCACACGTGCTCTGGAGTCGGTTCAAAAGAAAGCAAATTGCCTTCATCCAAAATGCTCTACAGTCTGTGGATGGATTTCTCTGCTGAGAACAACTGGATCAGGCCCCAGTCTCGGGCTGTCACAGTGCTTGGCGTTTGTCTGCTCAATGTGCAGCCACAGCAAAGTATTGGCAAGGCAGCACGAAACCGCAAGCACTAATTCATTAGGATTTTTCATATCTCAGTAGGAAAGAAGCAATTAAAAGTATCATAAGAATATTCCCAAGTGAATTTTAAAAAGTTTTGAAGCTAGTTAAACCCTTTATTCAAAGCTGACAATGGTTATTCTTAATAGCTCAGAGTAGGGAGATTTAATGACTTATGTAAGACCAAACGACAGTCAGGAAAAATCAGAAAAGCTTTAGCCCTTCTACACGATCTATTTTGTTCTAGCTAGATCAGTGGACCTAATAAAACTTTATCTGCCTCATACCCTCAGGCTATCGAAGCTACAAGAACACTATCTTCTTAATAACTTAGCATCTTACCAACACTGAGAATCTGATATCAAGAATGTGTTTCCTGTTAGAAAGGAGAAAAAAAACCAGATGGAACCACACTCTGGATGACTTACCATGCTATTTATACTTCACAAAAGGTATTTTCTTTCCATGGGAACTCAGAGCTATCCATCAGGATTAAGTTTCTGAGTTAAGTGTATTTTAAATACACTACAAATAGGACAGTAGATAATGTATCTGATTTAACTGCTTTTCCCCCAACAGATTAAGAGAGTAAATCTGTTGAGTTTATCATTGGTAGAAACTTTCATTAACATACCAATAACTGCATATTGCACATACACCCAGAGAAGTGGCCATATAACCCGGCAGCTTCCATCTATCAAGCCACAGTTCCATTACTGCAATACCCAAGCAGCTCAGAAATCTCACAATATAACTCATCCCCTTGAGACGGGGGATATACCATCATTCCTAGCTTGCAGGTAAGGCATTTAGGCAGCAAGAGATGACTGATCAACCTGAAGACACCTGAGGTCTACAGAACTGCTGTAATTTGAACTTCATTCACCTGTGCCCCAAGCTAACGGTCCTGAGTAGAGAGCAGTCCCTCCTGGGGGATGGTTGTTACGCTCCACAGTTCACTTCAGGTGGCCCTGTTCCTCCACTGCTGACAGAATTCTTATCCATCATGTCTGTAGTCCTCTGTTCACTAAGAACAGAAAAAGTACTGTTGAGAATTAAAATCCACCAAACATAACTGCGGACAGTCACAGCTAATGGCCTTGACACTCAGACAGAGAAGAGACAATATTAACAACATTGGGGAAAAAATTCTCCTCAGTCCAGCCATGCACTGCTGTCTCCTCTGGTTTTTATGTGGCACATCCCTATCTCTTTAATTACAGCAGGCAGGATGTGAACAGATGCTTACTGCACCCAGCAGCCCAATGATTCAGGCAAACTTTTAGCTATTAGCAAATCCTTTAGGTAGCTGACTCAGGCAAACAAGACATGCAGATTCCCTCGAACTGATTAAACACCAGGTTTGCACAAGCTTGGCTCATTGACCACAGCTGTTGGAGATACAAATGACCTCAGCTGACAGCCCTGTTCTCAGTTTCATCATCATTTTGGGTTGAAAACAAAAATGTCAGCATTCGCTGACATGTTGTCTGGAGTTCGGACAAAATGCCCCAAATCAGTAGGAGGTGAGGAATTCCTGCATGAAATGAATCACAGGACGAAGTTATTCAAATAACAAGAAAGAAAAACAGAGAACAAGATATAGGCTACAGGGATACTCAACCTGCAGTTCTCTAGATAAATCCTATGGATTTATGTACTGCTACAGACATCTCAGTTACGAGGCCTGGCTCTGTAACTACCTCCCAAGGAAGCAAAATCCACACATCTTCAATGATACACAAGCAGCATGTGAATGCAATTTCTTTATATCCCCAGAAGCTCCTGCTGTCATGTCCATTTCTAGCTTCTGCAGGCACTTTATCAGCCTTCACTTCCAGAGATGATGTCACACAACACATCCACTGCTTTCTGCTGTGCAAAGGTCTCCAGTTTCACACCATCCAGAAAGAAGATCCTCCAAAATCCTGGGCTACAACATGTACGTGCTTCTTGACAGCCTCTCCAGCAATAAGGAGGCACAGTTCTAGAAAAAATGAATGGATCTTGCAATTCTTCATCTCTCGTCACATCTGTGTCTGTTCCTGCTACATCTTTTATTCCACCCTCTCCCTCTACAGCCTTTCTCTTATCCATAGAAGAAACCCTCTCTTTAGTGCAGATGAGGCTTTCATAATCTACTTGCTGACAAGAAAAACAGCAGTGGAAGTAAGCACACATGCCTTTTTCCTTATTTATTTTTAGGATGCCACAGAATTTTTCTTCAGCTCTCACTGAATGGGTCTGAACACTAGAAAGATACAGACAAGCAATAGAATGCCTGCTGTAGCCAAACAAGCATTGATATTTAGTGTGGGGATGCTGGAAGAATGTTATATATAAGAAGTCATATTAACTGCCAAAGCTCAATTCCCCAGCGCTTTACAGGTCTTTTAAATATCACAGCTAATTATATCCAACAGCCAGACTTTCTGAGACAACCATAAAAATACAACAGATGTCACAGTTTAACTATATTAGTTCTTGAAGTTTCTTTCACTTTGAACATCATGTGTTCAAATTTTAAGTGTAGATTGCTCACAAACAAGAAGCTACTGTTCATTAGGAGTTCTATCCTGCAAGGTGTTGAGTGCCTCTGCAAATTTTAATCATCTGGGGTCAGTAAAAGAGATGGACAGCTTGTAGGATCAGGCCCTGAGAATGGTAGAGCAACGCAGACTGCCAGACTGAAAGACTGTCCAAGACAGTACCTTCCTACAAGCAAAGTAAACAAGCTTTAGAACAGTCTGAGAAGCCAAAGCATAGAGAAACCCCTTCCCTCAAAACACGTACTTGCCATTCACTGTTTTGCTCATCTGCCATCCAACAGATGGCTCTGTTGCCATCCAACATTTTGCTCCTATTGAGCAAAAAGTTATGTGGCCTTAAAGGCATTTGTGAGTCACTTAAGTTAAGGAGTCCATGTAGTCCAGCTGCTAGGAGGACAAACATTTGCTGGTCAAAAAGAAGGAAAGGGAAGGAGGGGAAAGGGGAGAAATCCTCTTTCTTCTGGGACAATAATTCTGGATTAGTGATGAGAGTAAAAGAGAAAACTGCACTGCTAGTCATCCTCTCTCAGGAAAAAAGAAAAATCTGTGTTCTCATTTTGCATACTGAAATGAAGAGCCTGCAGTGACTTTTAGGATTAGCAGATTGTAGCATCACTATACCCAGTTATCAATAAGCCTCCAAATGATTTCCCAGGTCCCAAGGAACCAGAGCAGAGTTATCATCAGCACCCAGCACTAAAACAGCATTTCAGCACTTTAAATATCTAACAGAAAAAATGACAAATAATTATACTAAGAACTGTACTGATTCTTAGTCTATATGCTATCCTATCGTAATACTAATACTTTGCATTTCCTATTTTATTCTGGTGCCATTTCCTTTCTTCTGAACGATCATGAGATCAGGTTGGAAGGAGGGAAAAGAATCTTGTAAAATGCTGAATCTACAGGAACTGAGGTTGCTTAGCACTCCACAGAGTGCAAACAAATGACAATAAAACAAATAGACTCAAGAGAAAAACCGAAGTTGTTATTCAGTCCTTACCCAGACAATCTTACTGGTATGAATTGGATTTTCAGCACCCAAAGGTTGAACAAAGGCATAAAAGGGTTTGCTCCTGAAAAATCACAGAACTTGCAGTGTAACAACCAAAACTATTCTCTTAATACTGCTACTACCACTGTGCCTATGAACTTCAGACAAACCCCACTAGGATAAACCATATCCAAGGACAGGAGAAACAGTTCCCATCTCAAAAAATAATTAAACTGGGCCCACCGAATGAGGATGAACTACAGAGAGGAAAGCAACGTATCCCTGACATGGTGACCAAAACTGCAGTTTAGACAGATGATGAGTGCAGAGGTAAGCCTATGAAATCAGAAAAGTCATTATTTATGGAATACATTACTTTTTGACTACATAGAGATAGATATAAAAGAGAAAGAAGGACAGAGAGCAGACAACTATGGGACTTCCCCAGAAATGCAGTGTGTGGCAGAAAAATAACCCCCTTAAACATACCTTGCAACTAAAGAACAATAGAAATCTTTAGATAGAGATGTGTCCAAGAAACAGTGGTCCTACACAGCCAAAAAGCACTAACCCAAAAACAAACAAGGTTTGAAACATTTTTCTTTCCTTTATGATTCACCACTGCACTCCAGACTGTGTCCTGACATTACATGTATCAGTCTGAAGATTGCTCTTAAAACTTACCAGCTTTGACCACAGCATCCTTCCCAAGAATTAAAAAGACCAATAGATTAAGAACCTGAGAGAGAAGATGGTGGTCACAGAGCTGCCACCGCTGTGCCCCTCACTAGCAGGGAATCCCTGCAGAGACAGCAGGTTGTGTTTGCCCTGCATCACCAGCATCCCAAGAGTCCAGACCAACCTCTGTACTGCAGTCTCATTCTGAACACCCCCAAAGCACCTGGGCATCCAAAGCCAGACACAACCACATTGGTAAAGAAAGAGAAATGCACTAATGAAAAATTAAGTTGGAATCAATACTATAACTGATGTGAATGCTATTACGGGGAGTTGTGTGTTGGTCTTTGGTATTTATGTGGACCGTTTTATTTGATCATTGTTTTATAAGTGGTTTCTACCAGTACATATGACTGACTGATTACAGGGTATGTTATTTCACTGTATTAGGCTATTCCCCACAACACATAGCAATATAAATTACTTTCAGGTAAGATTTATGAGTTTTAACTCATTCCCCTTGTTTTCCAAAAATGAAGTTTTAAAGCCAATCAGCTCGTGACACTCCTAAAAACATACCCACAAAGATATTCTTAAGATAACCAAGAGTTAAAAAAACCCAATTAAGCAGTTATGAAAGAGCAGCACTCATAGTTATCTGAAAGGCCATATGCTAATCACCAGCTGGAATCAACAAAGAACTTTGTCACACACATATTTTCAACACATTGCAACACCAGGAACCTAGAAAGCTGTTCCTCCAAGGCTGTACAATCCCTCAGCTTTCACTGGAGTAAGTGATAGCTATAAATTTTTCACTCAGACATGGTCCTTAGCCACATATGCTCATAATATTTTAATAGTGAAGTTTAACTAAATATTTGCACAATTTCAAACTCAGTAAGAATTAATTACTTGCTCAGTTTCTTACTCAGTATTTCTAAATTTGGAATTTCTTACTGAGTTTGGAATCCTGAATCACTGAATGCTCCCAAACACTTAACATTTAAGATTTTTTTTCCACATATATATATTACATATTATAAGACGTTCAAGAAACAACCTTGAACTCAGCAGAAAACAACTGCTTGTCTCACAATAATGAGGGAAAAAACCCATACTGCCCAGGCAAGCTGCTATGAAAATATTTATTCTAAATGGGTAGACTAAGTGCTCTCACAGTTATGCACAACAATTTGCTCTAAGTGGACAAACAGGATGTTGCTCAAAATACTTCTCTCATCTAACTCTACTCACCACTCAAGCAGTGAATAGTAGGTTTTCTACAGATCTGTTTTTATCTTCTTATCTAATATCCTGCAGGGGAAATAAGCTTTCTATTTTCTTCAGAGTTCGGCCACAGTGAAGAGATTTCAAGATGTATCTCATGAAGGGATCTCAGAGAGGCATGAGAGCCTTGAAGCTATCTGTATTTATGCATCAACATTGTATTTCAGTAAATGTAAAGACTCTTCTTTTTGCCTTCATGGCATACAGGCCCAAAATATCTGTATGCAGGTTCAGATATGGATTTAGTGCTTGAATTTAGTCATCTTATTTAGTTTCTTCTACTGTTACAAAGCTTGCTATTCCAGAAGGATGATGTCTTGACTGTTTTTGATGATAACAGTACACAATTCTGTAATTTTTTTGGTTCTTGTACTGTACTCACATATCTAATGTCCAGGTACCATAAAGTAATGCACTGAGTGCAGGCATGTTGATTATTATCACATGCTGGATTTTATTTCCTTCACTTTCTAGGGAAAAGGACCATGCAGAGTCCTCCAAGTGTAGGAAGGAAAGAGTACAGCTTGCAAAACAGCTGATGCAGGGTAATATGCATTTATTTTATAGCAGGTAACAGGAACAGAATCACACAAAAAAAATGCAGTGGGAAACAACCTCAAGAAATTATATAATCCATATTCTGCCCCATGGAAGAATCAGCTGTATTTTGTACTTTCTGACAAAGTCTAGTAAGTCTGCTTTGTCTTCCAATGGCCCCCACTGCCTCCTCATGCAATATCTCAGTTTGCTCCATTTTGTTGTATGTAGTACCTGTCTTAAATCTTTCTTGTTGCAAATTAAGCTTACTCATTTAGAGAAGAGATTATTCCCTTCTTTTATAAGTGTCATTATTTCCTCACTACATAGATGGCTCATACTCTCCCATCATCACTTGCTCAGCAGATGTCTGGATTGCTCTGATTCCCCCAAATTCCTTTACTAGCAACCTTGTGCTTCAGTAAATTCTCCTTGTTTTTCAAAAAGCCCCACAAATCCTCATCTGTCTGATCTTCCTGGTGGGTTAAGCTGGAGAAAGTCTTCATGAGAAAGTTTTCCGTATTATTCTCCCTTTCCATACCCATGAGTCTAACTCATATTTGGGATTTCAAAGCAAGTTTACATACTGTTGACAAAAGGGGAAAAAATGACTCCATTTGCATCTCACTCCTCTGAGCAAGTGATATTCCCTTTTACTCCAATTCACATATAGTTCTCCAAACAGGTAAGCCATACTGTTTATCACATATCAAAACTTCCAGTTCCTTTTATTTATTCCCTCACTTCAATATTCTTCACCTAAGAAACCATTTGTTCTAGGCTTTATTCCTAGCACATGTCATACTGATAGAAATTTTTCCTTGGGTTGTTCAAAATTCCATCTTTTAAAGAGCTTTAATTTTATGTGACTCAGTTCGGTGAAAGAAAAAGATTTTAAAATTCTTCCTTGATATAACACACACACCTCCAGTCCATCCTACACAAACAGAAAGTTATAAAAACATAATTTACGCACAGTAATTTTTGCCTGCCTGTTCAATGTCATTATAATGTTAATGTTCTACTTCTGTTGAAAGGCAGGTGTTGCCAGCAATGGGTTAAGTGGAAACATTAATGTGACAGTTTATTAATGAATTCCATCTTACAAACCCTAATGTAACAAAAAGAAGCATAAATAAATGCCTGATCTGTTAAAGTACTGTATGACCTTCACACTGAGGCATAGGCCCACTTTAAATTTCTTGGCAATTTTAAGTTCAGCCTGCTAACACTTTGGAGGATAATATACTAGCTAAAAGCATTAATGGTTTAAGGTTGGTTTGTGCTTGCATTTAATTTTCAGTGAAGTTCCTTGCTATTGAAAGGCACTGGATCAATAGTACTGGTTTTGAGCATATTTACCTAAGAATTTTCCCCACGGTTTTCTCCATGTGAAACAGAATTCAGCTTAGCTAGTACTTGGTAAGCCCTTGCTGGTTTCTCAACTTATAAGGACCAACCCTCATTAAAGAATAAATAAGGTACTAGGCATGAGATAGTTTGTTGACTACAGGGAAGGCTCAAAAATAATCTCCTAGCTTTAAGCTGGCAATATTTACAGCTCTGTGCCCCCCTGCCCCAGTGAGCCATCCTTACTGCCATGCTGTCCCTTCCCTTGTGCTGACAGACGAGGCTGTGCTGCACGTAGGGAACCAGAGGGGAGAACCAGGTTGAACCAAACATCACACTTGCACTGCCACAAGGCAAAGGGCTGGATGGGAAGGAATGATGGGGAGGGGGCCAGCTCTTTCTTTCAGTAGTTCTGTTGGCCTTCTCCCTGGTTAAAGCAGTCGTGAAAACCCAGTGTCCCTTTACTGCCTAAAATCAGACAGGATGAATCAAGATCTCCCTCATTTTTTTCTCTCTTGTACATACAACAGACTGAAAGAGAACCGTACTGTTCAGCTCGGACATTTTTGCATGGGGTGAAAGAGCACTGAGCAAGATAAAGTCTGTCACATTGCTTGTCCTAATCACACACAGATGTTCCATATTAAAAACTAATATTTACTGAAATACTTTCAAAGTTGCATCACAACTCCTCAGAGTGTGTTAAAAATAAGCACATGCAAAATATTACATTTAGCTGGGAGCCAGATTTCTTCACCAAAAGTACAGACAACTACACAACTGTTTCTCTGCTAATATGGTGAGCCAAATCAATCCCCTTCATCTAAACACCTCTGAACTCTGGGACTGGTTTTATCTGAGACTGTATTTGGCCAAATGATTGTTACCCTCCAGTGAGTACATGACCATATGCAAAAAGTTCATGGCATGATCAGTTTATTACATGAAGAAATGTAATAAACTGTGATTTAAATTTAATAGCCTCAGACAAATTTGCCTGTTTGTTCAACAGAGTGAACTTTCAACCTCCACTCGTTTACACAGACTCAAGATTCCTACACTGCACACAGCAATCCAAATTGCCTCAGCAATTATTAGAAGCGCAGAATAGTTTGAATTGAAAGGGACCTTAAAGATCATCTAGTTACAATCCCCTGCCATCGACAGGGACACTTTCCATTAAACCTGATTGCTCAAAGCTCCATCCAACCTGGCCTTGAACACTTCCAGGGAGGGGGTACCCACAACTTCTCTGGGGAACCTGTTCCAATGCCTCACCACCCTCATAAGAAATATTTGTTTCCCCTAATAATGATAAGTAACAACAACAATAATAATGCATCACATGTGTTTCTGATAAGACTGAGATAAATAGGATGGCCTCAAATTCCTATTTGATTAAGAGACCATCATATGACAAATCCAACAGAATCAAGTATCTGTCTGAAACCCCAGGAAAGTGCTTGATTTACAGCACTAAGTGGATGTCTGCCATGATTTTCACACACTTTGCTATCTTGGCTGACCTCTCACAGACTTATTTTCTGCACACCAACAGATTTCACATGTTTTAAAATATGGTGACAACCAGGAATTTATAAATAATTTATCTCCACTGAAATATAACTGCCATGTCTGAGCAGTTCCGGCTCCAGGCTTGATCTGCAGCAAAAGCCAGACATCTCAAGTTTGTAGCAGCTCTCCCCATTCTGCAGCTACACTACTAAAATGACTCGACTTGTACTCAGCTGCCCAGACATGGAGAGCTCAAGCTAATGGTACCTAAATACAAGTATGAAATATTGTCCCTTGTCAGGAGAAGTTACAATCATGCATGACTAATTTAGGTAGGTAAAAGTGTGCAAAGTACATCAGACAGAGTGTGTACGTGAACACTTTGTTTCAAAAAAACAAAGATCAGCTTGTCGGATTTGTGTTTGTTTTGACAATTTGTCTTCAGCATCATTCATGGCCATCACACGGGAATGTCAAACAGCATTCATGGGCTGGAATAACACTCCACTCCTGCAACCCAGGCCATGTCCCCTGCATCGCTTACACAGTATTTTAGGGACTACTAATTTTCTGTTTGGGTGCTAAATATAAAAGTCAAGTTTGATGGAAATCCCTCTATTCTTTCTTGCTTCTCAAATCATCTGAACTATTATCCTGGATCAGAAATCATAGGAAAACCAGGATTTGCTGTAGACCCCAAATTTGCAGTTCTAGCCTTCAGCATGAAAAAGGAGAAGTAAAGGACCATATAGGGGAATTTTCACAGAAGCAAGTAGACATTTGATGCCTTCGTGTTCTCAACATTTCCCCTAAGTTATTTTCATTTTTCTTATGAAGATTGTTTTTCTATGTTTCCTGAGCATCTACAGTAAAGACACTGTATGCTACTTAGGACTCATCAAAGGCTCTGATCTGAAATCACCAGTCACAGAGTGATGCCAAAAACCTCTTTCTCTGCACATACACCCACACCTTGCTTCAGGAATCACCATGTTCTGCCTGATTACAACCATAAAGCACCATCTGAGACCGTAATTGAGGCCAGACTCCCTTGTTACTACCACAGATTCAACAGATTTGCAAATATAAAACCTTCCACCTTTCTGCCCTGTAAAAAACATGTCATAGCTCAAAATCCTAAATCATGTCCCATCAAATAGCCACACGAGGTAAAATTTCTCAGTATGCATGAAAAATCTCATCTTCAGTGTCCTGGATGCTCAGAGCAACTTCTAAACTTTAAATATTTCATATAGGCACCCCCACACTAGTGATTTATAACTGTCCTAAAAGTTTTTAAAGAACTTAAAGAAATGTTAAAGCAGCCACCAAGGTACCTTCACAAGCAAGAGTCTGCTATTCCGTGGGTGTGAGAACCACGGAAGACAGCCAAGATCTTCTGGCACAGACAAAGGGAGTCCTGTTAACTCTCTTCACTCAAACATACAGTCCTTGCAATGAGAGATGGGAAAGTCCAAGCCACCTCCCAGTCTGACAAGGAGGATTATTCCCCTGGGCTTATTCACCCATCAGTTTCCAATTATTCAAGAGATGTATTCTTCTACCTCATATCCTGGGAAAGATACTGTTGGTGTAATGAATCTCACAGCTACACACATTTCCTACTTGCTCAGTCAAAATTTTTGGTTCCTTTGTCTCATTCCATTACTCCTGAACATGACTCTCAGAACATCCTTCTATGAGGAGTTTTGCACTCCCCTCCTTTCTAAACATTATATTTGCAATTCCTAATGAATCACATGGTTCTTCTCTACTGTTATTGTTGTACTTTGGTCATTTTAGCCTCCCATTGCTATTACCAATTATGTCATCTCCCAGTCCAACTAGGTGAAATAAGGGTAGAGAAAATTCCATTATGAAAAACTAGAAAGAGAATTCCCAGGTTGCTCCTCCATGTACAGAGTAAATTATTCTGCCTCCTGAGAACTTTGTAATGAAAGGAGATTACATTATTCTAAGCCCTAGAATAATCCTAGTGACTTCTAGTGGTTTGTCTTTTCCTCCTGTTCCATAATATAGAAGGCAGCTATGTGCTGGTAGGGCTAGTGGCCTTCTTTCTTTCAATGTGCCCCTTGCCATGGATATGTATGAGTCAAGGAAATGCATGTTGGAGCAGTGAGCAAGTTGGTCTGTAAGAATTACGCAAAAGATCAGGGTCATCATCAGATGGACAGTTAGTGTAGACCTGTGAAACCCAGGACAAGGCCAGACACAATGAATGAGTTACAGAACACACACTCTTCCACACTCGCAAGCTGGCAGGGTTCACCCTGAGCACTGTCTTTCCTGTGGAGAACAGGGACAACTCTGGATGATACATGAATGCCCAAATGCTGGAGCAGACAAATCCACCTACTCTGCAGAGCCAAGGACAGCTCCCATGGTGCAGCCGTGTGCCTGGCTGAGTGCAGTTAAGTGCTTGCTAATACCCTGTGCATGCACTGGGAACTGTAATGGCTCTTTGCAAGACGCTTTCCAGATACTGCCTGACTCTTCCACAGAGTCGGCAGCTCTCATTAACATTTTAATAAATTGGGTCAATAATTGCAGCAAAAGCCCCAGTGCTCTGACATAGTGCTAAGCTGAAAAAGGACAGGGAACTGCACTTGACTGGAGTGCATCCCAGTGCTACACGGGGCCACCTCTGCACTTGAAACTCCAGTTAAACTCAGCCTGAAAGTCATAGATTTTGAGAAATCCCACTACAGTCAGAGCTGCCCTTCACTGGGGACAGGAATGTTTCATGGTCAGCTCCCAGCAGTCAGTCAGTGACTGAGCTGCTCCAGGGAAAGGGCTGCAGTCAGGCAAAGGCAGGCAGAAATCCCAAGAGCACGTCTACAGCATGTCTACACACCAGGCAGCTCTCAAAAAGGTCCAATAAGCAAATGTGCAGGTAGGAACAAGGGTCTGCAAGGGCAAGGTCATGCTGCACTCTGATCCACCAACGCATTCTTTGTTGCCTATGACAGCCGCCAAGCCAAAAAGACAGGCTCTAAATTCCATGGTTATCCTGAGACAAACCAAACAAGGTAACTTAACATGATAAACTCTTTCCAGTGTTGCAAATTTTTTCTTCTGTAGGAGATAGGTATAACATACAGGTGTTTTGAAAAAAATAAAGTTCTTGCTGCTCTTGTTAATCCAGCCTTTTCTCCTCCTTTATACAGGATCTTTCAAAGGAGTCCCAGTGCAGGTGAAGTGTCAGATATTTCTACAGTACGAAAGATAGCATCAAAATTGGCTGTGAACCTGCTGGTAACTACTTGCCCTATGCAAGTCTTCTCCTAACAGCTGTATTTTGCCTTGCTGGCCTGGTAAATGACCATGGACAGTCTCCTCTCTTCATGTATGACTTCTCCCCTAAATGGCTGCTGAAAAGGGATCCCGAGGAAAGGACAAGCTTTGGATGTTCAGCAGACATGAAAGCAGTCCCATTTTGTGGAAAGCTACTTCAAAAGTTTACAAAGGCAGACCTGACCACCTAGGCATGCTAAAAACTGAAATTTAGACTTCTACCTTCAAAGTCCACAACCAAACTACAAAACAGTTTATACTATTGCTCTGACTATCAAAAATCTCTCTGAATAGTTCAGATTGCAGAAATGGTCATTCATCCTCTGCTGTAAATTTGCCAGATTTCCATTGACATTTCATTGTAAATGGGAGTGAAGTTCAAACTCTTTGACACAACAGCTAAAGAAGATCACAAAGAACATCTGACCAAAAATGTTGCTTTTCTATGTGTCACTTTTCTGTAGTGCAAAATACTTCAGAAAGAGTAGCAGTAACTGTGACATCTAATAAGGTAACTCCTCCTGTCAGGTAAACAGTTTTCAAAAAATTCATGCTGTCCAAACATGTTGAGTATTTTTCTTGCCAGAGGAAAGTGTCTTTGCTTTAAAGCATCTAATGATGTCTGCTCTCCTTTCGTTTTCTGACATCTGCTCCGACATTCCAGTACCTTGTACTTTGCAAGTGTGTGACAAAATTAATTTTTGACAAAAGCAAAGGCATCCTTTAAAGAAATTCACTCCTTCCATCAAGAGTAAAACCCAGCATCTACAGTTGTGTCTCTACTGGACTTTCACCTTCACAGACTAAGAAAAGTGCCCTCAAATGAAATTCTGACTCAGGTTTGAATTTAAAAGCAGGTTTGTCTCTACAACAAAAATTGGACATTCACAAATATGTACCATTTATAGAATGAATGTATAGCAATTCTTGCAGTGTTTTACTTTCACATAAGCTACTTATTGTGATATGGCAAAAGGGAGAATATAGGTATTTTATATATATATATAAATACATAGTGTATATATCTAGTTATATATCATACATATTATATAAGCCCCCTGAAAACATCAATGACAAGAATAAACAACAGCTCAGGTGAAAAAGCCATGTAAAAAATCAGAACAAACCAAACCAAATGTTTTCACTGCAGCAATGGCATAATTTTCTTTTTTTTCTTGACAGCTTATCAGAAATTGATCCAAATAGCAACTCAAATTCTGTTTCTATTTGATCACTTTTTAATGATAAGGAGTAAGTGATTAAAAAATGTAATGTAAAACATGTTCATATTCATTCTTGTTGGGTCGCAGCCAAACTCAGCTTCAGACTTGGACTCCAAATATGCCAAAGTTTAGACATAGAAAAAAACAACACTATTCATTCTAATTTTAATAAAATTATTTCTAACCTCTATTCCACTTCTGGCTTCTTCTGGGAACTGGACGGAGAAATCCTGAAATAGGCATATGCTGTACCATCAATTTATACACTTAGACAGGAAGGGAAAATACTAAACTCTGCAAAGTGCAACAGGACTGTGAGTCAGAACTGCAACTGGAACCTCAATTTTGTACTTCCGGACCTTTAGCTATTTTAAACTGCAGTCTTAACACTAAGCTGGCATGAGATTTTGCATTTCTGATAGAAGACAAGCACTTGGTACTCAAACACAACTAACTCTATTTACAGGAGCTGTGTAAGGAAGCAAACACTTTCCTGTGGCCTTGCTACTACTGCCTGCCCATATTTGTTTCCTGGGTAGCTAAGTAAGAGATGTCTGACCTTGTTGGAAGGATCCTTACACCTACCAGTCTTGTGGCTCCACCTCCCCTGCCACTGCTGCCCCCTGGCACTGCTCATGGGCAGCACCATGGCTTTCCACTGGAGCTCTGACCCCAGCTAATCCCATATCTGCAAGGTCTAACAGGATCTTGCCATAACAGCAGCATGGATCAGGAGTCTTCTTTTCATCCATTACTATTTTCCCGGGGATGCAGAGGGATGTACTTTCTCTCCCTACAAAGAGAAAGGAGGAAGAGTGCAGCTGTTGCAAAGAAGGCTGTCAAATCCTGTAGTCACCAAAATAACCACCACACTGAGATCTAGAGCTGAAAACCTCCCTGCTGCTGTCTAGAATAGTGCATCTTAACATCTCTCTTCTTCTGCTGTCCCTTAATAGCCTCCATTAAAGAGTAAGTACCTCAGAGAGCAAAGTAACTGTAAGCATGGATGGTAAAAACATGTTCAGCAAAAATACCTCATACCACTTCGGTCTTCCTGTTGGTGTTAAGACAACCGCATGCCCTATGTTTTAAGGACTAAAAAAAAATATAAAAAACCCAAGCACATAACTTTCACATCTCATTTGCATAACAGATGAATAGTTTTTAAACCAAATCACATCAATAGCCCGTTACCTTCCGTATTAAGACACTGGGAGGACACACTCTACAGCACAATAGAGGAAACACTCTTGCTTCTCAAATATGTCTCTTCCTTGACCCCTACCTACCCTAAGGGTAAAAGAGCCATGAACACAAATTCCGGAGGTCAAAGCAACCATATATCTCATGAGATGTGGCAGACTCATCTCTGTTCACTGAGATCCTTCATATCCACTGAAATGGTGTCTAGCTGACAAGGACTGTCAAGAAGCAAGAATGATCTTGCAACTAGAATTGGTGCAGAACACCAGGCTTTATATCCAGGACTTGCCTTCTGAGATATCTGTTGGCTTTAATAAAACATGACACATTTGTAAGGAGCTGGCAGTGTTCATGGTGCTACACAAGCTGCAGGAAAATACAAACAGATAGGAGTCAGCACAAAAGCTCTGCTGACTTGTACTGGCTGAAAATTGGCACCAAAGAATTTGTTACCTGACAACTAGAAGGAAGCTACTTCTTCTAGTACCATAGGAATTGGCAAGGTTGACCTGTTTACAAAGTCTGTCTTGATCAACATTTTCAATTTTTTAGTTTATAAATTATCTGGGCCTTTCCATAGTAAGCTGAATTATAGCTGTCATGGTTAAGACAGACCTAATTAATATCATTAGGGAGGTGCCCAAATTTATTTTCTGAGGAATTCTCCAGGCTTGCTAAGCAAAATAAGACATTTGGTGTTCTAAGCAGGTTACAAAAAACTTCTCATTCTTTTTTTCAGACAGTCTCAGCTGACAAGATGCCTGTTTAAACCCAGTTTGCAGCTGGATCATGTAGAGATGGATCCCTAGAGCTCTGAAGTGCTTTGACAGCATGGGGACAACCCAGACTGCCCCCAGGACAGGGGTTTCTGCTCATTGGTTCTGCTTCAATGGAGAAAGAGGGAGCTGGTTTCCTCTAACTGGCTGTACTTAGACCTCTCAATACCAGTACTGCTGCTCAAGGAAATCCCTCAGGGGTGTCTTCCCCACAGAACAGAGTGTCAAGACTAAAAGATGTGTCTGTGACTATTATTTGTCCCTTCTTTACCGCTGACCAATACGGGAATTGATTCTGAGCATGACTGCACTAAAATTTAACCAGAGAAACAGCTTTTGCATTGCATCAGAGAGGAGCAAAAGGCAGAGGGAAACAAGACAGCTCATATCTTGGTTTTATAAAGTATACATGGCATTCTTGAAGTCCATAGCAGACCTTGCCTTGAAAGATACGACCACACATTCTTCCACAAAGTAAATCACGCGACTGACTTTCAGGGCTCTGTGCTTCAAAAACTAGAACGGCCTTCCCTGGACTTCCATGAGTTCACAGAGAACACACATCTGCAGACAGCAAAACAAAAGACTGGGCTGGTTCATCCCTAAGCCTTACCTGACCTCCATGCATGCCTTTGTAAGGCATCACCACTGGCTTTGGCAGGACCTGAACAGAACAGCAAAGAATCCAGCAACTGGTCCAAAATTCACATCATCCTTTGGATGGGTACAGGCCAGCTGAGAGTCCTGTGTGATCTGCATGAGAGTTTTGGGGGAAAAATTCCCCATTTCAGATAGAAGGGGCATACTCTCACTATCCTGGAAAAAAAAATGGGGAAAAAAATGTTTCTAAATTAGTTCCTTCTTAGTTCCTTGCATGCTCATTTCTATGGGAGAAAGCAATTAGACCCTTGATATTTAGATCAGCAATCCATTTCCTCCCTCTTTTAGTTGAGACAATACATTATAAATGCTCAAAAAAAAATCCCCTCATGAGGGTTAAGGCAAAAACTACAAAATTCAGTACTCAGAACAAAAAGTACGGGCAAATACTTGAAATAAATTTGTTTGTGGATCTACATGGAAAATGAGAAGTTTTCACCCTTCCAGTCCAGCAATATATCTGTCTGCTTTATTTAGAAAAACAAAAGTACAAAAAGAAAATGGAAAGGCCATCAAGGTAGCACAGTGTCTGCTGGAAAACTGTTCCAAGAAGTGCTTAACTTTTGCTACTGTGTTTGCACCTTGGAAAAGCAGCTTCACCGTGGAGAAGACATGAACAACATGCCACAGGAGAGAGTTGCTGAGGAAGGTCCATCCTAATTATGTGGGTCAAAGGGAGACACATCATCTTCATTGGGAAGGGGAAGTCACTGTTTGGGTATGGCCAACACATGCCTCGCTGAAGCAATGAGACTACTAAAAAAGTTTTCTGGAGCATCAGCTCATCTTGCAGCTGCTCTTGTACTCCACCAGGAAACCTAGAGCAACCCTGAGGTGCCTTTCCATGATACCCCTCAGCTGTGGGACTGCAGCAGATCAGTTGTCACTGCCTCCTGTCTGTGACACACAGCAGACAACCAGGTCTAAAAAATGAGATATGTTCAATGTTCCACTTGACCAGGTTAGTGCTGATACTTCATGTTCAGCAGGATGTTTTACTCAGAGACCCACATCACACTCCATGAATATTAAATTCAAAACCCCATTGCATGCCTCTGTAATGGAAAATTCCTTTTATTGCACAGAATTATATGGGCTTGAGTGAAGGAAAGCCCTGTTATAAATAATTCACCCAAATAATGAAGCAATCTTCAGACCTGGAAGAAATGCTTCATATGCAGTTCTTTCAGCAAAAAATGGCCTTGTTTTGTCTTTACTTTGCAACTCAGACTTCTTTTTTTAAAGCAATGCCTATTTTTTGTCAAAATACTCCCACAAAATTATTGAATGTCAAAACATTTTCTTAGCCAACCATAATTCTATTTTTTAGGTCATTGGTCCATATAAACACAATCTTTGGCTGACTTTCTTGAAAACCTTTGAAGACCCTGTTCTGGTCTCCAGCTCATCTGCTTGAGGAATGGGTAAAGAGCTCAGCAATCTATCTTTCTATCAGCTTTCTATCTCCAGCTTCCCATCACTGGTGTTGCTACACTGCAAGGTCTTAGTTTTATGCTGGGCTAGACAAACTCACAGGAATTCAAGTACAGCTGGAATGCCTCCACCTTGCTCTTCACCACTACAGGACAGACAGCTAAACTTGCCCATAGTATATTAAAATTTGGGTTCTGTAACACCAAAGTTCATACACTCCAACCTTTGTCACGTCCTAAAGAAATAATATAAACATTTTAAAGAACAGAGACACATTTTGGTCTTCAGACACCACTCCTGCAATAAAGCAGCAGCTACAGAGCATCACAGAGCCTGCATATATTTCTACAGTGCAACCATCTCTGTCCTTGGCACAGGGGCAAAGTCAGGGATATGGGTGTGACCAAGGCATTCTGTGCTCCAGAAACAGAAGCAGCTGGGTACAGAGTCTGCAAGAGCACCCACAGGGGCTGCTCTAATTTAGACTGGCCCCTGAGCAGCTCAGAAGCTGAGGAACAGAAGCAGAGATGGCCTCAAGCCACTGTTGTACTCTCTTCCTGAAACTGCACCTTCGGAAGCACAGCAGAAAATAACAGCAGATTGTAAGAGGGCCAGGAATTAACCTGGGCAGAACAAGGTGTCTTCACAGAACAGTCTCTTTTACCCAGACACCATGAACACCCCAAAAGTGCAGCCCTGCTGCAAGTCAGCATTGCTTGATGTGTCAGCTAAAAGGAAGAGGGAAATGTCTCAGGTTTTGATCATGTTTATCCCAGCATTAGGATGAATAATGTCATTTTGCTTCCACAGCATTTCTTTGGAATTACCCACTGGAAACCAGGAGCAGTCAGCCCCTCTTTGCACACAGAACTGATGAAAATTTGAGTTTTGATCTTGGGATCACCCTAGATTGTCAAAGCAATCATTCTGGGACTTTTCCTAATCAGAGGAAGTGGGTTAAACAGGTAACAAGCAAAGAATTTTGCTGTGTCTTACAAGTAATGAATCTTACTCAAGCACAATGCACTGATAGCAGACTGCCTATGTCTGATGGATTAGACTGGCTGCTAAAGGAGTCTGCTCTTCCCTAAAAATATCCACTCTCAGTGGGGAGAGTTGGGAATGGGAGAAGAGAGAGCGAGGAACAAAGGGGAAAAAACAAACACTCCACAATGCAGTGAACACACAGAAGCTGAAGCAGGAAACTGGAAAGTCTCTCATGGCCCACACAAGCTTTAAGACAATCTCCTGGATGTTCAGCCCTACCGGTGAAAGGCTTTGGCAAATCCAGAGGGGAGAAACACATTCTTTTCTGCCACTGCTGACTGTTGCACATCTGACAGTGGGGCACAAGTTCTAGCTTAGCAGAGTTAATTTCTCATTTGGACTCACTCACTTTGCATCTGGAATTGGGAGGAATGGGATGGTCTCAAGATACACCATGGTCTCAAGATACACCTCCAGATACCATTCAGTTCCAAGGTCATGGCATGTTTGGGATTTTATTTCAGACCAAATCAGAGTTAGGCTTCTCCTGTCAGTTTAAAAGTGATTCTCTGAAGATACACATTTGTAGAGCCTTCTGTGACCCACAGCATTTCCAGGAAATAACATGTATTCTTGGGTCTAATTACTGACAGATTCAAGCACACAGATAGATTTCTAGTCTCCAAATAATTTTATACAGAAATGTTGGGTTTATTGACCAAAATCATCTCAAAAACTGAGTCCACAGTGGCTGCAGTGTGCAACTGAAAGCACTTCTCTAGCCACCACTCTGTCCTCTCAGTCTTGTCACCCTGACTCTTCTTGCCAGCACTGGATACAGATCATGACAAAAGCAAATGAGAACCTAGCGCTGAGCTTTCACATACGGAAAGCCAGCATCCTCAAACCCCCTGAGCTGGCCAGCACAGGGCACACCAACCACATGATGAGAGGACATCAATAAGCTCCTCATGCAAAGAGGAGTTTTCCTGGGTCCACCACACACTGTCTGCACTCTTGACCTGGGGACAAGAGGGACCTCACATCATCCAATTTCCCCTCAGGAATCTCTTAGCAAGTTATTTACAGGGTTTCCTCTGCCTCGGGGAAAGAGAGTGAGCACACAGGAACCAGCAGGTGTAAAACCAGCACTGAAGGAGCTTTTGTGCAGCTCCTCAATAAAAAGCACCTTCTCCTACATGGTCTTATTTCTCTGAACATCCTCCCATTGCTACTATGAGCGTAACCGTACACTCCACCTCACACAGGTGTTGCAAGACAAAGTGCATCAAAGCTTCTAAGTGCTGTGATGATCAAGTAAATAAGTCTTTACCTTGAAAAACAAGAATTTGTTTTGAAAGCAGAGCGGGCTTTTGTACATTTATAACAAATACAAACCAACTAAAATAGCACGAATAAAATACAAAGCAACTAAAGCAACTAAAAATGATGATTTTTGTGGTTTGGATTGGAGGGATAACTAGCCCTTTTGCAAAGACAAAATAGGCAAGAAAGCTGTATTTTAGCCCAATTAATCAAAACTAATGAGCCCCTAAAACCTTATGTTTCTCTCAATCAGCAAACTATCAGCAGTGACACCATAGTAGCCTTTCTCCATCAAAGAGCAGCCCAGGGGTCACCTAATGACATTCCAGTGTGAGTGACTCAGAGTTTTTCCATAAAGTAAAGCTTGCCTAAATTTCCAGACCAGATGGTTGAACTGTGAGACAATCCGTCAGATGGCTCTGAAGTGTTTAATACAATTAAGGATATGCAATCTGGAAATGCCCCAGGCTCAGACAATTTGCCCACATATTTCTGTAAAACTTTCAGAAACAAACCCACACAGTCTCCTTCTGAACAAACTTAGTGATTTCTTAGTCAACAACAAGGGAATCAGCCATTAAGGGAAGCAAACAGAATCCCTTCACATAATGCCTTCTCACCCCTGCAAAGGAGCAGAACATCATCTCAGGAAGAACTTCTTCACTGAATAGGTTGTTAAGCATTGGAACGGACTACCCAGGGAGGTAGTGGAGTCACTGTCACTGGAGGTGATCAAGAAATGACTGGATGTGGTACTCAGTGCCATGATCTGGTTGAGAAGATGGTGATCGGTCAAAGGGTGGACTCGGTCTCAGAGATCTTTTCCAATCTAAATGATTCTGTGATCTACTCTTGAGAAGCATCATGAAACAGGATCTGTTTCTCAACAGCAAACATTTTGTGCACATAGTGCTTTTCATCCAAGCAAAGGAAACATTAATCCTTCCTACACTCCTCAAGGATTCACAATTATGCCTGCACAAATAGGAAAACTGATGCACATTGCTCCACAGCTTGTCCCCATCCAGGAAACAGAGGGAGAACAGCACGTACTGGGCCCACCTGCCTTTTCCTCTTTATTCACCCTCTTCTCCTTTTCTTTGTTTTCCACGTGCACCACCATCAGTCTAAGGAAGCAGCTGCCAAACCCCTAACATTTTTGCACACTCAGGAAGACAGCTTGCCTTTGACACCAGGAGCGACACAGGACTCCCACTGAAGGGGATAAGCCCACACTTCCCATTTCAGAACAGCAGAGCTGAGGGAGAGTGACTTTGAACAGAATCACACCAGTACATGGTCCTAATTACCCTTTGTCAATCATCTCACCAATACAAGTATATCCTTACCAGGAACAGGAATACCTGGTAGCAAACATCCCACATGTGACACCTCTCACATATGTATTTTGTCTACTGTGGACTGAAGGGAGAGACTTCCTGCCTAAAACATACACTCAAAGACTGAAGGAGGAAAGGAAATGGAGGGAAGAGAGGCTGAGCTGCTCTAGTACAAAGCTAAAAACTAGTACCCATGGGTGAGTTCAAGATCTCCTGCTTCCAAGTGTTCTTTGCGATCTGTTAAAGGGCTGCAGGGAGCCCTCTAGCAGGTGTAGTGGGTGGTGTAATTCACAGAATCATTATTGTTACAAGGGACCTCTGGAGTTCATATAATCCAAGTACCCTGCCAAGGCCCGGTCACCTCACATCAAATCCCCTCCAGGCAGGAATTCAACTCTTTGATCTCCAAACAGAAATACCTGAAGAGCTTGAGTGTGCTTAAAATGGCATAAGGTACACTACATGTAAAGGATATTACATGTATTTCTAAAACAAGCAGTGAAAATCCAAGATATTAAATTTATAGATGTTAGATCTGGACAAAAGCACATATAACTGTGTGGCTAAAACTAAAACTGAGCGCCCAGAGTCATGAATTGTGGTTTCATGATTACTTTAAGCCAACATAACCACCAGCTGCTGCCAAAAAACAACTCTTTCACTTCACACTCCTGTCATTCCTTCCCATTCACACCAGCAACTGGGATCTACATCAGGCTGCATAGATTTTACATAGCTTTTGCAAGTGCTGGTAGTAGCCCTGGAGAAGCAGAGATGGGAGTGAAAGGCTGGAAGTGATTGTGGCATTGTCATCCCAAATCAAATTCCTCTGTCTTTAAAAGATACATGTGGCTTCTTTTCCATCCTCTCACATTGACCTTGTGGCCCACATGTGTGGTGACTCCTGCCAAACTGGTGCATGCCACGCTGCTCCTGCCAAGCCCCACAAACTCCTCTCTAGGCTGAGCTTCCCATTTCCTTTGGACCCTGCAGCTCATGGCAGAGGCTGCTGTGTGGCCACACAAATTCCATACGACCAGAAGGAAAAACGTGACTGCACAGCTGAGAATTGTATTGAGAACTGTATTTGTTGCACATGCTCAGATGAAAAAACACAGACCATATAGATTAGCTTTAGCTCCTGCTCCACCAACTCCTGGGGGTTTGTTTAAACATGTTTCTTTTCTGCTTCAGGTATTTGTTTGTGATGTATCTATGCATACAGGGAATATCCTTTGTGCAAGATACCTCATGAAGCTATTCCAGGTTAAATGGCCATACACCACACTTGACAGCATACCTGAAAGCAAGCAAAAACCTCTTACTATATATTTGATTACATATAACAAATGGAGATTGTGCCTGTAAAAAGAGTGGGCAATCTGATGTTAGAGCACAAAGAGCAAAAGGGCTGTAGAAGGCATTTCAGGGTGGAAGACCCCATCTACCTAACACCCCAGAAGATCAGAACTCAGTCAGGAAGTATATATTTACCAAAATAGGATCTCCAAGTCTGTAAATGCTGCTCAAGGGCACCTTACAGCCTTTAAAACCTGGGGTTTGGGCCAGATCAAAACTAAAAAGATCACGTCTTGGTTTATATCTCTCTCAGAATGCTGGAAGAATACAACACAACTTTCAGTGTTTGGGATGTTAGGCTTGCTGATGAATGCAAGGCAAGTGCATAGGCATGTAACAGGAGCAATTACAGGGGGACTGCACCCCTCCTTGCATTGTGCAGCACATGAGCCCACATGCATCGGCCCCTAGTTGGAAACCCCTCCTGCTCAAAACGAACTACAGGATGTCTCCTTCAAAGACTGGGTGTAGTATTATCTCCCTTCCACTTCCTACAGCACATATTCACCATAACACTTTGCTCAAGCTGGCAGATGCAGCAACAGACACAAGAACTGCAGGAGCCATAGCAATCTGAAGCATCACTGTTCCTAGGAGTCAGTCCATGCTTCTTGAATCACTGGTGCACTAGTCTGACAGGTTTAAGGAGGTGAGAAGTGACCTGCTACAATCTTATATACGAGCAAGTGATTCTGTTCTTTAGAGCTGTCATGCAGTGTGAAATTCATAGTTTAGATGCAGATTATTTGTAAATGAGTTCAATAGATACTGGAAGTTTCTTTGGTGTTACACAGGCAGTTGCACAAAGCTTAGCAGCTCTTGTGATACGTTCCCTAATTTCTCCAATACATCGTTGTCATTTTCTCACGTGACCTGTCACATATTGCCCACAAGCCCCCTGTGCTCCACATGTCAGCATCTCATCCTGCATGCAATGCCTGCCAAAAACCTCTATGCAGAGCTCCAGGTTCACTCTCAAACTGCTATACTTTCTCTCTCCCCAAGCTCATGAAAAACACCTTCCCTAGGCAGTTGCTTCAAATAAATTCTTGTCTACAGATGCT
>JAWWEU010000111.1:17913654-18039838 GCA_035583155.1 Acropternis orthonyx | reverse complement strand
ACTTTCTCTCTCCCCAAGCTCATGAAAAACACCTTCCCTAGGCAGTTGCTTCAAATAAATTCTTGTCTACAGATGCTTTGATAAATAGCCTGTATTACCAGAAGGATGTTATCTATTAGGCAGCATTACTGGTAATTCTGAGATCGGGTCTCCTGGTACACTTCCATGATGTTTTCTATTCTTTAGCAGAACTACAGATGAAAGTCAGATGCCAGATATTAATAGTGAAAGGAAAATAAAGTCTTCAAGCATTGTGCCATGATCTTTCTCTCAGAGACAGACAACAACCTGCAAAATGCTGAGCTTCAAACTGTATGTGACCCGGCGGGTTAGTGACACTGCACATCATCAGCTGCCTGGCCCTGGCAGAGAAAGGCTGGTGGGATTACATGGGGGAAAGGCTTCCTTGGCCTTCATATGTATGGGGTAGTATGGGAGCTGGCAAATCACTTCATCCTGCTCCAAATCTGTGTGTGATATTTTGGCTGATAAAGATATCTCCCTTATTTTGTTTTTTCATAACAACTCTGGACAAATTATCATATGTGCAGTTTCATATATACCAAATCTTACAGTTTCAGACAATGTCCTTTCCCTCAGAACAAAGACAATTTCAACCTTAGTGTGTAATTCACATCTCATAATTTCATTGGACAATTGCAGATTAAAGCTCTAAAAGGTCTCACTTTCTTCCCCTTGCTTCTGAGGTGAAAATGAAAACCAGAGGGGAGCACTTGATGAAGATTTTGCTCATGGGATCACCTACAGCTTTCTCTATTGGTACTGATGACAACTTATAAACTCAGACAAAGAATTATTTTCATTAAATAACATCCCACAAACCAAATTATTTTTCTAACCGGAAGCAGCTGCAACAGACAAAAAGGATATTAAGCACAAGCTGTATCATTTGAAATTTAAGCAGCTCAAAAGAATGTCCAGTTCCTCAATTACAGGGCTCAAATCATCATTTAAAATCATCAGCTTAGATTGTCATAGGTTCGTCATCTAGCATAGATTAAAACAGCATAGTATAAGGCAGGATCTGAGCTCCACGGTGGAAACATGGGTAAACAACTTGCTTTTATTTGCTCCTGAAAGTAATAAAATGTCCTTCACTTCTACTCTGACCTGCTATGCAAATTATGTAAATTGCTCACCCTCCACAAAGTACATCAACTGGATCTTCCACAGCTCTGCCTCTAATGCAGGGACTAGTTGAACTCACGATCAGAAGAGCCAGAAGAGCTTTGCAAAGCTCAGCCTGTCATGCTAACAGAGTAAGAGGTTCCACATTTACAGCACAGCACAACTCATGCTGCCAGGAGTACAGAGTACCCTCACCTGTGCCTGTCACAGGAACACCCAGAATCTGGGGTGCACCCACAGGGACCTGCGAGGCAGCCACTCTCACACAAGAAGATCATCCAGTCTGACAGCTACATCCAAGTGCAAGGAGCGCTTAAGGAAGAAGCTTCCTCAAGGACAGTGCGTTTTGCTTTCTGCGGGTGAGGCCTGATACCAGGAATCTGGGACTCCTTGTGCCTGGCAGTGCCCATCAGCACAAGTAAAACTGATGGTACAGCACCCAAACTAGGTGGACAGGGAATATACACTCTTGAAAAGCACTATTCCCACCTCTGAGACTCTATTTGGGTAGCATGTAGCAGAAACAACATCTACGAGTTATTTCAGCCCAGCTGAGCCATAACACACAGATTCACAGAATGACTATCAGTCTCACTGATGCTCCTTTCTCAAGCCATGTTTAAAGAGAACATAACCTTCAGCTTCCTTCAGTTGCACCACAAGAGATATGCTAAAATGGGAACTGGGAGAATGAACCTGGAGAAAGCATTTAAGGCAATAACCCAAGGTCAGAGTTACGAGATAAAGGTTTGCAGGCTCCACCAATTCTTCTAAACAATATTGTGGTCAGGGCCCAAGGGCTTTGGGATTTTCATCTATATAATATTCAAGTTTATTAGATTGACAAATTTTCCATTGTTTTTTCTCTTGGCAACAGTACATATGTAAAAGAAGCAACAACTAAGCTGGAAAAAGCAGTCCCTGCCTCCTTCTCCCAACCATGCACAAAGGACACTAAATGCACACTGCAGCAGCCAATAGCTGCTAGTATTATCAATATTTTCTAATCTGTCCTCCAGCAGGTCAGGTGGAAAGAAAGGGTCACTCTGGGGTTTCTTAAGATGAAGTTTGATTGATCAGCTCTTGATGAACCAAATTGTTTCTGTAAGTGCTTCTGTAAACAAACAAATTACAAACCCCTGCTAGACTTTATTTAGTTTATGCATTTAACAGTGGCATCTGCACTAGCTAAATCAGACTGGAAAAGCACACCTACCTCTGGCACAGTATCTACTGAAGAAAGCATATTAAACTTCTTTTTGTTCACTGTTTTTCCACCTTTCCCTCAAACCCAGTGACCCTTTGTGACAAAGATTTATAGAAGCAGCAGTCTAAAGGGGGTCATTGCAGAGCAAGCAAGCGTAAAATGAAAATGGAAGAGGTAACTGGAGATTAGCTTAAACTGAGATTCATGTCGTAGAATTATCGCTGTAAATTCAGGAGTTCAGAGGAGACAGCAATGTGCTATTACTTCTCACTAAGTACATCAGAGTGATTTAGAAGAAGTGCCCATCGGTTCTGCTAGAAACAACAACTTATTCTTGAAATTACCTTGACTTGCTACTTGCTGCTTTAAACATGAGCTGCAATGATCCACCTTCCGGTCTGCAATTCTCAATTCTCATGAGGAAATACAGCAAGATCTGAGACTTTCAGCAAGATAGCTGTAAAAATATCCCTTTGCTGGGGCTGCTGAGGATCATTCACTGGGGAAAGAAAAGGAGAAATGAACACCAAAGAACAGAAAGTCTCTTTGCATTGATTTATTCTCCAGTTCACATTCTTAGGCACTGAATTATCCATCTTCTGTATAAAATGATGTATTTATTACTATCTATTTTCCAGACATCCCACAGTATATACCAAGAATTCTCCTTACAGAGAACCTGCAGCCCAAGGACACGTCTAAAGGGCTGGGTACAAGCAAATCCAGGCTTCTTTGCCTTTCCTTCTCAACTTTGTGCACTAAAAATAATGTGGGTTTCTCTACTCTTGTTTCATAGACATGTCCAGGGACTCCAAATGCTAGACATCTATGAGAGGGAAAAGAATGGCTTAAGACTGACCACGTGCACTTCACACTAGCGCCAAAGCATCTGGTGGACTGGAGATTAAACTAGTGCTTCTGCTTTACTGCTGCTTCCTTTTCTATTATCCAAGGACTTCAAAAGTGTATGTATTTATTCTAGGAAGAATCCAAACAAGTTTCATTCACTTGTTCTATAAAATCATAATAGCTGAGTCAGTCTTTAAAAAGCGTATCTTTTTTTTAGTGTTTATCCACATACATTTATTTAACATAAATAGGAATGGATCAATTTTTGTTTACTTGAAGATGTGAATATTTCTTTTCTCCAGAACTATTTGAAAAAGAAATTTCCCAGTTATAATCTCTTGTAGCGTATTAATGGGCACAAGTGCCTTCGACCTTGAAACAACTCCATTTCAACTGTAAAAACTAAATGAAAAGTTAATTTTTTTTACAGAACCACAACAATTCACCACTGGTCTGATTTATCACCCTGCTAGAATTACTTCCACCAAAAGAACAGCCATAATTAAGCAAAAGGTAAGTGTAATTTTCAGCAAGTTTTTGCCCAGGGTTGCAGAGTTGGGTCCTCTGTAGGTAAGACATCTCATCCTCTCTATTTGCATTTTTTCTGGAACACTGATAGAGAGCTTTTCCACCGTGCTGAAGAAATGCGGGAAGGAAAACAAAAATGCCTTATAAACATGACCACAACACAATCCCACAATTCACAGTGTCCAAACTGGAAGACTAAGAACATTTCATAGATAAGCTGCTAAATTATTCCCTTCTTTGTAAGGTAAGGTGCATTTGATAGCCCAGAAAGTATAAAGCCACTGTAAGAGCTAAGAAATACCAGGCAAAGGATATTCCATGTAATCTATATTGAATTGCTCTGCTGATAAGGAATGTGGTCTTAACACACCGGATTTCATGCTCTGGGTCACAGTGGATGACTCATCCCTTGTTTCAAAGCCTGTACTGCAGCAAATGGAGTGATTCCCTGTTTCTCTCCTCATTCTCACTGGGAATGACTGCGGAGGTTAATCAGTACAACAAGAAACGAGGCTTCCTGAAGGGCAGCAAGACGTAACATCTCTCAAATGAAGATGTATTAGAAGGCACAGAAAAACACTATGGACTGGCACAAGCCAGACGTTTCAGCAGACTTCTGAATACTATTGAAAGTGACACCACTTAAATATTTTGCTGATCTGATATCTAAACAGATTCAGATTAATATATAGAAACTTCTCATGGGATCATAGCATAAGATGGATTGGAAGGGGCATCTAGTCCAACCCCCCTACAATGATTACATCAGGTTGCTCATCATCTCTTTTCAGTTCCACTGGACTTGTAAGTCTTGTATTTGCCAATATAAGGTGGAAGGTGACTTGATTATTATTTATTTAGCAGAAGTACCTATGCATCCTGACCTTGATTGCTTCCTGCCTCTGAATACACAGAAATACTGACCCAGTCTTGTTGAATCAGTTTCATTACACATTGCAGAAATCATGGACTTGGTAAATCTACTGCCTTTCAACCAGTCCTGGCTGGAGGTTACAAATCAGTCACTTCTAAATTCACTCACATAATAGCAAAGTAAATCAGGACAAGCCTTTCCCAACACACCAGAAGAATTAATGCATAAGTTACCTAAGTGAATTAAGATGCTTTACATACTTTCTCTACTCTATGGCAGGTTGAAGCATCTTTCAATTAAATTTTAGTTAGGAGAAGAATTATTAGGCATGTATAAGGTTTGAAAGAGATCTGTCATGTATGAAGAGCAGCTGCTAATATTTATGTCCTACAGAGAGCCTCGCTTGGAGTTTGATTACAACTGTGTAATGCCCTGATTTGAAAATTACAGTCGAGAACAATTTATCCCCTCATGCAGATGTGATCTAACCCCATCAGTCCCTTTTGACATACTCAGTGGTGCTTTTAACACTTTTGGACACATTTGATCCTGGAGTCAGCTTGACAATTCTGCTTGAGGGGATTTGTCAAAGCCATTAGAGTGCAGACTGGATGTGAGTATCTGAAGGATGTAGTAGCACCTGCATAAGTCTTCACTGGCTAGATGGGACCTCACTGGTAGATCTGTCTGCCCCCCTATATAGAGAGTTAATTTAACAGAGACAAGCCCCAAACCAACAGCTTTACAAAAAGCTTAATCCAAATCCTCAAGATTCAAAGCATTTTCATTCATTCCCTTACCATTCATTTTCAGCTCCACATGATGCATTACATTTGGGAAAGCCAAAGGAAACAGTACCCTCAGGAAGGCTGTAGTCTCACTATTTCCAAACCAATCAAAACCAGGAAAAATTGCAAAGGAGACACAAACCCAATCACAAAGCCGAACTGTGCATCCAAGTTTACTAAGAAGAAAGGATGTTCAAGGGTCTGCAGACAGTTTGGTCCCTCAGAAGCAAAGCAGGGACTTGGAAAGACCCAGTTACCACTTTGAAAACCTGTCAACTCTTTGTCAGCTGAAGCATACTCTGAAACAGTAGCATCTGCCTGAAACTGAAGGAGGTGAGATTTTCCATGCTCAGTGGGTAGGCTTACGGAAACAGTGACAGAAGAGGTGCTGACCACTCAAAAACTGGCCTTCAAAACCTTTCCAAAATGTGGTTCAGAAATGTTACACAGCAGCAACTTTGTGAGGAGGAGCTTCTACCAATTATTGGCATAAGGCTGGAAGCAGAATGACAGCTTCCCAGCATTCAGGACACTTTTCAGGTTGCTTTCTGGCTCTTTTCTAACAGAAACCAGATCTGAGAAAGGATACTCATCTGGTTTGCTATCCTAAAATCAATTAGCCATTGCTAGATTTTATGCAGCGAGGTTGCAGTGTACCTACTTACTAGCTGCTATTTTTGTGCACCTCATCAACTGCAGATACTTCTGACTTGGTCAGAGGGTACACAAGACCCTCAGCAGTTCGGAAGCTGAAGACAACAAACCCAGAGTACACAGAAATACAGCCACCTGCACAGTCCATGTTCAACACCTCAGCTTGAAACAGGAACCAAGGGACTGGATTGCAGAGGACATGAAAATTCACAAATGGGAAAGTATGCAGAAACCTCCCATCCAACACTCTTTTCTACTCAGTTTGTTCTGTGGCCTGTGTTGGTCCAGTCTAATAAGGAGGAGGAGGAATGTGTTCTTCTTGGAGAGAAGAGCAGAGCTGCTGAGCAACACGTTTCATCCACAGAACAACTGACAGGCCTGTGAGTAGACAGGACCAGACAAGTCCATCCAGCTTAACCCTAAAAACAGAGAAGGGAAGCTGTAAATTTCCATTCTCATTTGGTGTCTGGCGGCCACCAGCTCTACCTCGAGGATTAGACACTTAGTCTCCATCACTCCTCTGGAGCATATTTCTGCTTCAGCAGAAATGTCTTGGGCTGCCCAGCACCTGAAACTCAGGGCACAACTCCTCCTAGGCACTTGCGGAAACGGGAAAGGATATTTTGAACAGGAAAATAACACAGAGACACTTTTGTGACTATAGCCCACAAACTCTTGTCTCTAGCGGCAAACATATGGCAAAATCAGAAACAGAGCTGGGAACAAAACCATATTTTCAGTTCAATTACTTTTCCCAGCAGGAATAAATACAAATCACCCAGTCCCAGTTATTATGTCCAGCACTTAAGCAACAGTTGGCTTTTCACAGTTTATGTCACATTTATTATATGTGCATCTGTCCTCCATCTACGTTAAGAGAGCTTCAGAACAAAGCCCAATTTGTTCCTTGATCAGCATAGACTGTCTGCCTTTGGGATTCAGATGTGTTTTACAGGAAAGGGAATGTGAGCACTTGGGGAAGGTGCCTAATAGTTGTGACAGGTCTTTTATTTTGCCTTTCCCAGTAATTGAAACCCAGAGCAGACCCACATCTGTGTCTCGCTTGAATAGCTGCATCCTCAGCAGAGCCCAGCATTCAAAGCCTTGCAAACAAGCCATGGCTGAGACAACAGCCTTCCATCCACAGCAGTGCTGGCCATGGACACATTCCCAGTTCCCTACCACCCACTGAGTTGCAAAAGGAGCTTAGTACCTATAGCTTTACAGCTCCTTGGAAGAAACCATCACGAAACGTTTATTTAAAACAAGGATTCTGATACCTATTATTCAACTTTGTTTCCCCTGTCTAAAAACAGCAATCCAAAAATGAACCTGGGGTGTTTTTTTGGTTGTGATTTTTTTTTTTCCCGAGGCAGGGAGTTTTGAACCATCGTGTTGCTACATTCTTTATTTCCTTACAGCCCACTTGAAATCTTCTGAGTCTATTTTAACACTGATAATAATAAGACTGCATTTATGCTACCAACAAACATGTTGCCTTCCCTTTGGTAGGCTGTGAGGGTAGTGCTGGACAGCTATGGAAATAGGGCACTGAGTTAAGTAGAGATTCCATACTGGAGTAAGGATGGGGACTCTGGATCTCCTCGTTCCTCTGCCTGACGCTCATTTCCGAATTGTCTGTTTCCCAAAGAACTTTAAAATCTTGATGGGAAAATGTGATCAGTACATTTTTAGCTTCGTTTTATTTGGAAAAGAGTTTATGTAACCATGCTGGTTGCCACCCCCTCTTCCAAGTAACCTTCAAATCTGCTAACTGGTTTTAGACAAATCTGAGAGGATTAGCAGCCTCAAAGATCCTCACATTCCTGCACTTTGTGGAAACCAGCAATTGAGCAGAGACCTTCAGGTTAGCATCTCCAGAGAGGGAGAACACAGCTGTCCTACACTCTGCTCAGCAGCACAGGTATGCATACATGTGTATTTACATACAAAGACATAAACATACGTGTTTAGTGATAGACTGACCAGCACATGCACAGCTCTGGGTCAGCTATTTCCTGACTCGTGGACTTCTGCAGGGGACACATGAGGACAAGAAGCTGGGTGATGGCAACACAAAGCTTTCAATGTGCTCTCCCTTTCGGGCAGCTGGCATAGCTGACACACAGGCCAGGGCTGAGGGGCATTGTGCAGCCAATATTTCACCTGCAGGAAGCTCAGAATGGGTTCAAGATGGATTGGGGGGCTAAAAGCACACCCAGACAAAGCACAGTGCACACAGTTTCGCTGCTCAGAGCACAGCAAGACGTGTGGGTGTTGCTGCACTTTCTTCACCCACCCACCCAAAGACAGCCAGTCCCTCGTGGTGGCTCCAGGAGGGGAAGCCTTCATGCTGCCCCAGAGAGGTGAAGTGCTGGGTGAGCACACTTTGTCCTCCCCAGCTAGGCTCCAGGTGTGTCTCTGTCTTCAAGACAAAGGCCAGGCCTTGTCAAGTCCTCTTCTGAACTCTGAAGAGCACTACGTCATTTGGCTAAGACCCAGGCCTCCTAGATGTTTTCAACAAGGAGATGATCTTTTTGATAGTAACATAGATGAACACAACTTTTTGAGCCAGGGCAGGAAAGGAGAAAGAGCTAGAATATTTCCCAGACTATGTAACTGTCATGAAAACATCTTTCACTTGCAGCAGGTAATATTTTGATTTTTTTTAAAGGGTCACCAGCTACCTTAGTATCACAACCAGAAACATTTTATTATAATAAATACCTTCAAATCTGATCTGGATCAGAGAATTAACGCCGAAGCAGCGAAATTAGATTACTCCTTTCTTGTTTCAGGAAGATGAAATCATAAAGCATTTGAAGACAACATTTCTGCTGCTTGCATCCTTCACATTAAGACTAACAGGAGAGAACAGTGAGACAGAGACAGCACTGATCCTTCACAGTATGACTTGGGGAAAGTGATGCTTCTCCAAAGAGAAGTACTGATGCTCAAATATGACCAATGAATACTGCAACACCCATTACATGAGCTGGCCTACAAGCAAATAAAGATGGATGGATTCTGATTGTCTTTACAACTCCCTTGTGTGCTATGTCACCTTTCTGAAGAACACAAAGAACTGAATTTTCACAGACACATCAATCCCTGCCTGCTCTTCAAAGCTGCACAAAAATGCTGTTAAAAAGACAAGATTTTTTTTTTTTTGCTGATGATAATAGATGTTTGTCCAAAAGAAAAGCATTGAGACTATCAAAGTAATTTTGAAAGGGCACTGTATCTGTTGAGTGTTTGAACTTCTTTCCCATGGAAAGCAGAGTGCCAGGGTAGAAGGAAGGGTGCATATTGAGATCTCTCTTGCTACTTTGGAATAGGAATGCAAACAGTGCATGAGAGCCTTCACACCATCTTATCCAGTTTCTGTTTTAAATGGTAATTGGTAGTGGAAAAATCACAGCAGGTTTTTCCTGATTTTTTTTTTTTTTTAATCTAGTTCTAGCTCATGTTTTGTATCTGGTGTTTCAAAGACCAGTAAATCATTCCTGTGTAATCTGAAGAACAATTTTGTAAAGAATTGATTGGGTCATAACTGCAGAACCACAGGGAATCTCCTCAGGCACATCTCCATCAAACACAACTTACAGCTTCACAGGAAGAAGAGAAGGCAAGCCTCCACCATATGTTGAGATCCTTCCATGCCTAAAATACCCCAAGGACCACCTCCAAAAGCCACCCAAACTCAGCAGAAAATGTTCCCTTGATTTTAATAACATATTACTCAAAAAACTCTGTGTGTTTGCACAAGACAAAGCAATCCATCGCCACTTGCCAATTAAAATGAACACTTTAAACTCAGGTATATTTTGGTTACTACTGAGTTTCTTTAAGAAACAAAGCCAACAGTGCTGAACCTGTCTAACCTTTAAAACCCACAGAACATCTTTCACAAGAAGGCTAAAGCTGTGCTGCAATTCCTTTTTCACAGAACTTAACAAGGAAAGGCAAGCATGCCAGTATTGCTGCTCTGTCCATCTGATGAGGTGGTCCCAGGTGCACTAGGCTTCCCTTGGGACGCAGAAAATCAGATGTGATGAAGACAAAGATAGGCAAGCCATGACAACCTGTTAGGAGACACACCATGTCTGCAGAGAAAACACTTCTTGCTATTTATTTCATACTATTGCAGCCCAATATGGTTAGCTGGTTTGTGCAGCAAAGAATCAAGCCCTGCAAAACACCAGTGAAACTGAATTCAGCAGGGAATTGGGTGGCAAGCTGGGCAAAGGAGTTTAGAAAAGAGAATATGGTAGTATAAGAGAAATTCCAGGGATAATTCATGAACCAGCTGTCTGAAGAGTCATTCCCGTGGTTCACTTATCCTGTTAGCATTTGAATGCAAGATATGGCAGTAAGATCATATGGAATATGCATGAGATTAGCTCACTGCCCTTAACGAGAGGGACATAAACTCACAGGAACACAGCTGACATCTGTGAACTGACACCAGCTTTACAAGCATTTAAACACATATTTGCTCAGTGGGGCTGTTAAGGACTAATCAGGAATAAATAAGTCATTCTTCAATAACAGCCTTGGTCTAGCCTGAGCAAGACTACACCTATTCTTACATTAGCCACCCTATTTTCTAGCTTGATGCTTGGTCTTGATGGAGGTCTAGGATATACCTTTCAAACCTTGCTCCTTCCTTACAGCTCTGCTCAGGAAGGGGAAGCTTTTATGTGTGCTGCCCATAATAACATCCAGCCTTCCTCTCTACCATGGGAGGGTCTCTTACAAAACCCTCTGGTAGGAAAGCAAAAGCCAAAAGTGTTATACCAGCCTGCCTGCTGGCTTTAACAGAGCTTTTACCAAACAGCTGCTATTAGTATTAATACTCCACTGTTTTCAGTATTCATTCACTGAACCAGATGAAATGAACCCATGCTTGGGAAAGTCCTGGTTAAAGCAAGGGGACACACAACACAAGTTTAATCTTAGTGCAAATCAGCAAAAATTTTACAGAACACATAAACTTGCATCTTTACACATTTGGCATACCTTTAAAGGAAAGTCGTCCTGCAGATGTGCGTGGTAAAAATTCACTTCTCAGAATTTGAAGTCTGTTTAAAGGATTTTCCTCATCTTTTGACGCGGTCCTTAGGTTCCACCTAGTGGCTTTCAACAGCCATGAACAGCAGACTAGACAGGCATTTATCGCCTGAATGCTTAATTATCACATCTGCGTGTCTAGCTACAGAAGGAATCAAAGAGTCTTCTTTACACGAATGATTTATCTTGCCATCTCCCTGAAAATTCTCTTAGTCCTCTCAGGGAAATATTCCAACTACAGTTTTTCTGGTTTAAACATCTAAATAAAACGGGTGTGAAACTAAACTAAAGGTTATTCCCGCGCAAACGAGAGGGAGCGGATGGGCTGGCCAAGAGCAGCAGCAGGTTGCAGACAGGAGCTCTGCAGGGCTGCTGTGCCCGTCACACAGAGCAGCTGCCTACCTCCCTGCCCAGCCAGGTCTCAGCAGGATGGCTGCTCTCTCAGCACAGTGCCACAAACCTGTCACACCCAGCCAGATGTGTCTCTCTGAACCGCTGGCATTGTCAGCATCGACCCCCTTCACAGCCAGCTGAGAAACAGGCACCTCTAGACCATGGCTTACTAGAGAGGTTTACCTTCAGGTGAGATGAGTTACATCCAAGAAGTGCCTCGTTTCCTCATTTCCATTACAAAAACAAGTCAGAGGGCTTACTGATAGTGTGCTACCACCATCACACATCCCGAATCCCACCCAGGGTGTTTGACTAAGAAAGACCGTGCCTTGTTACGCAGCATTTGAGGTGTAGCCTTGCAGTGAGCTCTAAGAAGTCAGCAAGATCTGGAACCAGGAAATAACAGCAGTAACGCATTTGCACCTAAGTTAAAAAGCCCGAGGGTGGCAGGTACCCCCACTACCACAGGAGACTTATTTCAACACTGTTCTGTTCTCAGAATACATCTTACCCTGTTGCTCAGATCTGCTAGACCGATGAAGGTAGACTGTCTTATAGCAAGAAAAGTGTAAGACAGTTCTGCTCCTGCCTGCTTTAAAGTTATAAAACAAGCTATGCTTATATTTCTGTTCCCTGAGGCATTACCAGAACACTCGCCACAGACATTTTAGCCCTCTTTGGAAGAGCTTTACCAGCTCTAAAGAGTCACTATCTTCAAAGGAAAGGGGGAAAAAAAGCAACCAAAGAAATGTGAAACTTCATGAATTTATCAGCTGCCACATTAGAGGTCAAAAGCAGATATTTCAAAGTAATTTTAGTGTCTTACATAAACAACAAGATGGAGTTCACCACAACTGGTCTAGCTTGTCCACAGAGATCATATCCATTTAAAGAGAAGGTGAAATAAAAACTAAAGGAAAAAAAAAAAAAAAAAGGAAGTTGACCTAGTTCATGATTTGTTAAGTGTGGGATGGATGAAATGTCTTTAACTCCTTAATGCAACTTTTTCCTGTCTATTCTCATTTCAAGGAGCTTTACTTTGGTCACACGCAGTTTGAGGCTTGCACCCAGCAAATCATGTCTGCTTTTCTAGAACATGACTGCAGCGTGCAGCTAAACTGCTCAGATTTATTACCCCGAAGTGGTGTCTCCCAATTTCCTCTCTGCAGCTTATCTTTTCACGTTCACCTAAGCTTTCATGGAGCAGCTCTGCACGTGACAGATTGGCTCTTTTATGCAAGAAAAAAAGGGAGAAAATCCTCAAATGGCTTCAAACTTCCTTGCTCAGTAAAAACAGAGAGAGAAATGAAGGCTACACGACGCCTGTCCTGCTGCTGGGTTCGTACCCCATTCAAACCAGACTTGTGGTTTATTTGCAAGAGGGTCAAACCAGTATTTCTGCAGCAGTTATTTCACGAAACCTGAGAAGACTCACAACACTTGAGCTGGTTATCATCTACTTAAACTGCCTCTTTCTCCACACTCTGCACGAAGCCACGTGCTGGGCCGCCTTACCTCCCAAAACGCTCCCATCAGGGAGGGACTGCACCCTCCTTCACCGCGCTGTGGGGACACTGCTGGATAGCCCAATCCCAGGCATCAATCCTGGGAGCGTCGGCGGGGCCCTGAAACACCCCCCGGCACCGCGGCAATTCCCCCCGGGGTTCGCAGCAGGCGCGCCCGCCCAGCGCTGGGGGCGCCCCGGGATGCGGCGGGGAGTGGGACAGGAGCCGTCGGCAGGGGTGGAACTGATAGGTGGCTCCATAGCTCAGTGGTTAGAGCACTGGTCTTGTAAACCAGGGGTCGCGAGTTCGATCCTCGCTGGGGCCTCGGCATACCTTTTTTTTTTTTTTTTCTATTATTTTTTCCTCCCCGGACTAAGCCGGGCGTTCAGGGTCGCTCCCCGCCCCCCGGGGGTCGCCACCGCGGTACCGGGGCCGTGCCTTTCGGGTCCCGACACGGTGTCTCCAGGGAGTGGCGGTAGGAGTGAAACACGCCCCGTTTGGAACTGCACAAATGACGTCATGGGCTCGTCCGCCTCCGGGGCGGGAGCGCAAGTCCTGCTTCCCAAATCACACCTGTCTGGAAGTGAACTTTCGGGAAGTGAAGTCCATCTTTCCTCACGGACTAGGAGCCTGCTCTGAGGTGTCCCTGGAGCCGTCTCCTCTCCAGGCTGAGCAGCCCCAGTTCTCTCTGTACCCGTAAGCTGCACTCCAGCCCTCTGAGCATCTTGGTGGCCCTCCTTTAAAAAGAAAACATAATCTAATTTCATTGTCTGAAAGACAACTACTCTTGAAATATACTTCTCACTGCATTTCAGTTTAAGGGGAAAAAAAAAAAAAAAGAGAGAAAGGTGGGGTCGTTGACATGTCTATTCCACATTTTTTTACCAAAGATGAAAGTCACGAAATTTGGAGGCACTTGCATTTATTAGACAGTCATACACAGACAGATCTTACCAGTGAGATGTCCATCAGATGGTCTCATAATCACCTCTGTCAGAAAAGGACATCAGAGGAGGATTTGCAAAGAAAGGTGACATTAGGAGGCTAGTGCTGTTTAGTTTTAATAAAACACATACAAAAGCACACCTGAGAGCACCAGCATAACAAGTCAGTCAAATTCTCTGTTATTTGGTCGCTATTTGTTTCATCATCTTATAAGTGACTTGCTTATTGTGGTACACTGCTGAGCTTCAAGAACTGCTTCTTCCTCCTCTTCTCCAGTTCTCCCTTAGCTCGTGTTGCTTTCTTTGGAAGAACATTCTTGTGCCTGGCTAGGTGGCAGCTCTTCCTTTTTGGCAAAGGTGGTGCTAGTGTAGTTGTGGACTGGTGTGCAAGCTTCTCTCCCTGCCTTGGCTTGTGAGGTTTGGCCTGAGCTTTGGCTCCCTGTCTCTCTTTACCAAATGGAGGTGGTTTCACTGCTGATGCTTTTATTTTGGTGAATGGGGTCTTTTTTGCTTTCTTAGAAGAAACTGTTGGGATGGCTGCAGTAAGGGTAGAAGACTTTTTTTGAAGTTTGGCTGTGGAAAGTTCATTAAGCAGCTCAAGGACAGTCTCTGAGGAAAGTAATTAACACAGTTCAGCATTCCTGCTTTAAGGCAAAAGGTTAATTCCAAGATACGACTGATAGAAACCTTCAGTAGAGCTACAGTTAAGAAAAAATAGCTGACATTCTGAACCAAGAAATGCATGCTATAAGCCTCTCCTCTTCCATTAAAAGACCCTTGGTTCTCTTGGAAATAAAATGTTTAGTTTTAGAAATTATGAATCTATATTTAAGGAAAGTTACTGCCAGGCAGATTATGATGAAATCTTGCATGCTTCTTTGCCAGACTTAACACAGTTTTTCCTATTACACTAATATCTGAAAATCACGGACAAGATAAATTGCTAAACAACATTTCTACTCAAGATGTAACTCCTGCCCTAGTTGCATGAAACTTTAAGACAGAAGGTGGCCAGGAGGATGTAAGGTTGACTTCCCTAAGTGTACTGAGAGGGGATTATTTTATTCAAGGAGCTTGTCACAGAGTCAGGCATGGATGCTCAGAACCTCCCAGGCCTAATCCAATCCCTGAATCAAAGCCATCAGTTCCCATGTGATGCCCGTTCACACTATGACTTGGCAACACTTAGGAAAAAAAATCAAAGATTGAGATTAAGAAAAGGCATGGCATCTGGTAGATGGCAGAAGCACAAATTAAATGTGATAACCAAACTTCCAGCTTGGTCCTGCTCAGTGCTTTAGTTTTTAAGGCTACTAAAGATTCCAATCACATCTCTGAAAGATGGTTATATGTTTTGCTTCTCAGTAAAATCAAAGGCTGACAACTTACTTGCACGTGGGACAAATGGTATCCACTCACTCTTTGTTTTCACTGGAATAGGCTTGTATTTACACTTCCCTGGTGGAGCTCTCCTTGGAAAACCAAAACCCATATGCAAATGTCAGAGATTTTTAGGGAACTTTATTTATTCCATATGCACACACCAATCCATTGTCATTTGCCTCCGGTGAAAGAGGCATGAAAGCACTTTAGGCACCTGGAGTGAAACACAGGTGGAATTCAAAAGCCTAACACAGGGCTGTAGGCCATAAAATTCCTGTCCCAATAGCAGCTGGAAGGGTACAACTTCTCTTCTACTGCTCTTCTTGTCAACTTTCTACAGTCAAACAGTCTGGACTGTCTTCATCCAACATCAGTAGCCAGTTGGTTTGTTTGTTTGTGTGTGTGGGATGCTGGCCTGTCTGCCCACCACTGAATTCAGGGGTGTTGATGAGGTGGGTTCAGTCACACACCCCTGCTGATGCAGGCACAGCACAACAACTGTTTCCAGAAGCCTGGTGGGTGTGTTTGTTGAATTTCAATCAGGGTTGTCCTCACCACTACTGGCTTGTGCATCCCACCTTGAAGCAGGGGAGTCCCATTCATGCACACAGGCCTTGTCAGTGACAGTTCCCAATATTCCCAATATTAGGGTGATGTGCCAAAGGAGCTGCTTCAGACACAACATAGGGCTGCACTGAGAGGGGTGAGAAAGAAAAGGAACAGGCAAAGTGAGGGAGCAACAACTGCAAAGAAAATGTGTCTGTGTTGCTCTCCTGCTGTTCCCTGACAAGTTCTCACAGTACAAAAGCACCAAAAAACCCCAAAACATAACAAAAAAAAAACACCCACGAAGCATATTTTCCCCGAGGTAAAGCTGTTGCATATTAAATGACAGGAAGAGGGGTACAAAGCAGCACAACACACCTGTGTTTTCTGTTACCCACCAAGGGAACTGCTGTAGGACAAATAAAAACAGGTTCTTCCAATTTGGCATGCTTGACAGAACAGAGCAAAGCAAAGTATGACCTAAGGCATCACATTTTCTTGTGATTAGCATTCTCCTTCAGACAGTGGCAAGAGCCAAGTGCTTCCTCCATACCATTTCAAGCAGAAAAAAAAAAAAAAACAAAAAAAAAAACCCCACACAAACAAAAAGAAAACCGAACCCAAAAAACAAACAAAAACAAAAACAAAAAAAAAAACCACCAGGGTTTGTTGTTGGCATTGCTTGTCGGGATTTGGGGCAAGGGGGGAACCCCCCCTCTCTCTCCTCCTCAATTTTTAAATCACTTCCTAACCTGTTTTCCCTCTGCTCATGAGTGAAGGAATTTGGTGCCAATCCAGGCACCACTCTGCTGTTTCTGAGAGTACTGCTGGAGAGGCAAGCAGAAGCAGGGACAAACAGCAGTGCTGCCATCAGTTTTCCTGGCAGGTTCCTAGGGAAGTCTGAGTTGCCATCGGGTATATGGCAGTGCCCCTGGCAGTGTTTTGAAGGGGGAGTGTGTGTGGCTTGCTGCCCTTGCCAGGGTGCTGGCTGAGGTGTGGGCAGGAGGCAGGGAGTGGCTGGCTGGATAGAAAGGGAGTGCACCCATCAGAGAAGCTGGTTATTCCAGCGAGGCAGAAATGGAAAAATCCCATAAACAGCAGTAAAATGCAAAGGAGAAAGGAAAAATCTCTGCTCATGTGGAGGGCAGAGTACAGCCCAGGAGCTGGAGGTGTTAGGACCCTCTTCCCCAGGGCCAAGCACCCTCAGGCTCCAGAGGAGCACACCCTGGGCAAGCCTGCAATGTGCTTGAGCAAACTGCCAAGGGCAAAGCTGACAGAGCAGCATCCGGGCTAAGGTAAACAAAGGGAACCGGAAAATACAAGAATAAATTCCAAAGAGCCAAGGGAATAACTGCTTGGTCGCGCTCTAGAAGTGAGGGATGTGAAGCTTCAAAAGCACAGAGTCTACATGGTGCATTAGGGAGTGGCATAGAGACTACAGAGCTTTGTTTTTGGCTGTTTTTGTGAAATACATCATGCTCAATTCTTGATGTTTATGTAAGCTCACAAGTATATATATTTTTGTAGTTGAAAATACTTGATTTTGGTCAGCCACAATTAATGCAGTTCAAAAACTTCCTGGCAGACAATAAACGTTAAAGGCAGCAGTCTCATCAGGAATTGCAGCAAGTAAAAGTCTCAGAAGTTCCTACTCCCATCACCTGGGTACAGTACTATCTAGCTTTGGATTTGACTTCACAAGAAAACATAACTTGGTTTCTTCATTTTGTTTGTGTCTGAGGTCTCTGCAACAGCACAGACACATTTGTACTGTATCTATTTTATAGGGTGATTTGAAACTCATTTAATGCATTTTAGCAAGATCCAAAACCTTGGGAGGGGAAAAAATTACATAAGTATGCTTATTATTGTAAAAACAGACTTTAGCAAGCATCACTGCTTAATGGAGAAAAACATTTTGCTTGAAAAAACTCAGGTTCAGGCTCCAGTTATTATTTGAACACTGCATGAACCACCAGATTTCGATCATCTTCGTGAGGAAAACTAAACTGCAGAGTGAAATTTATTTATTTATATTAAAGTGCATGGTAGATATTTGATGTAATGACCCTGAAAGATATGGACTGTCATTTTTAAAACATCACCATGCATGTTCATGTATGACATTTTTCTAATCCTTAACTCCCTCAGATCTTCCAAGGTATTTGAACTCTGTCTGTGTCCTATTTCTGTGTGCACAGATATGACAAGTGAGGCAAAAATTCACTAAAACTGATTAAAGTTGCACCAGATTTACAGTGAGTGAACAAAAACCAAGGACTCAGTGTGGATGTCAGTGTGATTATGTATCAGGAGTACTTAGCATTCTTTTACTGTGATAGCTGGAGAGCGTATGGTGATTATAGAAGAATTTGGCATGGAAAAACATCTTAAACTTCAAACCCGGAAGGATCAATAAGCTTATAGAGTGATCCATGTGGTGCATAGGCACTGGGATAAGAAGTAGACATAAAATACAGCTCACCTAAATGGAAGTGAAAAAAGAAAACTGGTCTTAGTGCCTAAGATGAATTGCTCTTTCCTGGCTCTCCACTAATTCATGTGGTCAGAAAATAAAACCCTTTCAGTTACCCTCTCAATCATGCCTTATGTCCAAGAAGCAGACTTTGGTGTGACCCTGATCTGTGCAGGTGGGTCCCAGAGACACCAAATGATGTCTTGGCTGCAGCAGGTTCCACAGAGAACCAGTAGCTCTTGATTAGTCAGAATGCCTAAACAGGACCTTCATTACCTCACGTCTGTGGCTCTCCAAAAGGTTAATTTCCTCTGTATAAATATGTATTTTTAAAACATATTTGTACCAAAGAAGCAGCCAGAAGCTACAAACAGAGGGGAAGACCACACAAGAATTATTTAGTCCACTCATAATCATACCAAGAAAAAAAAAATTGGCTAATCCATGGAAGACAGAAGCTTCTTATTTCTGTATCATAGCTGTGGAAGACACCACCATCTTGTTTTCTAACAGAACCACTGGGAGAAGAGGCATTTAACATCCACTCACTCCACATGTTGTTAGAACAGTTAAAAATTACACACATTTCACAACAAAGCCTCCAGCTCCATGCAGCTTTGACAGAATGTGCTAGCCAGATGATCTAAGATCTTTTCACTGCAAGCATATCTCTTTTCTGCTGAATGGTGAAGCATCAGAGCCCACTAAAACACATCTGTGTTCTCAAAAAACTCACAGCTGCATTTTGTATCACATAGCTGTGTCAGGAGACTGTAGAAAAGTGCACAAAGTTTTCATTGGTACTTCCACCTTGGTGAGAGATCTGGTCATTGTGACCTTAATAATATCCCATGTGCTGAGGCCTTTACAGTAAATTTTAAAATGAGTGGCTTTCCTCATTGCAAATAAAGCCTTGGTCTATAATCCACAGCGTGAAGTGCTGTTGTTTTGACTAAGATTGAGGAATTTATACTAAGGAAGGAGGGACAATTCAGATAATGTAAGAACTCAAGCTCAAGCAGGAGCTCCAGCTTCTTATAGAACCTGGAATATTTCACAAGCAGATCTGTCTCCTGAGCTCTCCATCAAGCCAATTTGCAATAGCTTCACAGGGCAGGAGGCTCTGAACCATAGACTAACCCTCCCTGCCATGCTGAGACTCTTTGCAGTGCTTGCTCTCTAGCAACATGTGAGTGGCCACAGAATTTACATTTTCCCTACAACAGAAAACTGATAGTACAGCTTCCAATGAAGGTATACACAGCATTACACCCACCTGCTTCATCCTCAGCAAATGAAATGAATTTACTGTAAGAACTGATCATTCCAGGAAAAGCAGAAGCTGTTGTGCTGCCAGTACAGATATCCTGCTTCTTCCACTTATTTGTCTTCTCATCTTCCTGTAAAGCCATAAGTCAACTAGATGAAAAATAAAACCCTGTGTTTTATGTTTCCATTATCAAAATTAGGTCCTGTCAAAATCATGCATTACTGAAAAAAAAGAAGTCAGTGAGGACCCTGACTGTTGGCTGGCTTTTGGAAACACAGACCTGAACAAAAGCAAACCTATCCTAAGGATTCTAAATTGGAGTAAGTTTAGATTCCAACAAAAAAGCTGTTATAATAGTCAAGCAGAGCACTTAATCTAATGCACAGACATTTGACCTTTTCACTTACTCCAGCTCAAAAGGTTTTGGGATGCTCTGATACACTTATTTGCCCAGATAAGGACACAGAATGGGAGCTACAGAGAAAACAATTAGTCTCACCCATTCATGAAATCAGCAAAAATATAAAGGCCATTCAAGTTGGGTGATTCACATCCTCTGTAGACATAACCTCCAGTAACTGACTTCCCCACATTGCGGCCATATGCAAATATTGGAAGAATGTCATCTGTTAAACACAGAGAAATAAAAAGTGAGGAATCTTACTTCCAGAGAGCATCAAAAAGCATTTGCTCAATGACACTGACAGGTAAAATTAAAAGAAGGACCAATACAACTGAACAAAGTGCCCAGTGAAATTTCAGTAGGAATTCAGTAATTTACTCTAGGACAGAACAGACCTAGGGGCTTTAAGGAGCTCTCTGTGTACTTTCTTTTCAAGTCTTAGTCATGATGAGCTTCCATATCACATAGAACCAAGATTCTTTGCATCAAGTGAGCAATGCACAAAGGTATCAGCCTGCAGGAAGTGTTGTCTTACAGGTTTGTGACTGCATCGATCATTTTAGTAGGGATCTTCTTTACCAGTGTTAGTATTTTTAGAGAAGGTAATAAGATCAAGCAACTGCAAGGTAACATCTTTGTAGGTTCCCTGACATTCTCAGCACTGAACATGACCAAGTGTGCTACATCCATTTTGCGTCATGAGATTTTAATAAAATAAAGATTTTGTCTCTGGCAATGCTAAAATTGAACTATTAAATCCACAAAATTTTAGTGCTGTCCTCACTTTTTTCCCCTGCCTCAAGTAGCTTGTCTTTAATGATGAGGATAAAGATCACAAATGCAATTCATTAAAAACCATAGACTAACAGCAAAATCCAATTCAGTTTTGTTTTCAAGGGAGGACTGGGCCATTAGAAAAGCAACCAAACAAAAACTTGAAAGCTATTATGTGGGGACCAGCATAGCAGAGGAGAAATGCACAATGCACACTCTGCACTTGCCTACTCATACAAATGTTTCAGAAACACCTACGTGAGCTTGAGACCAGGTGGCTTCACATCTCAGCTTAAAGCACATTATAGTATTATCCAGCTTTTCTACCATGCTTTGCAAAGAGCTTTAAAAAGACCACCAATTTCTACTCTTTTTCAAAGGCAGGAATTGAGTTTGTCGACAACAGCCACAGTCAGACCCAGGGCACAGCTTTTGGGTGTTCTACTGCAGCACCCTGCTTGCTAGGAAACAGTGCCTCTGCCACAGTTGTTTCAGGGTCTCAGCCTCAGCCTGGTCCACTCTGCTCAGCCACAGTCATGGCTCAGAGCTTCTGAAGGAAATACACAGTATCAGTTTTCTACTTAAACCAAGTCCAGTGCTTTCCTGACTTCACTGGGAAAGCTGTCTACAAAAGGCACAGGCTTCAAACTTAAACACCTTCTAAGGTGCAGCGTGTGGCAAGGAATTCCCTGAAAAGCAGAGCATCATTTCATACCAGCATTGCAGGGCTGGGGAGAAGGGATTTCTGCCCTTAAGTAAACAATCTCCATTTAACACACAACACTGGATTATCCAGCTGGAAAAACAGTGCTATAGCCCACTCAATACACATATATAATAAAGTAATATTCTCTAAGAAAACTTCTTCCTTACCCAAAGAGGAATTGTGGCAAAGCTTTGTGTCATAGCATTGAAATCCCTCCTTTGCTCTCCAGCCATAGTTCCCTCCTTGAACAATGAGGTCAATTTCTTCAAACCTGTTCTGCCCGACATCCCCACAGAATATCCTCCCTCTTCCCTTTTTTGTGACAGGGTCCCCTCTGTCAGCTGCACAGCACCACATATTCCTGATCCCATAAGCATAAACCTCAGGGTGGACCTTGGGATCAGACACAAATGGATTATCAGGAGGGATGCAGTAATGCTTTCTATCGGTGCTTTTTCCATCCACGTCAATCCTCAAGACTTTCCCCAAGAAAGTACTCCTAAGGAGAATGACAGAAAAAGAAACCCCAGCATGAAAGCCAACTGAAAGCATAAACATTCTCTTCCTCTTTTCCCTTTTCAAAGAAAAATTATCTGTCCAAAATAAATTAACCAATGGCTGGTATGCCTTGCAACCTTCTTAAGTCAGAATCCTCTCTCTAAACAACTTGGCTTTCAAAATGTAATTTTTTAATTTTTGAAATACTGCATCAGACAGACTTGCAGATGCACAAGCACTTTCAGGAAGCACTCTTACTTTATTCTTCCACGCTGTCTCACTTTCAAACCTTGTATGTTGGTAAACAAGCTCAAAGCTTCCATCTGCCTTCCTACTTACTTGTTCTGAGCACTCCCAAATTTTCCAAAAGGGTCTCCAGCTTTCCCTCTATCTCCTGTGAATAGACACATATAGCCATCCACACCAAAGAGCACCTGCCCTCCTTTATGATTTGCAGCTGGTTCCTCAAGCTCCAGAAGAATCCTTAAAACGAATTTTAAAAAATTATATAAATATATGTGTATATATATATAAATATAAATCCAGATGTAGGTATTGGAAGGACTGAATATTTGGGAGGCTGCAGAATTATTGCATCACCACTCCTACAGAAGAAAGCAGGATTTCCCAGCTGTACAGATGTGCCAGCTTTGTCAAATATATTGCTGGGTGGCATCCCATTTCCTGTGAGCCTGCAGCATCAGGTCACCTCCCTGTGAAAAAAAAGAAACCCTTTTCTCATGAGCCAAGCAGCACTCCTGCTTTGGCCTGCACTGCATTAGCACCTCCTGTGCTACAGAACTCACCCACCACCATGGGCACAGGATCACCACAACTGCAGATACAGAATGCATTCCTCTGCAGGGAACAATTCCTGCCCTTTTAACTTTGGTTGTGGTAGGTGGGTTCTGCTTTCTTATATGAGAAGCAGTTGGTGAATTTGAGGGCTTCAGAGGCATCTTAGGGTGACTGTGAAATTCTAGAGAAAAGAAGACCATTATTAACAAATTCTCCTCAATAACTGAGAGTTAGCTTTTTTTCTTAGCAGGGAACAGGTTGGGTGCACACACAACAGATAAAAAGAGTGTACAGTACTATAGCAAAATATCCCTCTTCTCCTACAGTACAAAACACATAGGGCAGATGTTAATTCCATAATAGGCCTAAGGCTGTTACTGCTCTTTAGAAGACAAGAGTACAAGATGGAGAGAGAAGATGATCTGGAAGCCTAGATCATGGGTCCTGTTTTTCAATACCATTTTGATTTACTGTGTGACCTTAAGCCAGCCTGTCTGGTAGTTTCACAGTAGGCCAGTCACACACCTGAACTGGGGTGACTGGGAATGTGCAGGTTCTGCAAGTGGAAAGAATTATAGAATGGTTTTGGTTGCAAGGGACCTCTGAGATCATCTAGTTCCAACCCCTTTGCTGTGGGCAGGGACACCTTGCACTGGACTAGATTGCTCAGAGCTTCATCTGATCTGGCCTTGAACAGTGCCAGGGATGGGGAACCTGTGCCAGTGCCTCACCACTCTCATGGTAAAGAATTTCTTCCTAATATCTGATCTAAACCTACTCTCTTTCAGTTTGAATCCATCCCCCTTATCCTGTCATTACATTCTCTGCTAAATGGTCTCTCTCCATCTTTCCCTCCAAGTACTGGAAGGCTGCAATTAGGTCACCACAAACCCTTCTCTTCCCCAAGATTAACAATGCCAATTCTCTCAGCCTTTCCTCATAGGAGAGGTGCTCCATCCCTCTAATCATCCTGGTGGCCCTTCTCTGGGCTCACCCCATCAGGTTCATGTCCTTCCTGTGCTGGGGACTCCATAACTGGTTGCAGCACTGCAGGTAGGGTCTCATGAGAGCAGAGGAGAAGGGCAAAATCACCTCCCTCAGCTTGCTGGCCAAACTGCTTTGGATGCAGCCCAGGATATGGTTGGTTTCTGGGCTGCAAGTGCACATTGTCAGCTCAGGTCCAACCTCTTATCCATCAGCACCCCCAAGTCCTTCTTGCTAGGGCTGCTCTTGATCCATTCACCCCCCAGCCTGTATTAATACCTGGGGTTGCACAGAGACAGACAAAAATGATTTCTCATTGTGGCCTAGTGTAGCATTCAACTTGAACTTTACCTTTCGGAGGGTAGATCGGCTTTGTTGGCATCAGATGCCAAAACCTTCAGTTCACTGATCCTGATCTTTTCCACTCAGTTGTCATCGACACATGAGTAATAGATACAAAACTTCCCATTGTACTTGTACTCGGGGTGGAAAGCCATCCCTTGAGAAGCCAAGACATCCCCATGGAAGAAAACTAGTTAATAAAATGAAAAATTAGTAATGCAGAGAACATAAAGAGTCACCTTTGATGTGGAGGAGTTGAATATGGCCAAAATGGATTTAGAGATCAGTAATGGTTTCCTTTATCAAAGCACAATCAGCTGCACCTAAATTCTTCCCAACAGAAGTACAACTGTGGAGGCTGTGGATTCTCCACTCACCAAGACTGGACTGAATAGTCTTGCAGAGAGGTAATCAGAGCAGGGTAACAGCTTAACAGAGGTCTGTAAACATCACAAGTGACCTAGAGAGGTCACTTGTGATATTTATACTTCCCCCCAGAAGAAAAATGAGAGAGCATCAAAAAAAGGTAATAGGAGCCAGGTTTTAAAATGGAGGTGAAACTCTGCCAGAAGAAATTGTAGGTGTCAAAGAATTATGTTCCTAAATATACAGGTTAAATTAATCTCTGCTCTGATGTTGTACAACTCCAATCATGTTCCTGCATGCATAGTATTACTGAAGCAGATTGGAGTTGAGATTTAAAAGTGCTTCAGATAAGTAAATATCCTCTTACGCAACTCCTGTAGATATCATTGAGTCTATATGTGATCATCAGGAAAAAAACCACTGCAGACAACATTTTCAAGTGTTATGTATTCAAATTATGCTCCTTCAAAAATTGCCGTGTTTTTAGCTGAGCCAAATATAGGTTAAATTCTGGAAATCAGGCATTGTGTTTGAATTTGTACTTAAATTTTAATGCGTCATCTTATGAAAATTCTGTGACAGAAGTTCCATAAAATATTTCCACTAAAATCCCACCTCAATTTTAATAGGCACAAAGTTGCAGAAGTTAAAACAAAAGAGACTAAATTCTGCAGAAATAGTATTTTATTGGTTTTCATGCCAGCAGTCCAAAACAATCTATCCAGATGTTTTGCTGGACATATATGTAGGAAGGTGAGTACAGAGACAGTAGAAGAATTAAGAACTCCTACACTAGCAATTTTTATGCCTCATTAAACAATTTTGCTTCATTAAACCAAATTAATTTTAAAAATCTGAGCAGTTATACAAGCACAAGATTTTTGGTTTTTTGGTTTGGTATGGGGTTTTTTTGGTTTATTTTTGGTGCAAGTAGCTGCCTTTCCAGGATATTAAATGTGAAGACTACAGTCCCCAATTCCAAACTTCACTTTCCTTTGCTCACAGAAGAACCTGAGGGCTTTTGGCCATAATAAGAACAGATATGACTTGTAAGTAGTAAAGCCCTTACAGTTCTTGGGTGGCATGGTAAGTCTCTCACTTTCCATTGCTGCCATTTGGTTACTAAGCTGCACAGAATGAGGTTGTTTCTGTTGCTTCTGCATAACATCACTAAGGAATCTCTTCCCAAATCAGAAGTCTCCAGCCTTGCAAAGGGGACCCAAGTCTCCCAGACCTGCCCTTGCTGCCTGACCCAAGCCCTAGTTGGCAGAACCACAGCATTTTCCCCATGTTTAAGGTCTTCTTATAACAATGAAGGGCACCACCAGGCCCAGAGCCACCCACAGAAATCAAAGCTTCAGGTACATGTCCTTGTCCTTCTGTTCTCAGGAGAGCAGCTTTGGTGTGAGCTTTTAACAACACTTGGCTGGCCTGTTCCTCCCCTGATGCTTATGGAGTCCATTAGAAGTTGCTCACCCTCTCTGCACCATTACACACTCGTGTGTGCATCCCCAAATAGGTTGGGTTTTTGGTTACATCACAGTTTTCACAAAACATGGTGCTGATTTCAAGGGACTAGAGGCAGGGAGAGGTGACAGCCTGATAAGGTGTCCCCAAGGAAAGGTGTGGGAGAGTAGATAGGACCTAACATGCATTTCTAGTCCTGGGAAACTCCCTCATTCCCACTAGCACGTGGCTGCAGCTGGCTCACCGTTCCACTGTGCACAAACTAAAGCTCCTCTCAGTTATGTTCTGAAGGAATTACTTTATTAACACCTTGGAAAACGGTTTTAATTTCTCTCAAATAAGTGGGAACAGACTCGAGCTCCCAGACCAGCAATATGAGGACAGAAAAAAATCAGCTTCCTCTGAAACAAGGCATATTCTCATGACCTGACTGAATGAGTTCTGTTGTAACACACAGTTACTGCTCTGATGTCACCCAAAAATGTGAAATAATGCTGGCTTTGCTAAATTAGAGTGGTTATTATTCAGATTTATCAATAAGCACCTACACCACTTTCTTGCAATCTGTTTTGTTCAAAAGACAAAAGCTAATAATGTTATTTTGTCTACCACTGCTTCTGAGACTAATATTTGTGTCCTATGTTCCATGTGGATAATACCAATAAAAGCACTCCTTACTCACAGCAGTGGTTTATCTGAAGTCCTGCCATACAGAACAGAAATAAGCACTTGGTACAACTACATGCTGATCACATAACTGCATCTGCCTTTTCATATTTGATGCAGCAATAAGTACAGGTCAACATTGCACAGGTAGTGACTACAAATTATCAGGACACTGTGGAGGTGGTAGAATGGAGATGTTATTGTTTTCCATCCCTCCCACATGAGATCAGCAGTAATTTCCACCAAAGTGACTTCCTAAAGCAAAACTACTTGGTAGATTCACTAGTTCAACAGCCAAGTAATATTTGGTAGAGAATCCAGCATCATTTCCATGGTTGTCACCATCTTGACCAGGAAGACCAACACTTACTTTAAAAGATAGAAAAAAGAGCAATAGCTTATAATTAATAAATAAGGATGGTCTTTAGTTTCTGGGGTTTTTTACAAAACACACTTAGAAAAAATGCAAAATTACATTATGACCTGCAGAATGAGCAATCAAAGAAGCAATAGTAATTTTTATAGTGTTCTTTTTCTACCTGAAACATGTAGAAAAATCTTCCTAACTTCAACACTGCTGGTTCTGCTAGGACCTGTAACATTTCTGGTTTACCAGCTTTAAAATGACAAACCACCCAGATGCTACTTTTTTCACCCCTAGTGTTTAAAGCATGTGTCCCTTACCTCAAGGAGATTCAAGAATCTTGCCAGCATCCAAAAAGAGTGGAAACATTTTGGTACATGGAAAATATTTTAGAGCTAAGGAAATATTAACTGCAAGAGTTTTACACAGTCTTAGAAAGATTAAGTGTGTCTTTTGGCTGCTTTGAGTTTTGACATGCAGCGAGTCCAGCTTTGCGTGACTACCAGTTGTGAGAAAGGCAGGTGGGTTCTGCCCTCTAATTACAGGGAGCTCAGGCAGAACAGTGCCTTTGGTATTTCCTCCCTGCACAATGCCTGTTGCCATAGCCAGGTGGGCAGTGTGGAGACAGCACTGATGAAGCTGCTGTGACTGCAGCCTTGGGACCTTGCAGCAGCTGTTTGAAACCACTGCCTACTAAATGTTGTTTTACTTTAACAACCACACCATTTGGAGCCTCCTCAGCGGGAACACAATCAAAACACATCCCTCATGCAGTGCAGAGATCCAAACACTTTGCCTGTAATTCCCATTTGATTGTGTAGAATTTGTAATCCAGCACCTAGCAGCTGCAAGCAGAAGATAAATATTGATCTGTAATTCTCTCCTTCTTTATGAGAAAATCAGCAGAGCAGCAGGATTCCCATCATCATCTGCACTGGGCAATGCTTTCATAAACCATTACTGCTAGCAAATGTCACTATATATTGCCCGATTCCACAGAGTGATGCACCTTACACAAAGCACTTTGCAAAATGCCTGCTGAGGATTAGGTGCCATTACCCTGTCAGCCCACCTTTCTCCTGCTCCCACACCTCCCTTCACAGCAACACAGCTAGTTATGAGGCTCCCAGAACTACAACTGACCTCCAAACCAGCCCAAAGCATAGGATACATACATTATTTTTCTGCCCTACCTGACACAGGATATATATTCCACACAGCTTATGCCCCTGGGTATCCATGTAATTCATGATGTCCCAGTATTTTGCTGCAATGCTGTTGTCTTTCTCCCGGTCACAGCAGACAAAGTTTTCATAGGCAGGGCAGAACTCCAAGTGAAAAGGGGGTTGGAAAGATGGCCCATAATCCAGACACAGCATGCCTCAGCAGACTGCCTATCAGGCACAACAAGAAGGTGCAAAGACATGGGCAAGAAAAGCAAACTCCAGAGCTGCTGCTGCTTCTTCCAGCCTGTGGTCAAACTTTCACTTCCTTCAGCGTAGGTTTCTTGAGGTCAGATGTATAGAAATCCTGAACTTCTTCATAGTCTGGTTCATTCATCTTCTCCATTTTATTAATTTCCAGCCACAGAGCTCAGCATTCTCTGAGGTTTGCTTACATTCTCTCTCCCCTTTTTCCCTCTGAAGTGTACTGCTTGGCAGGAGAGAAACCCTCTGGGCTGCCTCATTGGTATTTCACACATCACATAGCAGAACCTTCCCCTCTGGACATTTCCCATGCCCCTGAAAGCACTCACGTTTTATTTTAAATTGGCTAAGAAATCCTTCACCCAGAAATATGGATAAGAGAAATAAGAGATATAATATGCATACACAGAACTTGATAATCTCTCCCCCTTTACAAGACACAAGTGAACAATTTTCAATTGCTAACTACCATTATGTTCAGCTTTTAAAATACATCAAACTTGGGTCTGGTTTCATAAAAACTGAACAAGGGTCATAAAATACAATCAAGTTAAGGCAGCAGTTAACCATAGGAACAAGTAATTTCAGCAGCAAAAATTTTACAGAGATACTGCTGTTACCCACAAATCCAGGGTTAAAATGAGAAGAAATATCACAAGAATGAAGGAGAAAAACTTCATTTAAGGCACCAGCACAACCTGAAGTCAACTGTGATATTCTGTGGTAACCCCATACTTAAGCTAATCGATTTCTTTTGGTTTTGATCTCAGCTGACATTAAATTGATTTAAAGGTGCACGAGACTTTTGCCCACTTTCCCCTCTGGTGAAGAATGCACGAGCAAGTCCTTCCCATCAGCTGTGCATGCAGGTGTATTGTGTTTGTACACACTGTACTCAGCCTGTGTTTGAGTATGACACTTCCCTAGGCAGAACAAGGTAACTTTGTTCACAACCAAGCAGAACAGGAAGCTGTAGGGAGAATCTCACATATAGGGACATCTCCACTCATCCAAAACTCTTTCCAGTCTCCCCACAGATCACCCTTTTCTCCGAGGATCTAGCTCAGGGAGAAGTCAATGCTCCCAAGTCCTGGCTTCTCAATACAACCACCAGTGTAACATGACAGCTGAGAATACTCTGTGACAGTGGACCTCCTCTGAGTCTTTATTAGGAAATAGTTATTTAAAATTTCTGGGGCTTTAACCTTCACCTGTTTTGCTGTGGCTCTTTGACTGTCCAGCAGCCTGACAACAATCCTGTCTCTGCTTAGACTTCAGTGAACTGGAAGCATGCCAATCACAAGATTTCAGCACTGTCAGAAGATAAAGCTTTTTAAATCCTGCTGTTCATATCCACTGAAGTATCAGCTTGTCTCAGTTATTGCTCCTGTACATTGCAGACAATCACTGAAATCAAGGCATTATTTTGGTTTCCAGAATAAGAACCTGGTTGGGAGAAGAAAGAGAATAAGAATACACAGGGTCAACATGCTTTGAAAAGCAGCTGACATTTCATTGCCTTGCTTTTTTTGAGCTTTAGTAAAGACATTCTTAAAAGAGGAAAATGCAAGCAGGAGCATCAAAACCATGGATGGAACAGCAGGAAAGGCAGAAGAGGTAGAGCTGAAGTGACTGGTAATTTTGTGTTATCATTATGTTAGGTTTTAATACTAAAAACACCAGAGAAAGAGGTGGCATACAGAGGGACAACAGACACTGGGTCTGTGCAGAAAATGTGGATTCCCTGAAAAAGTTCCTTCACTCAGCATAAAGGAAAACAGCAACAAAAAGATCTGCTATTTCTTTCATGGAAAGAAAACCTGACAGAAGCTTTGTACACAGGATGGGAAGAGAGCAACTGAGAGGAAAATCGAACTTAGAGCACAGAATTCAGAGGCAAAGCAGATCATTCCAACACACTAGGAGTTATCACCTTCAAAGAACACACACAGGCTTGAAAACACAGTATGCACTGAATAAATTGCACAGAAATTTCACTGAGGACTTGTGGTCTGCAGGTTTGTCTCAGGTGGAAGTATTGTGGTGTAAGGAAACAGCAAGATTTTCGCAGGACAAGAGCAATGCTCAAGATAATTACACAAAAGTTGTGACTGTGCTGACCTTCTACTTGCTGACTGCAGCATGGTAGTTCCAGCACCAGGAAAGGACATGATCCCCAGCAGCAATCCTGTTTCCCGAGGTCACAGGAGAAAGCTGGAAACACAGTGGATCAATAGATTTTTCAAAGACATCAAGCTCTTCTTTGTCCTCTCAATGTCCTTACCTCTCCCCCAATTTCTGATGCTTTGTTTCGTGTCTCTTCCTCAATGAAAGCTACTCCACATGCCCTCAAAGGAACACAGACAATGGAAGAGGAAAACCCTGCTGGGATGCTCCCAGGAGGATCAAAGGAGAGACACCAGCCCATCAAAGGCCCGACTTCGCAAGTCTGGAGAAGCAGAGTGGCACAATGGCAGGTAGGAAGACAAATTAAGGACTCCAGAGAAGGGATACTCTGTCTTGTTGCCTCCTGGGGCTGTCCCAGGACAGCTTTAGTCCCACTGCCCAGGCATGAAACCCTTCAAGATGTGCCACTGGGAGCAACAATCTGGATCATCTCTCTCAGCTACAGGGAGTTGCTTCCCAGGGGAGCGGGACATCTCATGAGATGCTGGGGGAGAACATTTTGAAACTTCATAATCTAAATTAAAGGAGTCAAAACCCAGTTGAAGATCTCCAACAAAACCCCTGACTATTATAAAATGAGGCAACAGCGTTCTTTGGGAGTCAGAACTAAACAAGCACATGAGTGAGGAATGATGAGTAACTGCCTCTTTTTAAATAAAATATAGTTATAGCAAGTAATTCACTTCATGTTAAAGACACATGGTCTTAAGGCACATTTCACAAGACCCATATTAATCCAGACAAACACTGAGTTTTTAAAAACACAGCTATATTTATCCATAAACTACTCTGCTGCTAAAGACATCTTTGTTTCATTCCCAGAGGAAGGTTCAAGCAGATCATCCTCCAGAATTCTACATATCTGTCACTAGAACAGAAATAGTACTTGGAAACCATTTTGTTGTTTTCAAGCAAACTGAAATGCTAGTTTGTGACAACACAGTAACGTGCTTTCCAAGCACAGCAATGCTGCATATTTCAACTCCTAGGCAAGACTGTAAAAAAAATTTCTAAAAAGTCTCTTCCACCAGGTAGAGTTTTCAGTGTTTCTGTGGCTTTGCTCTTTCAAAGCAGTGCAACAGCTACAGCAACCTTTCACTCCCTCCTACCAGCAATGTGAAAACAATCCCTCAACTAGATACACAATCCCTAAGTACGACGCATGGAAAAACTGCCTTTAGGCATGCTAAAGTGCATGACCTCTTTAAACAAGCTGCAGCAGACCTTCCCAACCTATAATTCTTCTCAATATACAATGCAATAAAAAGTGACAAATGCCTCCCCATTTTCCATTTCAGGAAATGATCGGCTATAAGCAGAAGCTATGTAACCATGACAGGCTGAAAACACGTTTCACAGTGTGTCAGGTACTGTTCTTAGGTTAAGACATGTCACCTGTTATGAATGCCACTGCTAGTCCTGAATGGAGTTTGAATTCCTTTCGATCTATGCATCCAGACATGGGGAGGCTCAACCCTGCAATCCTATTGAAATAGAAATTCCAAACCTAGAGACTAAGTGATTTTCAAGGTGTATTTGAAATCAGTGCTGTTTGCATTTCACACAGAAATATGGGACTAAAATGAAAGAAATTCTTCAACCTCATCAGTTGATTTATATTCATTTTATTATAAAATAAATACAAACCAAAGGGTTTTTCACAAAAGTATATGAAAAAGTCTAGTACTTTCTGGGTCTGCCCAGAAGTTTTAGAGAAGTGCCAACAGAGAAATCAGTTTTACAGACAGAAGAAGTACAAGAACCTTTAGGACACCTTCTAGTCAAGGTTGTACAGAGGAATCTGAAAGACCAGATATTCTCAGGTAGACAGGATTGTGCCTATTCACAAATTTCTTCAGAATCCGAAACCTTTTCACCTGAGCTTTGCATCCTTGGTGTGATACATATTTAAAATATTTGCAATCTAAGGGGAAAAAAAAAAATCAAAACAACAAACTGTAAGTTATACCATTATACAAACAAAACGCTTTCATTGGTTAAATAATAGGCAAACATCCAAGAAACTTTTCAGTAATTAAAGGTATTAAAATCAAAGACATGCACATTAGAGACATAACTATAACATTAAATAATCTGGTTTTACATGTATATAAATTATGCTGTCTTTCAAAATACCTTTTCTCTTTTGTTTTCTCTGTGCAAATAAATCAGAAAGCAACATTCCAAGGGTGTAAAGCAGCACTGATATACTACATTAACTTATGCTGGATAAGGAAAATAGAAGCTCACATTGAAACCAATAAGCACTAAAACTTCATTAAAGAAAATCAGAACTGGAACAATTTTTTTAGCCAGCTGGAAATAAGAGCTGCAAGACATTTGAAAATGTACTACTGAAAGCAAAAGAAAACAAAACAATTTTCAATATGAGAAATTGTTATGAAGTCCAGAATATAAAGTTATGTAAAAGGTGACAACGAACAAGTTGCCTATCAACCAAAATTCCAAACCAGTGTATGAACCATGGCCTTCACACCATATTTCCATTCTCAATTTAGCAGCTGATTCTTGGCCTGATCCTCACTTGGTTTTGGCAGCATTTCACAGAATGCTACTGAAGAGGTAAAGACCTCCGTCTTCTTACCAAACTGCTGATGGTTTTTACTCATGACCCTCTGTCCCCCTCTTTCCTGCATTACAACATCCCCATGATCCTCAATGACCAGTTGCTCCCCAGCATTTGCTGAGACTCTCCCTATGCTGGCAACCAGCAAACAAACTCTCCACAGTGCTCACAACATTCCATCAGGAGTGCGTTGTGCATTTGTAAAATTGTGGTGTGAAGGTAAAACAAGATAAACAGTATTGTGGCTGCTCAACAAGGCCAGATAAAACAGAATTCTAAACCAGGATAAGACAAGTTATGAAAAATATGCCTCACTGTTAAATATCAAAGCAATTTAAACATCTTTCATGTTTATCTCCAAAGACAGGAGTATTTCCTAGAAGGAAGAAATTGCATTTCTTCCAAGGAACAGATCAGCTGCATCCCATCTCATTAGGGCTAGAATTAGACATTATTTCTGTTCTATGTAGTGAAAACGAAAAAACATGTAGTATTACCCTTTCCCAGTAAAATTCCAGCCACCAGAGCTTTTTCATATGAAAGGCTTTTATTTTCCTGCCAGTTCCTTTTTGCCAAGTACCGGCTAAAATGGAAGGCTGGCCACCAGTCCTTCCTGGAGCTCCACTCTTCCTTGATCCAGTCAAGATGCTTCTCAGAGCTGGAAAAAGGTTAAACAAGTTACAGAAAAGCTTAAATTGTGATGAAAAGATTATCAGCAGACAATGACTTATAATCAGCTGCTACGAGTCTCCTAAATTGCTAACAGACACACTGACTTTATACTGAGACTGAAACATTAAATCTAAACAGAAATAAGTTATTTTTTTTAAATCCCTGGCAACACTCATGAGGCAGGAGGTGAACTCTTGTAGTCTTATTTAGATTTGGGAATAACAGAAATTATGGTGTGAAATGAAGCAAGCCTTTGACTTTAGTGCCATTTTGTCAATAGTAATATGGAAGTTTCTTCAAGTTTGCCAACAATTCAGTAGGTATGAAGGGGTTGGTTTGTTTTTAGGAAAGGTTTGTGTTACTCTAGGCATACTCAAAGACTCCCTTATCCTAAATAGTTACTACTGTTATGCAATAACACCCTTAAAAAGAATCACAGAATATGAGTTGGAAGGGACCCACAAGAATCATCAAGTCCAACTCTAAACCAAGCATTTCCGAAACAAAAAACTCTTTCCAGTCTCTCAAAGGAGCCTGTAAGAAAGCTGGACAGGGAGTTTTTGCAGGGGCATGTAGTGACAGGACAAGGAGGAATGGCTTCAAACTGAAAGAGGGTAGGTTTAGATTAGATATTAGGAACGAATTCTTCACTCTGAGGGTGGTAAGGCACTGACAGTGGTTGCACAGAGAAGTTGTGGACACCTCATCCCTGGAGTGTTCAAGGCCAGGTTGGATGGGGCTCTGAACAACCTGGTCTAGTGGAAGGTCTCCCTGCCCACGGCAGGGGAGCTGGACCTGGATGGCCTTTTAAGTCCCTTGCAACCCAAACTGTTGAAGGACTCTATAAAACTATCTGCAACAGGGAATAGACATTACCATAAAATGACCAAGATGTCAAGTATATTTCAAGATACTCTGAAGTTGTGTATTCAAAAACAAAAATTAAGGCAAAGTTAGAGCATCATACTATTTTTACTAACTCTATGCAACAACACTCTCAGCTCTAATCCACTAGCTTCTGGTCTTAACAGCAGATGCTGTGTAGGTAGAGGTGGCAGTAAAACAGTAGAATGGATCAAACTAAGTGCCAAATTAATTTACTGTAAATATGAGGGGCTTAAAACACACAAACCCCTGTTTGTTGTGTAAAATTAAGTCTAGACATTGGAGGCCAGAGATGGCTTCTTCTGAAATCTGAGGCCATGTCTGTCACAGTTGGAAGGACACACCAATCCCCAGGCATGTTTGCTGAGATTTGAACAATGCACTGGCTGCACCCCCATAACAGTTACCATCACACAACACACCAATCTGCACAGTACCAGCCACACCCCTGCTGCAGCCCAGCAGTTCTCAAACCAGCTTCAAATAATGCATATGTAGGAACTGAGCAGAACAACCAACAACTTTCCTGTCCTGAAAGAGGGACATTAGTGACAGGCAGCACATGCTACCCCAACATGTGAATAACTCTTCCTGCATAAACATGTAACCTGGTAAAAACAAGCAAACAAAAACACACCACAACTTTTTTCAGGCAATGCAGCACTGGAAATTTTGAATTCTCCTCAATACTTTCCTCTTCCCTCCCAATGAAAGCACACTGCAGTCAAGCAGGCCAGGCAACTCTTCCCTTCACCAGTAGAAAAAGAAGGGCTACGGAGGAGCTCGGTTTGTCATTGCCCAAAGGCAGAGACTTGAAACATTTGTTTTTAGCACATTGCATCAGAGATACTTACATTACAATTTGTTTCACCTGTCTTGCCAAGCAGCTCCATGCTTTTACATTTTCTTTCCAGCCAGCATAATCCAAGGCTGCAAAAATAACTTCTAGACCCAGACGGCGTTTTTTTCTTTTCTCTGGAAAGAGGTTAGGCTGATTAATGAATTACTTAGATGAAGATGAATTCATTAATAAGCAACAAATGAAATGCAGTTCTCCATCCTGCCTCCCCAAATGCTGCTACTGTTCCCATTACTGGGGGTGGCCCCACTGCCTTTTGCTGCTTCCAAGAGATGAAGTTAAGGAATACTTCCTGGCTCTAGAAAACAACTCCCAGCACAGTCACTCTGTTCCTACTCCCATCCTGTTCAAACACTGCTGACTCAAGAGGAACACATACAACACTCACTTATGCCACACTGCATTGCTTACAACAGTTGCTGTTTCCACAGCTCAGTAATCAGCACTTACAACTGGCACCTCTGTTCAATATGTTTTTCCCATGGGAAGGGAACACAGTGCCTCTGGAATACTTCAAATCCTGAGATACCACCAAAAAATCAAGCCTGAGACCAAAATTACTAAGGCAGACATTTCACATCATTAGTTACGTATCATCAGAGTTCTTAAAATCACACTTGACCTATGACAGCATATAATTGAGGGAAAAGTTATGTTTATTGCTATAAATGCCTTCAAAAAAATCAGATTGTACTCATAAGCTATGAAAAGTAAGCAAACGTGTTGTGCAAGAACAGAAAAAAGGGAGGTTTCAACCAAAAGGTCTTTTTTCCCCCTCCCAATGCAGAATCATAGAATGGTTTGTGTTGTAAGAGACCTTAAAGATCACTTAGTTCCAAACCCCCTGCTATGGGCAGGCAGGGACACCTTCCACTACACCAGGTTGCTCAAAGCCCCATCCAAGTTGGCCTTGAACACTTCCTGGCATGGGGCATCCATAGCAGATCTGGGCAACCTGTTTGTGCCTCACCACCTCACAGTCAAGAATTTCTTCCTCAAATCTCTTCTAAACACACCCTCTGTCAGTTTAAAACCATCAACCCTTATCGTATTAGAAGGGAGAACAATCTTCATTCACAGACATTTCACCAATCTGTTGACCTGCTGGGACATACCAGGTCACAAGAAGACAGACAGCTTGGCATACAATTGATCAGTGTGGAAAAAAGTCTCCAGATTGGAAGACCTTTCTACCAGCTCGAAGATAAAGCTATCTTGATTAATTAATAACAATGAACTAAACAACAGCTCCATCTCAATTCCTCTACAAGAAAAAATAAATAAATCAGACACCTCCAAAACGGAATGGAGATCCTGGAATTCAGAGTAGAGTACCTAAAAAAACCCCTTATTTTTGAGATCCTATCTGTGCCTTAGAACAGATTGCTTTGATTAGCCTTTAAAATGAGAAAGGCATTTGTTTACACAAGTTTGTAAATGCCTGCTCACTCATCCATCTTAAAGGTTTCTGTGATTGGAAAGTCAGGATTTGGGTTGTTTTTTGGGTTTTTTTCTTAACAAACAGAACTATTTTAAAAAGCAGAAAGAAGGCTGCAGGATAATCTAGAATAATATTCTGAAATTAACATAAAGGAAAGAGCAAAGGTAAAGACTTACTTGATTTTTGAAGCATGGTATTAAAATCTATCATTAGTTCATGAGATGGAACAATATCATGTAATATCTGAAAAAGACAAAATCCAGACACATTATTTTAATGTGAAAACTTTAGAATGCTTCTACCTGATCAAGAGAAGCACAGACTTCAGAATTTTGGGTAATTCGGAATATTAAGCAATCTGGTACCTTGGTGTAAAGAACGACTATCTAGGTCCATTTCGCACATCTATATGACACTGCTCTGAGACAAAATGGATGAAATACCTTCATGGCTGATAAAAAATACTGCATGTGGCAAATACAACATTTGAAAAAGCAGCTCAACTCAACCTTCAGTGCTCCTGTTTTAGAAGGCAACATCATTTTCTTCCCAGGCCAGTCCCAGCTGCCCTGTCCACTGCTCTGTACATTGGATCACCTTCTGGACCTACCGAACCAGTTCTTTGTTTTGTCACTATCTTGTAAGACACTAGTGTCCAAAGCCACTGCTAAAAAGCCCTGAGAAGATGGAATTTTATACATATATGTGACAGTTTAAAAGCCTGAACTTTACGAAGCTGTTTTTAAACAACACCTGCACTAAGGAAAGCACATTAGTGCCATCAAGTGGCAAATCGGACTGCAAAACATTGCCAGCAGTACCAAGATCAGCCAGAGAGGGCAAGGAAAGCACGAATTTAAGAGCAACTGTACAAAAGCTTATTCCAGCAAGGTCTTGCCTGCCAACAACCAGCAGACATTAACTTTTATTTTAGGTTTAATGCAGAGCTCATTAAAAACAAGCAGGGAAACTAATTGCTAGACAGGATCAATATGTGAAAGAGCAGGCATCTAATAAATTTCTACAATATTGTAAAAGTCAAACTCTAACAGAAATCAATGCATATTATGTACAAGACTGCTGATTCAGACTTCTGGGACCATTTAAGTATGCTCTCTGAGCTAGCCTACTGACTTTAAGAAGCAATATATCAGTTAAAGGCAAAGCAAGAACTGGAATTCAAAGACAGTAAAGGATACTGCTCCCTCCCCCTAACTTCCCCCTAACCCTCTGCTTTCGACGAAGAATACAACAGGGTAAATGATGTTACAGAGGTCAATGGAACCAAAGTGTCAGACCACACCACACAACATGAATGGCACAGACTGTCTCCCCCATGGAATACACACCTTCAGGGCAGAGATGAGTGATTTCTTTGATTCACCCTGTCTCTTCAGGAACTGGTAGAGGTAGACATGAGCATTGGGATTTGCAGGAAACCTTGAGTTGTAGGCATATTCATTCAATACCTGGCGGGCTTCGTTATGGTCTCCATAGAACTCCAACAACTAGAAGTTAAGCCTGTCATTAGTTTGCCAGATATATGCAATCAAACTCCTACAAATAATTTTGGACTGCCACAAAACTGTACAATAGCATAGCCTGTACTTAAGAGTGCAGCATATTAGGTAAGACTAAGACTAGTGTACTTTCTTTTTTCTGGCTACTCTCATGACAGAGAAACAAAAGTTCACACGTAGAAGCTATTACAGGAGAAAATTCCTTCACAGTTCATTGCCAAAAAATTACCAGCACTTGCTGTCTAGAAAGAGATGCAGAATGAGCCTGCTGTGTCTTTAAAGAGAGAACCTGGCAGATGCCAGCACCAAGGAAAATTCCCTAAGATGTGCTTAGAGAAGTCAGAGCTTATCAGCACTGACAAAAAGTAAATAATTCCAAAGACATTTTAAGATTAATTTTATAATTACAAATTCTAAGCAGATATTTAAAAAACTCAAAACAAAATATAGAGGGACTGCGTGTTTGGCATCTCTAACATTTAGTGTATCCAGAAAAAAAACTGCCCTGCCAAAAAACAGAAAACTTCTTTTGAGGAATTTAAACAAAAGCAGCTACGCTCCAATTTCTGTAGCACCATGAAAAAAAATATGTAAATGTTTGTCGATTTCTTTGTCTTGACAATGCATAGATAAAGTCCTTTTTGTACTCTGTGCAGACTCTGCAGTTCTACCAGGAGTAAACTGTGTGTGATATAGATCAAAGCCACATACACATACAAATGCGGTGCTTTTGAAATATTTTGTTTTCACACACACACACACAAAACAACTGCAGACAAGAACCTTAATGAAAATTAGACAGAAGAAGTACATCTGTAAAACATGTCCTTACATCCACATAGCATTTCACAAAGAGATCCCAGACTCCAGGTATTTTAACAATCTCCCTTAAGTTCATCGCTGCCTTCCGAAAGCAACTGTGCATTTCCTGCTCAACAGACAAGTCTGCAAATCCATCCAGGCCTACCAAAACATGAAAGAATGACAAAGTTAGCTCTGCCAAGCAAATCAAGACCTTGAAGAAATGGTACACCTGAGACAAACACATTTTGCTAAGCAAGGACTCCAGTCAGAGAACTTTTAAGAAAAGATGCCTGAGTTTTCTCAGTAACGAAAAAAGAAATTTTCACTGCTCTTCAATCAAACTTATTATCCTGTAATTTCAGCTTACAGAGCACGATGAGCAGTACTCCAAGACTCAAAGATCCTACCAGCACAAGGTCCATTAACCAAATCCAATACTTAGTTTTCACAGAAACAAGTAGAGATCTAATGTAACTGATAACACACAGCCAGCAGGTATATGCAAATTAGATATGACACAATGGTAGCAACTTGTGTTTAAATTTCAGTTTATTTAAAGATACCTAAGTTTTGAGGGCTTTGTTACCACTCAAAATTCGAGCAGCATTCAAGCACTTGCACATCTATCAACCCACTGCTTTAAGTGAATACATTCCTTTGATCACTATTTGATTTTATTTCATGCTGGCTGGATATAAGAAATGTAATTCAGGGGAAGAAAAAATTTTGGAACAGCATTTCAGGGCACTTCAGAAAGGTGTGGGTCAGTGTGCTTTTCTGGCACCACCATCACTGCTGATACAGAATTGTGTGCCAGCCATACCATCAAATGTTGAAGTCTAATAAAGGAAAAGGTGTCATGGCAAACCATGGTGTCTGCATGAGCCAGTAGGTCGAAGTTTACACCTCAATCCAAAAAACACTTACCATGCTCTAACAGGATGTTCTTCTGCTTAGACCAGCTATAGTAGTCCAACAGTCCCCTGTAAGCCTGAATCAGTTTCATTTCTTTATGCTGAATGGCTGTTTGTTCTCCAAACCTCCAGCTTTCTGCCAGGGACAGGTTTTGGTAAGCTTCATCTATGTGCCCATTACAAAGGAGATGAAAGACATGCTCCAAGCAGACCTGCAATTCAAACAGTCCAAACCATAGTATTTTACACCTTCAATGGAAGGATTCTCAGCAATACAGCAAAGTTCTACACGTGTGCAATGAAAGAGACTTACTGACCTGCATAAAAAAAATACTGCCAACATGGTTAATAAAGTATTTTAATTAGAAAAGAATTGTACAAATATTCTTTTAGCCAAAAAGTATCTTCACAAAGAATTCTCGAGAAAAACGAAAGAATGGAAAAATACAAGTGACACTGGGGGGAGGGAGATAAGCCAAGAACCTATATATTTTTTTATGTCTGAAGATGCTGGAGAAATATTAGTAATTAAAAGTGTATCTTATATACAACAATATTTTCTGCCCCAAAAGACACTTTTTGCCCCACAAGTTTAAAAAGCTTCAGTCCTTTCCCTTCCCAGGGATACCTTCTCAGGAAAAGGACTAAAACAGTTGAAATTTGTGGGGCAGAAAGCCACCCATCAGGTGGCAGACACTCAATGGTACTTATCCAGGCAGCAGAAAGCAGTTGTCTCACAAACATGCTTGTCTTTAACAAGTGTTGCACCTATTTCAGAAGATCTAGAAATGACCTGAGGAAACCCAGATGGGTTACATTTGTTGATTTTTCATTTGGCTACTCAACTGCAGAGCCTGAAAGAGGGATGTCCTACCACTCTATCATGTTGATCAGGCACTGGATCAAAGCCTAAGCCTCCAGTTAGCTCTAGCAAACTCTTGTATAGAACTTCCTTTGAAGATTTAACAACAGAAGGAAAGACAGAAGCACCATCCCAAGTGAGAAACAGACCAGGACACCAAAACAATATAGGTTTGAAGGAGCCACCACAGGAAAAAATCCTACAGTGTACAGAGTACTGTTTTATAACCAGATTAGCTACTCAAAAAGTGAGATGGCAACAATGGCAAAATTTAAGTCCAACTGTTTAGTTAGGAGCACAGTGGTCAAATTAAGGACTGGAAACAAAACTTGGCAGGTGTTAACCTGTAATTAGATGTCATTGGGGCATGCATGAAAAACAATTAAGCTGTTTCAAATTCAAATTAAAAGCTTAACTACAGGGTTTAGGAACTTTTAGGAACTGACAATATGAATGTGTGATCAAATATACAGACCAAATAAGACAAGGTTAGGTAAAAAAACCCATTAAATTATCATACATCAATTTTCTTTTGACACTAATGTCAGTAATATATTTCAAAAGAGAGATTCAGAAACTAATATTCAAGTAAGTGTTCAGGTAAATGTGAAAAATCATCAAGACTGCATTAAGTACGCTCACCTTCAAATATCTTTTTACTCCTAAAGTTTTCATCTGTTCCATGAAACAATTGAACTCTTTCATGCTGCTATGGGAACGATGGCACAAAATTTCAGTTCCTATTCTCCAAATCATCTATTCATGGGGAGAAAGAGATTCAAAAACAACTTTAGTACAAAAATGGCAACAGTCATCATATATACAGTCTTATCAAACTTATAGTTACTGTAGCACATTAAAAAACGTACATTTGAATAGTAGATAAAAAATAATACTAAGTATTATCCACTGCTACAGTAAGTGACATATTCATACCATAGGACTCTTATAGTCATTCAGTGAGTGCTTCAGAACTGCTCATTTTAAATGCTGCACTCCAGCAAAGCTTATGAAAAGTGGATGTCAGAAGGTTCCTCCCTCCTGTCACTGAAAAATTACATTCTCCTGTGATATGATCCCACTGAGAGACAAGGTATACACAGTTCTTTGAACCTAGTAATAAAGATTTCCAATTAGACGTAGCTTCCCATCTACAAGCATTTGTTTTAAGGTCTGCAAGTTAGCAATATTCAAGTAATTCATTTATTTAAAAGCTTTGAACCCTTTCCTTCCACTTGCTTCTATCTGAGTACCTGCAAGGAGTTTTGCAAGTACTGGAAGAGCCAGTAAGATCCAAACAAGCCATTAATTTTCAAACAGATTCGGACTAATGCCATGCTAAAGGCAAATATTCGCAGCTTTTCCATTGTAGAAGACTACTTTAAGCTGACCTTTCATAGATACACTGCTGATGGAGCTAACTTATACGAAGCCAAGTTTTCATCTGTTGTGTAGAGGATCTATTTAAAAACAAAACCAAACAAAAAACTGTCACCCAACCAACTAAAAACCAAACCAAAGAAAGCCAAAACACCAAAACCAACACAACCCCATAAAACCAGCCTGCAGGCCCAAAGAACATTTCAGGACTGCTGAGCCCTCTGTCAGTAAAAACATGAGGCAGCTCTGCAGATTCTCAGCACCCTTGAAAATGAGATCTCAGCAGAACTCAAGCTCCAGCAAGATGGGTTAAACCCTCAGCAGAGGCATGTCTGTGCAGGAGCAGGCTTTTGGTGAGTAACTGGACAGCATCTGCCTTGAGCACTGACTGATGAGGTCTGGTGTACCTCCTGAAGTCTGCCACACAAGGAGTTTCTACATCAGCATCTGAATAGTTGCTCATTTGCATTTAGAAATTTCAATGTCTTTATTTTCTAGTCTAGTTTATGAAAGTTCCACACTTTTTCAGATCTTACCTCTGATTTTTTTTTTATTAAAAAAGAAAAAAGTCAAACCTGTGATTAGTTAATTAAGACAAATGTTGGTCCTGAAGTATTATAGATGCTGCTTACAGGTACTTTTTCAACTGCAAAAGAACCCAGATAAGGGACATGGACTTACCTCTGATGGCCTGATGTGTTCTCTGGAATAGTCCTTCTCTAGTGACTCAACATACAAGGTCAGAAACTCTGCAGCCCTTTTCCACTGCTTTTGTAGCATGGCATCCTGAATGTAACTTAAACATGCTTCCTTGCTCTTATTGAAGTTTAGATTGTGATCATAGGAAGATGCTAAACAAACAAACAAAATTAACTGAGCCCACAACTGTCACAGCCCTTATTCAGATGACAACATGCCCTCCATTTCCCTATATTTCTTATATGATCTTTCTTGGATGCTATAGAAGTGATCTTAAGCTCTGTGGTTTTGAAAATAAACACACCTTCCACTAGTCCACAGAGAAGTAAGACTATGGGGAAAGCTGGAAATGTAATATGAAATAGCATTTCCCACAAACAGCACACAGCTGCAGACACTTAAAGCAGTGAAGAGCCAATTATTTCACACTGCTGCCCTACCGGAATTAGAAGCCCACAGTGATTTAATAGCTTCACAGTACATTTTGTGATATTTTGGGAACCACTTTACTCACTTATTAATCATCATCTAAGTTTGTGACCCCACTGTGCTGAAGATTTGCATACACTCATACAAACAGCCCATTCCAGTGCCAAAGACTAAGCAGTTCCCACAGACACAAATGTAGAGAATTATTCTAAGCACAAGACTGAAAAGAGGCCACTTAGCCTTTTTACACGAATAGTGGTTCAACTCATGTTGAAACCAGCACAGAACTGAAACTTCATTCCCACTTCTGTTTAAAGCTCCCTGCTGCATGCCATGGCCCTACAACAATGCTCTTCCATAAAAACCTTCTGCAAGGCACATGAAGACTTCAGCAAGACACCTTCTACTTGGATGCTGTAGGCAAAGAAATAAATCAAAGGCTGGCTAAGTTAGGTAATCACAGAATAACAGAATAGTTAGGGTTGGAAGGGACCTCTGGAGATCACCCAGTCCAATCCCCCTGCTAAGGCAGGGTCACCTGGAGCAGATGACACAGGAATGTGTCCAAGTGAGTTTTGAGTATCTCCAGAGAAGGAAACTCCACGGCCTCCCTGGGAAGCTATTCCAGTGCTCTGCCACACTCGACATAAAGAAGTTCTTCCTCATGTTGAGGTGGAACTTTTTGTATTTTAGTTTATGGCCACTGCTTCTCATCCTGTCGCTGGGCACCACTGAAAAGCACCTGGCAACCATCCTCTTGGCGCCCACCTCTGCGATATTTACATGCATTGATGTGATCCTTCTCTTTTCCAGACTAAATAGGCCTCGCTCCCGCAGTATCTCCTCGTAAGAGATGCTCCAGACCCCTCATCATCTTTGTGGCCCTCCGCCGGACCCTCTCCAGTAGCTCCTTGTCCCTCTGGTACTGAGTGGCCCAGATGCGGACACAGCACTCCAGATGTGCCTCACCAGGGCCGGGCGGAGGGAAGCATCACCTCCCTGGGCCTGCTGGAACCGCCCTTCCCGATGCCTCCCCAGGACACCACCGGCCCTTCTGGCCGCAAGGGCACGCTGCGGGCTCACAAAATAACCGAGGGCACTTTCGCACCTCCTCCCATTCCCCGCAGACAGACCCCTTCGGTGCCGCGAGTCCCGCGGGAGCCGGCGCCGCCCTTACCCGGCTGCGGCGGGAGCGGCGGGCAGGGCAGGCGCAGGAGCGGCTGCAGGGCGCTCCCCGCCGCTCCGCCGGGGCTGCTCCTCCTCCTCCTCCTCCTCCTCCCGGCCACGGCATCCTCCTCCTGCCCCGCCTGCTCCAGGAAGCTGTCCATGGCGCCGCGGGCACCCCAGCCCGTCCGCAAACCTTCCCGTTCGCGGGACGGGATGCGGTGGCACGCTCCCCGCCGCTCGGCTCGGCTCGGACCGCCCCTTCCCGGCGGCGATTCCCGGCAGGCACCCTCGGGCCGGGCGGGGCCATCCCGGGGGACACCCACACACCGGAGATGGGGAGCTGTTCCGCTGCCATGAGCGCCCCCGGCAGGGCGGGATGGGGGGAAGTGGGGATGCAGGCAGGAGGGTACCCGAGAGGTCTTTAATTCTACACATGGCAGTGCCAGAACCCTGACTGATGCACTGCTTGCTCTAAAAGTGAGTTAGGAGGTCCTGGTGTCGCTCTTTCCGTGAGCCGTGTAGCTGCTTTTCTGCTAGTTTGTCAATCACCGTGTTCTATATAAGGAAAGGGTATATATAATCCATATCCTAATCCCTTATGCTGCAGAGCAACAACATTGCCTGCGCTCCCGCAGAGTACCTGGATCCTGGGAATCTGCCTCAGCCACGGAACCTGGTTTAAACCAATGTGTGCTGGGACTTGTTTCTTCAAACCACTTTTCCCCGCCGAGTTTTTCGTGGGCTGTTATGGTGTCTGCGCAAAGTCCGGTTTTCTGGGAAGGACTTTAGAGAGTTTTTTTTTTCAGAAGAGCTCTGCCATGGGAGGGTGGGTAAACAATAAACTGGCTCGGGTTAAAGGTTCATGTAATGCTGGTTCATCTGCAATCAATAGTGCGTGTCAAGAGAAGAGTACAAGGCAGAACAGTTGTTCACAGCACCTACACACTTAACCTCAGTATCATACCTTAATACGGTATTTAATAAATCTCTGTGGGGATAAAGAAGTCTCCATTTACTTTTCTGTATTTTTAATCCTGTGTTCTTCCAATATATGACCAGCATTTCAGCTCATAAGGATTTTGTATTATTAATTGATAATTAACTTACTTGACTAATGACGATAAACTGTTATATGGCATCACTTCTCTAACAGTGCCATCTTCTTTGACTGTTCTTTGTAACTTGTAGCTTATGTGAATGTCTTATTGATCCTTGGTGTTCCCCAAGCGTGATGTCACTTCCTACAACACTTCTGATCTTTTGCTAGGTCAGTACCCTAATTTCAGTGTCCAGCTCAACCTACTTTGTTCATAAAAGTTCTCATGTTTGCATAGAAGGATGTTTACATTTGGCTTGTTATTTTAATTTTCCTGTGCCTTACATGAGTGAGAGTCTTTGCTGATTCTTAGATAAACTTAGCCAACTGATCTTGCTAGTATCAGTTATTTTAGTAGAAGAGAGTTATTGAGCAGCAGAGAGGAGAACTGCTTTGTAACTGTAGATATACACAAAACGTCAGATTCCTCATGTACAGTAGGGCTATTCTCATAGTTGAATACATCTGTTTCCAGCATTGGAGTTGAAGACTGAGGGAAATTTTGCCTAAAATCTCTAAATTGAACTAAGTAAAATATTTCTGGTTTGTTTCACATATTGGGGTAAGCTGTGTACGTTAATAAGCAGGTATGTTATTACTCTGAAATACTTGAAATTGTAGAGAATGCTGGACAGTTGCAGTGGTAATCTTATGTATACATGTCGGCTGTGAGCTGCTCGTTATTGCACAATAAAGTCAATGACTTATGCAAGAATGATGCGATCTTTTCTTCACATCTTTTTTTTTCACATCTCCCTTTCTTCCCCTTGTCTTTATGACCAACAGACACCATTACCTTTTATCTTGGTCCTTTAATAAAGATAAGCTTGATAACATTGTGCTAATGGAAAGTTACTAAACAGCTATTTCTTCACAAGAGATTGGACCTAAAGATGTGGGCGTTAGAACACAAGAAATATTAATGTTAAGGGGAAAATACTTGTCTTTCATTTGTACAGCCATCATGAAATGTGACTTGAATACATTTACTTCTATATTGTAAATTGTGATAAAATTCACTTCTAGATTTTCTGAGTTAGGCTTTCCTAGAGCTTTTTATCAGCCAATATCAACAATGGCAAATAGGTATCACCTCATTTTATAGGAAGTGAAACACAAAAATGTCAAGAAAGTTACAGGAAGGCTACAGCCACAATATTGCACTAGGCGTATAGGACATAAATGGGCACTGGGTGAATGAATCCTTGTATTTCTGTAGCATGTGGATCCTCAGGATGGACAGGCAGGATGTCCAAGGTACCAACACATCATTACAGCACTAAGGAAGATACCTGTTCCTACCTTAATACCTTTTTGTAATGTAATTAAAATATTAAGCTGGTCAAAATGTAGGCTGAAAATTAAATGCTTACAATATTTTTCAGAGATTACATAGCAATAACTAATCTTTGATCTCAGGCCCTGTATGATGGGGAAATGAGAGTCTGTAGAGCAAAAATCAATAGTCATGAGGATGGGATAAGAACACATGCAATTACCAGTGATGATGGATAACTATTGAGATGTCTTTAAAAAAATCCTCAGCTGCCCAGAGTTGTTCTTTGACATCCACAAAAAATAAGTGGAATCATTCACCTTGACTATCAGTTCCTCTGAGTGCCTGTTCCTTTTGGGAACCACTTCAGGATTTGCCCTTTGGAAAGTGAAAAAAAAAAAATTAACCAGCAAGAGGACTCTCTTATGTTACCTGTCCCTTCTTGACTGCACCTTTTGTTCTCTTTATCCACTCAGAGGCTGTGCTGAATAACACAAAAGAAAGAGGGGTAAAAAGTTTTGGGTTTCAGCTGTACATTAGCATTGTGACTTCTCGCTGTCATCCTGCTATTTTAGATCTCTAAAGCAACATGAAGGTGATGGATGAGAAAAAAAGGGAATGGTAACCCAAACCACTCTGGGATTCTGTGATTTCATGATTCTCTTCCCTCCCCCCACAAAGCTGTACACCTTTCCTTTACCAGAACTACTTCCAATGTGGCAACTTCCATTCAAAGCAGAAGATTATAAAGGCCAAAGAACAGCAAATTTGAGCCTGTGTATCTAATTGATACACAGTGATTACGGTTCTAAAAATCTTCCTTTCTTTCTTTTACTATTGCAGCATTCCAGGAATGTTAAATGTGTAAAGGTAATTTTGATGAGGGGACAATATATTTATGTCTCATTAACTACTCACTGTTTCGGTGTTACTGTGTATATAATAAGGCACATTCTTGTGCTCTCAAAACTTTGGCACATGGTGAGATTTTGGGATTGTCCTGTGCCAGGCCAGGAGTTGGACTCGATGATCCTTGTGGGTCCCTTCCAGCTCAGGATATTCTGTGATTCTGCAAGCGCTGGCACAGATGTGCGCAAGCAGTCTGTCGTTTTGCAAACATTTAATAGTTAAAATGTATCAGCAAGTGGAAGCTGCAGCTACAGAAGGGCAAGGATGGGCCTGGTGGGGATTTCCTGCGTTTTTGGTGGCCAGGTGTGAAACTCTGCGCTTTCTCCAGCGGGCCCACGGGTGAGTGAGTCTCTTTCCGCCTCCCCGCAGCTGGAACCTCACACTCCTGGAGGTCACCGGGGGCGGTGAGAACCGCTCGGCGGGGCAGGAGGGAGAGCACTCAGAGGGATGTCCGGATCTGCGGTATGCTTACAGGGGGTAACTACATCCTGCACCGCGGTCAGGCCTCCAGCGATCCTCTGCTAGAGAAGCCCGCTATTAACAAGCACACATAAGGGGCAGGACCTTCCCTCTTCTCTCCCCTGCGGGAATAGCCTGAGAACGAGCGGGACTGCTGCCCGGCGAGGCGGCGCCATAGGAATGGAGGCCGGGATCGGGATGCTGCCGCCGGGAGAGAGGGAGGGTCCGTGCTCTGCCCTCCTCCCGCCGCGGCGGCGGGGCCGGGCTGGTCCCTCCCCCGCCACATCGCCCTCCCGCCGCCGCTGCTGACGTGTCTGCTCCCTCCCTCCCCTCCGTCCCTCCTTCCCTCCTTCTCTCCCTCCCGGCGCCTGCCGACATGGCCGCAGCCCCGCCGCCGGACCCCCGGCTGCTGCTCGCCCTGCTGCTGCTCCTGCCCCCGCCGCCCCTGCGCTGCTCCTCCTCCTCCTCCTCTTCCTCTTCATCCTCCTCCGCCGCTGCGCCCGACCTGGGCCGCCGCTTCGCCGAGCGCAAGCGCTGCGCCGACCCCGAGTGCAGCAGTGAGTGGGGGTGGCCCCGGGAGGGTGCTGGGGGGCAGGGGGGCCCCCGGGGGGCGCTTCCCAAAGGCCCTCTGCCCTTCAGCTCCCCGGCTCTGGCGCGGGAAGCGGGGGGAATCGGGGGAAATGGGAGCGCGGCGCCCACGCGCGCCGTCCCTCCCCTCTCGGCCAAGTTTTCAGAGCCCCGCAGCTCCGTGGGGTTTTCTTTCTTTCCCTTCCGCTGCAAAGCCCTCCCGTGATAAACCTGCTCTGCGTGGGATAATTTCAGGACTGATTCGCTGGGGCATGGATGTCATCTTTCTAATTTAACATTAATAATTAGCTTCAGAGTGCGCCTCAGAAATGTAATTCTCCAGTGCTTTGTCGAACGCTTCCCTTGATGAGAATACTTGCACTTCCCCCCCCTTTTTTGCTACAATTAACTATTTTTTTTTTAAATAAAAAAGCTTATATCTCTTATTTTAGTTATACTTTCACTTAAGTCCTTATCTATTGACCCAATCTGGAAAATAGGAAAGCGGTGCTTGCGGGGAGGTCTTGTTGACTGACAGTTGGCAAAGGCCCTTTCAGTGAAACTGGTGTATTATTGCTCTTGTTATTTTTTAAGTAGCACTCTTCTCTTTGTTTTCTTTGGACAGTGTTAATGTGCCGAGGGAAGGCAATGCGGGATTTTAAAGGCCCAGATTGTCGCTTCGTAAATTTCAAGAAGGGAGAAGCGGTGTATGTATATTACAAACTAATAGGAAAATCAACGGAGCTTTGGGCTGGAAGTGTAAGTACTGTAAAGCGTTTTTTATTCTTGCTCTTCTTGGTACTTTCTGTTGGCAATCTATTTTTCTTCCTTTTGCTTTGTAAGAGAACACACGGAGTTTTGAACATGGCTAAATAGCGTAATGAATGCCATTTTGCCTTGAGAGCAGAGGGAAATGGGATGTGGTTTGATCAAACCTAAGTGCTGTGAAAAGTGGGCAACACTAATGTGTGCTAAAAACTGAGAAAACTGCCATTGTGTTGGAAACCTCCCATTGCAGCACTGTAAGCGGTGGCCTTGGGCCTGCCTGGAAGCTGAGCCTCGCTTCCCACCTAGGGAGGCTTAAGCCTGTGCTTGTGTTCTCCCATGACGTGGTCTCATCCTGCGCTCCGTAATCCTGCTGAAGATGGCTCCATGTACATGTTTTAATTACTTTTCTCTTCCTAATATTCATCTGCCTTCTTCACTTTTATATCTAAGCTACATGCAGAGTTGGAGGGGGGGGGGGAGTGGGACGGAAAGGTAGTAAAACTAAAAAGGATTAAGGCAAATTTGATTTTTTAAAAGGTCTGTCTCTCAGCTGCACCGTAGCAGCTTGGAGAGCAGTGGCCTTGTCTGAGTCAGCGTCTTTGGGCGATCTGAGAGGCTTCTGCTAATGGGAAAAAAAATCCCCGCACTTGCAGTTATTTCATAGAAAACTCCTCTTGACTTTCACAAGCACCTTATTTGCCTGACAGAAACAGAACTGAAATGCCCCAGAGGAAGAGCAGTTTTTTTGGGCTTCCCTTGAAAATGCTGACAATATGGAAGTTGCTTAAACCTAGTCCCTGTTGCCTCCTCCCCATGCTTACCTTGTAACCTTTTTTGTGTCCAAATGGTTTACTTGAACCTCCTTTTTTACTCTGGTCTTCCCGAGGGATAGACAACTGGGACAGTGGTCTAGGGTGCTGGAAACCACACCTGGGTGTTGACTGTGGCACTAGCGGTTTAGTGAGTATCAGGATTGTATCACTTTCTGTAACCACTTCAGGCTGGGCGTGGATAGGCAAGCTCTCAGAAGGAGCTGCATGCAATTAGAATCAATACAGAAGAGAGTAGAAAAACTGAAGCACGTGGTTAAAGAAGAGTTTATAATTGTATCATGCTGGTAATTCCCTTCTGACATGTACTGGACCATAAATAATCTGGTTAATTAGCTGGTACAGGTTTCCAGGGCTGCCAGCTCTTGAGACACGGAGTAGCAGCATGGAGCCAATTTTGCATCCTCTAAGGAGGTGCAGTGCAGGCTGCAAGATCAGACAGCAGGTTAAGGTAATTGCTGAGTTAATATTCAGTTGAATTATTCACTGATAGGAAGCTCATGCAACAGTTAGGTGTGTCTCCAAGTTAAAAGGATGTTTGCTTTGAGTTTAACAAGTAAAAGCTGAAGTTGGCAGGTCTGAAAGAATTGCAAAGCTCCATTTTATTTGTTGTCATTTCTCAGTTGTGTTACACTATTTTCAATGTTCCTTTTAGGGCTGTGTTGACAGGCCGATTCCTTTCTGTTGGTGGCTATAATCATTATTTCGTTTTTCCCCAGTTTGACTGCTGCTGCCTGAATTGTACCACTGCAAAAATCAGCGTGGAAGCCCTGCAGTGGGGTCAGAGGCATTTTCCCCTATCCCTGACTCACAGATAGCACTGGGGTCTCTCTCCTGCAGCATGCCTTCCCATGCCAGATTTGGCTGAGCAGCTTGATTTCCCGTGCCAGGTTTGGCTGGGCAGCTTGATTTATGCAGACCAGCCGTGCCTGCTGCGTGCAGTCTCAGAGAGAGGGGGAAGCTGCTGCTTGCTAATTAAAAACAGGCTGCTCAGGGAGGTCTGCCATCAAACAGATTCCAGTGGAAGGCATGTTACCTTCTGCCATGGCCCTTTTGGGATCTCACTCCGCCACTTCGTGTGGACTTTGTGGGTATCATTTGATCCCATGTATCTATCCTACTGCCTTTTTCCATTCCCCAAAGTTTCTGGGAGAAAAGCATTGATTAGGGTGCAATAGAAACTTTGAAATTACGGGATAACTGGGATTCTGATCTTCAGGTGTGGGCAGACATCAGGGGAATGTGTGTATGAGAAGTTTCAGTAATACAACCTGGGGCTTATTTCAAACAAATTGTAAATACAAAGCCTGATCCTGAAATCCATTTGGAGGAGCAGTGATAAATACAATAATATTTCTGAGCTGAAGAGAGATGATCTGATAAGAAAAGGAGCCTTTCAGCAAGGCTGACAGACCTATAGCAGTTAGGTCTGGGCTTTATTTGCCCTTGCTTTTCTAATTCACTCCACCCTTTTCAAGCCATTGTTGATTTTATTTTTTTCCTGCTGTGTCAGCAAACTTGTTGTATTTTGACAAAATAGGCCCCTTATTTTATGATCCCAGTCTTGTATACTTTATTGCTTAGAGAACACACACTGTGCTCACTAGATATTTTGCATGTGAAAAAATTCTGGAATCCAGTGGTATATTCTGTACATTATATAGTGTGCAGTTTTTAGCAGAGCTGTCTAAACCTCATTAGTGAAGCAAAGCCAAATGCTTGGAAAATATTCCATTACCATTATTTAATAGTCATTTTGTGTTATGAATTTCATGAATACATCAGTTCCAGGAAAATGCTTGTTTTTTTCTTTTTTTTTTTCTTTGCCAAAAGGTGGAGCCCATCAGGTGCTCTCATTGTCCAGTGCACTGCTTACTGCTGTAAAACCAGTTTCCTCTTCAGCATCAACCTTGTATTGCTTAATTCATCAATTTATGTAGACTGTTCTGTGCATTTCTCCTGTGCTCTGCCCTCGCTTTAGCAGAGTCCAGAACTCCAAAAGTACTTGAGATAATTTCAAGTAAAAATTTCTGCTTTTTAACAAAAGCATTTTGTCAAATACGCTTTAAGATCGTTATTTTGTCTGATGGCAAAGGGATCAACTTTATGGTTCAAGGCTGAGAAGACTGTTTTTGGCCTAACATTACAAGAAATGGACTTGTCTGCAGATTGTGGCTTTTTTGGGTGGTTGTCTTTGGGTTTGTTTTTTTCTTTAGTTTGTTTTCAAATCTTGTATGTAGGTTAATAAAAAGGAAGACGGGAGGGGTAAATTTAGGGTAAGAGAGGAAGACAGAGTATGTCTAGAGGACCCAGAGGATCAGGGAAATTCTGAATTTTCTTAGCAATGCCAGCATTCAGCAAGGGCAGACCAAACCAGCATATCTTTGCCCAATAATATTCTGCAGTTTTAGGTAGCTGTGATGCCTGTGCTTTAGGGACGTGGGCTTTAAGACTAAAAAACATTTGAACTTCTTCTTTCCCAGCTGTCTGTTTTCTGGTAGATGGTGTGAGGGTCTGGCTTCTTGGTCAGTGAATCTGCTGCAGCTGCCTGTCACACGTGGGCACTGGTGTGGACAGATGCTGTACACACAGCTACATCTTTTGTCCGTGCACAACATTTTAGCTGGAAAGAGAGTGGAAATGGATGATGTGCTTTTTTCTCCCTTATTTACTTGGCATTCACAGTGCCTTTCCTCTCTCATGTCTATAGAGAATGAAGAATGTTTCCTTTATTTGCACAGTGAGGCATTTTTTCCCTTACAAGAGAGGACTTGTAGGGAGAGAAGCAGATGAAATTTTGGGCATGCAGATCCCATATGGCTCATAAACCACAGAAGTGGCAAACTGGGTCACTGCAGAGGACTTGTATGGTCAGCAGCTTGGATTACAATAAATGAGTTTCAAATTGTGATGCCTGATTATAAGGACAGTCACTGAGATTTGTAAGGAGACTACTTTGAAGCTTCAACTTCAGTTTTCAGAAAGATTGTTTAAAACTGGAGTAAAAGTTTGGAGGGAAAAACAAGCTAATTTAGAGTAAAACTGTAGTATACCACACAAGGAGAAGCTTTTGATTTGACTTGTCAAAATTAATTTCCCATCCCTGGTAATTCCAGTAATAGACCTGTGTGCATTATCTATTTTCTGTAAAGGGAGTATGTGTGTTTACAAAAGGTGAGGAGGGAGCAGTTTGGGGGTTTTTTTATAATATGTGTAACTGACTTCAGCGATATCAACTATGGAAAGTAAGATTTGAATGAGAAATAGTAAAAAAAAGGAAGTCCTACAATATAGGACTTTGCTTACTTTGCTTGCATATCAAAACAAACACCCTAAAAATTTTTAGTACATATTATTTACCTCATACTGATTTCCTCTCTTTTTTTGCTATGCCATTGTAAATCCAGAAAACTTCAGCCCAGGTTAACTTATTTCAGTGCAATCAGCGTAACAGTACATGTATCTCTGTATCCCTAATTGTTTTGACACAACTGGTTTCTTTTTTAATTTGATCTTTGGCTGAGCGCTCTTCCCAAACAAACTCTTCAAGAAAATTGGCAATTGTCTTCCTCCTTCTCTAAGAAATGGTTGAGGAAATGACCAACATTATTTTTCCCCCCTGATATTTCGGTCGTCTAGGAACTCTGTACCTTTCTGGATGTGTTCTACCAGATTCTAATTACCTGAATTATCTAATCTGTGTAGTGATAGTGTGCTATGAATATTGGCTTCTTGACAGCTGTTGTCAGAACTCTGAAGTGAGAGCATTACTGTGTAGGTCTTATCCGATGATTGATAAGAGAGATTCTTGTCTTCCACTGTTTACCTTGGCTTAACATGTCAACTTACTTGAAAATAGCCATCTGTGACTGATTTTTTGCTTGTGTTAGGCACTGAAGATCAACAGTGCATTTGCAGAGGGGGGCATATTTTCCACACAGGCTTTAAAATGATTAGTACCTCGGGTACAATTTTGCATTTCCCTACAATCTGCTGTAAGAATTTTTTTTTTCCATAAGTTACAAAGTGAGCATATTCTGGGCTATAATGTGCATGGATGTAAATCTTATTGGTCAAAGATCCTCTTCTGCTTGCTGCTTGAGAAAATCCTTGAGGCATGTGTGGTGCCCGTGAGAGCCCATAACAGCAGTTAAAGTACATGAGCCAGAATGGCTTAATTTCCAACTCTCCCAATAATTTGTCATAAGTCGGACTATAAAACACAAACAATGAAACCTACCAACCTCACCAGGCTGTTGTGAAATGTAGTATGAAACCTCAATGAAAAACTCCTGCATAAACAAGGTTTCACTGGGCTTCACTGTGTTAAACTTCATTTAGAATACTTGAGAGTCAGTTTGACATATTTGTTACTGGTGTCTGCAATTAGGATTTTTGACATACTCGCACGGTTTCTAAAGCTTCTTTACTGCTTTTTGTTTGTTTGTGTTTCTTTTTTGGCAGGTTGGAAGTGATTTTGGATATTTTCCAAAGGATTTACTTGAAATAAATCATAATTATTCCAATGAGGAGCTAGAATTGCCAACAGATGTAAGTCTTCTTTGGGTTGGTTTGGTTTGCTTTTTTTTCAGTTGGGCTTCTTACTGTTTCTTAACCTCAGCATTCAGTAAAATCATGGAGAAGGAGAATGGGAATATCAGTGATTTTTAGTAACTTTTGTTAGTAAGCAGCTACATATATGCAGAGATGCACATGTATGTGGGGGGGTGGAATGTTTGTGCAGCTATGTATGTGGGTGGGTGTGAAAGCATCAGCCCAAAATGTGGGCATTGATCTTTCTTTTCTTGAATGTTATGATTTTCTTCTAATGGAATCTGTTTGGATTGAACTCTAGAAGTGCCAGCAGCTGGCTTGCACATAGGTTCAGTATGTATTCAAAATGGTTTCTTTTCCCAAACTTTCAAAGTTTAAAGTACTGTCAGAAACAGAGAAAAACCTGATATGCTTAGCCCTTTGATTCTAGAATTGGTCCCTCAGCCCTCTCACACATTAATGGCTTTCATGCTCTAATAGCTGTTAACTCCAGAGCTACATGAGTAAGGCCTCCTTGAGGCTGCAGCTTTAGACATGCTTGCAGCCCAGAAAGCCAGTCATGTCCAGTGTGGCCAACGGGCCAAGGGAGGTGATCCTGCTCCACTCTGGTGACACCACACCTGCATCCAGCTCTGGGGTCCCCAGCACAGGAAGGATGCGGACCTGTCAGAACAAGTCCAGACAAGGGCCACCAAGATGATTAGAGGGACGGAGCACCTCTCCTATGAGGAAAGGCTGAGAGAATTGGGTTTGTTCAGCCTGAAAAAGAGAAGGTTTAGGGGTGACTTAATTGCAGCCTTCCAGTACCTGAAGGGAGCCTACAAAAAAGATGGAGAGAGAGAGAGACTATTTACAAGGGCATGCAGTGACAGGACAAGGGGGAGTAACTTCAAAGTGAGAGTAGGTTTAGATTAGACAGTAGGAAGAAATTCTCTACTGTGAGGGTGGTGAGACACTGGAAGAAGTTGCCCAGAGGAGTCATGGATGCCCCATGCTTGGAAATGTTCAAGTCCAGGTTAGATGGGACTTTGAGAAACCTTGTCTAGGAGAAGTTGTCCCTGCCCATAGCAGAAGAGTTGGAACTAAATGATCTTTAATGTCCCTTCCAATCAAAACCATTCTATGAAATCATGTTCAGTGTCTTGCACTGCTTCTATTGACTTTTCAGAAATTGTGTAACAGGGAGATCCTACTTGGAGAATTTGGTCATCTAAGGAGAGATCAGCTAAAAGAGATCATGGCAAACAAGCTTAGCAAAGTTTGTTTTCTTCTCTTCACTGGCATTCAGCAATAGACTTGTTCTTGATTCAGGATATATGGTGATGAGTAAAGTGTAATATTGTCAGCTCTGTTGCTGACTTCCACTTTGTTCCTCACTAGCAGGTCTCTGGTGGGGTAAAGCCAAACACTTTTATGTGTCCTTGGGCAAAACCTCCACCGATTGCAGAATTTTGGTTAAGGACTGAAGGGGTTAATTCTGCATGATTAACATAATTTACTTTGCTGCTGCATCTCTCTATAACTAGTAAAATGGATTTGGTCTCATCACTCTAATAGAGAAAATGATATTTTTTAACTACATATTGGTTTTCATTTCAGGAAACAGACTTCGTTTGCTTTGATGGCGGAAGGGATGACTTCGATAATTATAATGTGGATGAACTTTTGAAGTCATTGCAAGAGACGACAGCAAATGAAGGGCAAACTGAATCAAGTGATCCAGGGACAAAATCAGCTGAGGGAACAGAGAGGGATAAAGAGATTGAAGAGGCTGATAGAGTAAAGTACCTTGATGCTTTGGAGACAGACAAGCGAAGCACTGAAGAAGACAAGGAAGGCTTCGTCTTGACAGACGAAGTGGACAGTTCTCTTACTGAAGGAACTGAAAATGCTGGGGAAGACTCCAGTGTCAATAGTCACAAAGAAAACTCTCAGGGAGATCAAATTGCACATGAACATTTGAAAGGAATGCTACATGGGAAATTAAAAGGGCTAGAAAGTGAAAATACCAAAAACACTAGTATTCCTCAGGGTGAAACCAGTCAACTTGACCAAGAGAATGAAGAAGTCAATGCCTATACACTTTTAAACAGAGAGCTCTCTGTGAACTTGAAAACAAAATTTGGCTCAACTGCTGATGCTGTTGTATCAGATGATGAAGTGACTCGCCTTGTTACGTCACTGGAAGATGATTTAAATGAAGATTTGAGCGTTAATCCTCACGATGCAGAGGAGGAGCCAGACTTTGAAGATCAGTCTGCAGAAATCCCTTTGCTGTCTTTTATGGCAGAGGATGAAACTACATCCCTGGAGGATTTAGAAGATGATGGAAACAATGATGTTGAGTCACAAAACCATGAACCTGATGAAGATGAAAGGGGTGCTACAAAGCTAAATAACCAAAGAGACAATGAGGAAGAACCCCATTCAGATGCATTACTTCTTGAGGATGCCTTCAGTAGGAGCAAGATGTTGGGTGACAGCGGAAGTGTGGACAGGTCTGAATCTAAACAGACAGAAGAGAAACAGGATGACGTGGTGCTAATTAGTAAAAGAGAAGCAACAGCTCAACCTGAGGATCTCTCCAAAGAACTCCTTAGAAAGGAACCTGTACATAGAGGTGATCTGGGTTCAAAGGAAAAAACAAACAAAACTGAACACTTTGAAGTGCAGCTCACTGATGGAGCAGAGTCACGTACTGGAGCACTGAAAAGTACAGCTGTGCCTGATCCTCCTGCTTTGCCTAGTCCAGAAGATGATCTGGAGTCCAAATCATTTGTTAAAAACAAGCAAGATGCTTTACAACCATCTGATGATGATACCAACAAAAGTCCTGGAAAAGTGCCACTTGCTCAAATAGAGAAAGATGAGAAAAAGTTTGAGGATGATATCTCGGAGGAGGTCTTGGAGAGTGACTTAAAGCACAAAAGGTCATGGGATGAAACAAACGAGAAAGGGAGAACTGAGAGTAAGCCTTCTGTTGATGTTCCAGCCAAACCAGTGGAAGAGGCAAAAAATGCATCTGAAAGTGAATTAGGAGATACTGACCTCTTGAGAGTGAAAGTGGAGCATGGAATTCCTGCAGTGGAGAAAGAACTTCCTGGACATGAAGAAGATTTAAAACAAATAGGGGAGACTGATCATGAAAATAAAAAAACTGCCTCTCCTGACAAAGAACTGGAAATAAAAAGGAGAAGCATGAAAGAAAATACTGCAGGGGAGGGAGACCCAAGCCATAGCAGAGCTGTTGAGCAACCTAGGCCATGGGAAAATGAGACTGAGTATTCAGAGGCAGACGTGAATGAAGAACCTTCAGGAAATCCTGGAGGGGTGCCAGTATTTAAAGAAAGCATTGAGAAAATTTCCCCTGAAGAAATATCAAAAAGCACTACGAAGAATACTAATGCAGAGAATCTTACTCAGCTAGGAAGTGCTCATAGTGAGGATGCAGATTCAGACAGAAATCTTGGCACAGATTTAGCTAAAGAAAGAACACTAAGACCAGAATTGCAATCTGAAGAGCCAGATGCCGAAGATGACCCTGACCTGAAACAAGTAGAAGATGAGCTACTGGAAGATGAGAATGCAGCAAGTGCTAAGCTGTCACAAGTAAGGGCTGCAAATGTACAGGGTGATACACTAAATGTTGAAAATACAAATCCTGAATTGGAAGGACTAAGTGAAGCTGCTTCAGGAACCCCAAATCCTACTTACAAAACAGGAGAGGACACAAACTCAGTTTCTAAGGAGGATAAAAAAGCAATCAGCATGCAAAATACAAGCAAGACTGGGAACAAAGGTGCTGACTTACCAGTGAGAAAAGATGCTGCTAAATTGGATGAGATGGAACATGTTATGGAAGATCATGAGGACTCTTCTGAAACTAAGGAACCATCAGCTGTGGAAGAAGATAATTTCCAATCTCCTGACAAAGAGGACAGCAATTACTTTGGCCAAAGGAAAGATCATCTCCCAGAGGGCATTTCACAGAAAGACTCAAAAGAGGTGCAAAATTTAGAGCATACGAGAAATGACCAGCAGCAATCTGCACATTTTCCCAGCCCTGCTGACAGCTCAGCAGCCACAAATGACGCTGTGACAGACTTCAACGAGTCTGTGAAACGGCTCACAATAATGAGAGATTTTCTGGATGAGAAGCGTGTGATGCGTCTACAAAAGTACCTTGGGTTCCAACACGTGGTTAGGATAGAAGGCATGTTTCACGACATGAAGGTGGAGATGGAGCTTGCTCGTAAGGCAGGCCATAATGACAGAGATGTAGAAAAAGCCTTGGACCAGATACTTGAGTTCTCAGAATCTAACATTATGGATGTCATAGGAAAAGTTCTGGATTCCAGGGTGGCAGAAAATAAAGAGGAGGTGGTCAAAGAGATGGATTTGTATGATGAGGAGAGTGCACTGATGGATGACATTCAAGAATTAATATATTCATTAAGGAGTAAATATTCGTCTGCTAGTGAGAGTGTTCCACTTGCATCTGCTCCAGAACAGGAAGATGACCAGCTGCACATTCAAGGTAGGATGTCAAACCGGTTAATAAATAGATGAAACAGAAGTAAAACCCTATCCCAGGCAACGCTGTGTAACCTGGAGAAGCCTTAAGAAGAGTCTGAGGGAGTAGAATTGATAGAGCCCTTGTGAAATTTTCTGGGATTTTGCTTATTTTTCATGCATGTTTTCAGCATTTTGATGAGTTGACTCAGGGACAAATCCTGAAAGAAAATGTTGAGCTCATCATATCTGTTCTTATGGGCCAAGTTCTGTGTAAAATAAGGGGGACCCATGCAGGGATGTGGCTGGAAGTAGTCAGTCAGGACATGTTTATACCTCCTTAAGAAACAGAGATTGATATATACCAATTCATATATACTAGATTTTCTGGAGGGTTTAGAACAGTCTTTTTTTCCTGAACTAGTTAGCACCTAATTGTGAGAGATCCAGCAATTAATACAAAGTTCAGGTACTAAATCCCTGCACCTTAAGTCTCCAGTGTCTCTGTTGTTGTATTTTTTCCCACATTCATAAAAGATCATGTAGGTAGAAATACTGAACAAACAGATCTTTTGACTGGGGAAGAACCAGAGATACAGTTTGCTGCAAACTTGCTTGTTTTTCTAATTACTGTGCAAGATGTTAAGATACACTCCTAGCAAGGCTCGTTTTACAGCAGTACATGTTAAGTGTGTGATTTCTGATAAGGTCATGAGTGATGAAAATATTTCACCTTGCAATGTTTCACTGCAAGGTCAGTGGTTGGTGTCTTGAATAAATTTCATACGAACATATAATTATAAGTTACTGAAAGCTGATTGAGAATATATTGAAAGCAATACACAAGCAGAAATATTTAAAAAGTGTCAAATACAGTCTTTCACTAAAGGCAGCTGTGGGTAAGAAATACACATTAGCACAGTGCTTAATTAATGTCTCCTTGTCTGTCACAGATGGTGAACAAGAGGCTGAATATGACAGAATTACCATCAGAAACCCAAATGCCATTGATGAGGGCAATCAGGAATTTTGGCAGCTTGAAGATAAGAGGCCAGAGCAGTCTACTGAGGAGGAAGAGAGGGCTGTTAATGCTCCACCTGAGCATGAAGAGGCCAGTTTCTCAGAAAATGGTGAAGTCAAAGAAAGATATGACAGTGAAAGAGGATCGCTCCTGGAAGATATTTCCTCTGGGTCAGTTGACTCAGGACAGAGTGCCCAGGAAGACATTGCTGCAGGTAACCACTTGAAATTGGTTTATTTTGTTCTTTTGCTCTTTAAGGGGTGCATGGCTGACTGTATTTTTATGCCATTACCAGGGATTTTCACTGTTGCTGTAATCCTAGTGGCTTTCCCTGCTCTGTGGCCGTCCCTCTAGTGGCAGGACCGTGTTGTTAACTTTTCTCAGCACACAGGTTTTCTATCATTGCACAGTGTAGGAAGAAAAAAAGTGCTCCTGTGAGTGTTGTAGTTAGAGTTCTGTGCTTGGGCTTGTGGGCTGTGTCTCAGGATAGTACTGGGTAATGAGCAGAAATCACTGGAAGCCCAGGTTTGTTCTTCCTTGCAGGGACTGACAGGCTAATGGTCATGTGCTACAGACAGGACTGCCCATAGAATCATGTGCCACTTCCTCTCGTTCTTTTTAGCTTGTGCCTCTAGGCTGTATTACTTTCCAGGAAAGATGGTGTGTAGCTTCCCCCTCAGGCAGGTCAGTAATTTCTCTGGGTGTTGGAGTAGGAGAAAGGTTTGACTCTCCTTGGCTGAGGCCTTATCCTTGTGGAGCTAAAGTGCTGATCTGTGCTGACTCCTCATTTTGCCAAGAAGGGATCCTATTACTGTCATCCTCCCCAGCTCTGTTTTGGCATGAAACCATATTTGACTCTATCCTCGGTGCTAAGCTCAGCTTTGCTGTTCTGCTTTCACCTCTGACTAAGCTTAAAAAATCCATCTCCACTGAGCATTTAGAAAACCAATTCAGGCATATCTTGCTTAGCTTTTGGATGCTCCTGAGGTGCTGTAGCATCCCCAGCAGCTTCTAAGATCTGTTGGAAACTCTAGGTTGGATGCAAAGACACCCGATGAATTTTAAGTAGTGGATAACTTACGTGGTTAAGCAGTTTTAGCTGTGTTTCAGACCTTTCCTTCCTTAAAGGTGGTTAAATGCCGTGTGCCAGGATTTCCAATGAGGAGTGGTGTAAGTGCTGTGAAGTAGGAGGGCAGGTGCTGCTGAGCCAGCTGTTCCTGGGTGGGACTGGACTCGTGGCAGCAGCAGCATTGGCGAGAGGAGGGCCCGGATTCAGGTCAGGGTGGAGGCGAGGATGGTTTAAAGCTGATGCCGTACTGACGGAGCTCAGGGAGCGTTCGGACAGTGCTCTCGGGCACACGGGGTGACGCGTGGCGATGTCCCGTGCAGGGCTGAGAGCTGCACCCCGCGATGCTCGTGGGTCGCTCCCACCGCCTCGCTGTCCCTCCCCGCGGTGACACCCGCGCTCACTGTCCCCTCCCTCCCCGCAGGTGGCGGGGCGGGCCCCCCCTGGCGGGCGGCGCGGGACCTGCTGCGGCGGGTGAGTGAGTGAGTGGCGGTGACGCGGCGGGGCGGGCTGAGGGGGAGGCGGGCTGTGAGGGAGGGCGGCGGGGCGGAGGGAAGCGCTGACGTGTGCCTGGCGCTGCCGGGCCGCCATGGATCCCCCGGGAGCCTGCGGCCGCCCGGCCGAGCTGCCGCCGGGCCGGCGGCTGCTGCAGGTGAGGGGAGGGCGGCGGGGTGGCTGGGAGGGAGCGGCGGCGCGGCCCGGCCCGGCCCGGGCGGTGACACGGCCCCCACCCCCGCCCCAAAGCCAGGCGCGTCCCTGAGGGGGTCACCCCGCCGTGAGGGGGGACTGGCATCCCGATCCCCGCCCCACCCGTGTGGGGCAGCCCCCAGGGAGCCGCTGGAGCCCGGGATCACCGCCAGGCCTCCCGGGGTGGCGGGGAGAGCCGGCCCAGGCCGGGCTCCGCGTGGGGAGGGGGGGTGTGCGCCCTGCTTTCGGCCCCTCGCCGCTCTCGGCCGCGGAGAAGGTGAGTCGGAAGGGAGGGAGAAGGCAGCGGCTCCTGTGTGGTCCGCACAGTTTGCTCCCCGAGCGCCATGTCGTGTCACTGCCAGCCCCGCGGCCCGTACCAGGCGCTCACACCTCCCCCAGGTGCTCTCTGGCCTCCAGGCAGGGGAGCAGATACCTGGCATATGACCCTGTCCCCAGCTGGGAAAAGACCAGAGCCGTTTTCACGGGGTGATTACAGACCTCCAGATGTAAAACAGTTTGGTTTTTTTTTTTTTCCTCTATTTTTTTCCCATCCTTGCAGCTTTATTTGAAAGCAGCTCAAACAGCTGCCAGTGCTGTGTAACACAGAATGTGTGCCCCAGCAGCCTGTCGCTGCCAGGTGTCCTCCCGGTGCTTGGGTTTTGCATTGCAACGCAGGCACGGAGCTGCCCTGTGGTTTCCTTCGTTTTCAGTTTGCACAAAAACGGCAAGAAAGCTCTAGATGGTTCTCTGGTTTTGTGAGGGGGATAAAAGTGCCCTGGAGGACTGTTTATTTTGCCCGAGTGTTTAATGAAAATGTACTCACAGCTGTCGATGCTGTCGGTTTTCAGCTGGTTGCCACCCTGCCTGAGGAAATGCGTCCAGGGCCTGATTTCCATGGACTTCCATGGGAGCCTGTCATTATCACTGCCTTAGTGGGAATTGTCACGCTTGCTATTTTTTTCTGGAGAACCTGCCTTTCAGTGAGTATACTTCATGCTTGCAAGCCTGCTGATGTTTCACTTACTGAGCAGTCCTTTGTATGGTTAAACTGTTTCAGCACTACTGGGCTCAAAGCAATATGTATAGTCTTGAGTTTTTACTTTTTCTACCTAGAGCATTAATGTGAACTAAATGCTGGTTTGAATAGCTAAAGTAAGTTGCAGTTTTCTTTGAGCTAAGAAGCATTTTGTTTAAGCTGCTAATTAAATCTGTTAGCAAGAGGCAGTTTCGAAAGGAAAATAGAGGTGTATGATGTAAATAGAGAAGGCTGAGGAAAGGGTCAGCATAGCTTTGAAATGAGAAGCCTTCCATGTGCTTGAGCCTGTTGCTGACTACCTCCAAAACAAGCAGTTAATCCTTCCCCCTTCATGTTGTCCAACCACTTGAAAGCACTGCATTTAGAAACCTATAATCCCAATATTAATTCTCACTGGGGAGCCCCTTCCCCGCTCTTGTCCTCACTCTACATTTGTCCTCTTTCCTACATGGATAATTTTCTGTGCAACAAAAATATCAGCACCAGCGCTTGAGTATAGGAGTGCATCTCCTTGGGAGCTAAGAGATAAGAATCAAATAGGCCAATTTCTTCTACAGCTGGCAAGAAAAGCTCTAGAAATCTGTGGAATACTTTATATTTACCTGACAAAAATGAAGTAAAACTAAATATTATCTGTAACAATTATTTGTAGTTTTTTTCCTTGCTTAGTTTTGGTATTGAATACACTGGGTGAGTTTCAAATGCAAAGCAGTGTTAATAGAACAGCATAAAAAAAGCTTCTGAAATCCTTTTTTTTATGGTGTTAATTTTGAAACAAGCACCTGTCATGTAAACATACATTGCTTTAAAGGGATCAGAACTGGGATGCAAGTGTGCTTGGAGTTTGTTCATGACTGTGGTTTGATGCAAAATGGCTTCATTTTATTTGCAAATTGGATATGGGCAGTTACTGCTATCCTTTTAGTGAGTGAGTAAACAGACATTTACTAAGGCTCTGGGACAGGACCTTAGCCCAGAAGCTTTTATTAGAAAACAACCTAAGCTCGTTTATAGTGTTACTCAACACTTGTTGGCAGTGATAGGTGTTCTTTCTATATGCTGCTTTAATCTGCATATAAGTGGTGACTTTTTTTTATCGGAAATGAATAAAATTTTTCACTTACCACTTTTTATGGCTAATACTTTCTTTTTTTTTTGTGTGTGTGTGTGTGTGTTCTCTCTCTTCTGTAGGTAAAGAGTAGAATTTATCAAGGTAAGTTTCTCTCTGCTTTTCAGTGTAGTTGGTTACTTAGGCATGTAAAAGTTTTGAAGATTGTTAGATTGTTTCAGAGAAGCAAGTATTCATCTTCAGTCCCTCTTAAGGAGAATGCTGAGTCCAAGGTTACAGTGTAAGCTTGGCCAGTAGGTTAGCTGAATCTGAGGATTTAAATTTTGCTTTTGATAATGCTTTGATCAGGAGAAACAACGCAGCTCGCCCCTGCAAAATAAAGGGCAAGGAAAAGCTCCACCTTGTTCAACATAAATGTGAATCGTTGGTTTACTGGGGTGATGGTCACAGGGCCATTTGTTTTGGTTTTCTGACTAGCTGTGGATCTACTTTTGCTTGCTGTTTCACAAAGGAGGAACTAGTTCCTCTTGCCTTTCTGGATTGAGGGGAGCCCAAAACTGACTGCTGTGCAGATGCAAAGAGACCCTCTAAATGTAGACCTAAATATGTAGGTATTCCTGTGGCTAGCACATTGCTTTTTACAAGAGAATCTTTCCAGTTTCAGGTTTAAAAAATTAAAGTGTACTGAATGAAAAAAAAAAAAGGAATTAAAAGTAGGGTGATTGCTGAAATTCATAATTGAATACAAAATGAAGATATGGAAGAATTGTCTTCACAGAAACTCCATGCCTTTTCCTCACAAACCATGCGACTTACCATTCCTCTCTAGTTCCATTGTGGTTATACCACAGTGTCCTTATATACAGTTAATGCAGATTTGATGAGCTGAAAGAAGTCCATCTTAGATCTGTAAGATGATTTCTGTAGTGCAGGAAAAACACCGGCATTGGTGGTGTAGAAATTACTTAGCATGCTGCCTGCACTAAACCAATTCCGCTCCCCCAAGTATTCTTCTGTATGATGCTGTACAGAAACTACTGAAGCTAGGAACAAATAGATATTATTCAAGCATGATAAAGGTCATGTTATTAAAATCTTTATCCTAAATAATAGAATACTAACGGTGACAAAAATAAAGATAGATTACATTTAGAGTCACAAAGATAGAATCTTTATCCTCTCCTTAATGGCAGTAGTGAAGTTTTGTGACCAAGTAATGAAAGGATTCCTGTCCCCCTTAAACTGAGAGTTGTCTTGTACCTTGGCAGTCACTTGCTGGCTGTCCTGTCCCCAGAGTGGCAAAGGCTGGGGATGCACTGTCCCAGGAGCCCTTGTGTGGGAGGGGAAGGAGTAGCAGTTGCCACTGCACTCTGTGGGATGCAGTTGGAACAACCGGTGCTTCTTGTGCTGCAGGATCTGCTGTGAGGCAAGTGGTGCTTGGGGTGTTTAGATACAGATGGAGGTGGTTTAGGACTTGAAAAAGAACTGCAATTGGATGTCTTTTAAATTAATTTGCAATAAAATAATTAAAGTATGTTAGAGATTTTTGATGAATCCTAGAGATTGGTTGGTGACTTGTTTAGGATGCATGCCCTAAAGGCTTTTGCTTGCTCACAGCCTTTTTGAGGTCTAAGCAGTGCAGTTCCTAGAGACTTACTGATGCTGTCCCCTAGCTGATAGTCTCTGTCCTGTTCCCAGTAGGTCTTTCAGAGCTTTCAGCCTATTACCTTTGCTGACCAAACATTCAGTTTCAATATAGCAGAAAGATGGTTGTTAGGGGGGGTGTTGAATCTCCCTGACTGTCTGAAGAGTGTTCTGAGAATGCCCTGAGATCCTTGCTGCCAGTTCTTCCCCTGAACATACCTCATCTGTGTGTAGCCAGCATCTTCCTCTGCTCTGGGTCCTGTGACCAGCTCCTGTAAAGTGGATGCAATAGCTTTGTGCTTCCTGTCAGTGTTCAATGCTTTACTATCTTGTTTTCAATCTCAGCTCTAAATAAAAGCTGGAGATGCAGAAAGGGCTGACTGCCAAGGAATTGGCACTATCCTGATTTTTGCTTTTAAGTCATTACCTGAAAATGTTCTCTAAAATGGTAGTAATGATAGCTGGGTTTTTTTTCCCCACAGTATGTGAAAGACAGTTACTGTAACCTTTATTTTTCTTCCTAGTGACGGAAAAGCAACTTGCTGAAAAGATTAAAAACCTTCTGCAAGAAAAAACAGAAATCTTAGAAAAGTTGTCAGAATATGATCAAAAGGTATTGTTCTAACTTCTTGTCCTTAGCTTCCTAATTTTCTGTTACTGCTTTAATGATGCAATCACTGCAACATCTAATATATTTTTATTTTCTATTCTTACTGAATATTATATTGACAGTTGCCTCAGTTCTGTTTGTTTGTTTCTGTGCTTAGATAAAGGAAGCAAAGGAATCCATGAAAGTGGCCCAAGAACAAAAAGACATTCTCTCTGATGAAACTGCAGGGCTTAAGGTAAGAGACAGTGAACTGTGTACTGAAAGCAGAAATACCAATTAAAATAGTTTGCTTTGGGCTGATCTTTTACTCCTCTTTTTTTTCTTATTTTTCTTTTAATTTTAAGGACACTGTCAAAGAACTGGAAGAAGCAAAGCATCAACTAGATGACAAAGTGAAAAATCTGCACACGATGCTTGAAACAGAGAGAAAAAAGAATGAGAAGAAGCAGAACAAGGTTAGAGCATTCACGCCCATGTTTTACATTGTCCTTAACCTGATGTGCTCTAAAAGCTGGTCACAACCTGATGAGTTAGATAGCATTAGAACAAACAAGGCGAGCCACCTCAAAAGGAATTGAAATGGAATTTCAGGTTCATCCTAAGCTGGAAGGCGAGTATCTGTTTGGTTGGGGGTTTATGTTTGTTTGTTGTGAGGCTTTTTTGGTTAGGTTGTTTTTTGGTGTTTTTTTGTTTGCTTGGTTGTTTTGGGTTTTGGGATTTTTATTTGTTTGGTTGTTTTGGGGGGATTTTGTGTAAGACCTTGATGAATTTGTGCAGTTTTGTGCTTTCACACACAAACAGATGTATTCAAGTCATGGCCTGTCTAGTACTTCCTAGCTGGAGCCAGGAAGTTTCTTTACAATATAAGCAGAAGGCTTCAGGTTTGTGAAAGACATTTTCTTGTACTTGGAGAAGTGTCCAGTTCTGCAGTAAATGTGAGGCTCTCTAAGCTGCCCCTTGTTCTTGTTGTCCAGAGGTATTTGTTTTCTCCTTTTTTCTTCTTCTTTTTAAAGCCTGGTTTTTCTGTATCAACAAGGTCTTTGGTCTTGTTTTGATCAAAGGTTGCTGCTAATGACAGCAGCATGTGTTACTTTCATTCTGGACTGTGCAGGTGCACAGGGAACTTCCTGGCCACAAACAGGTGGAGTCATAGGTGGCAGTTGATTCTAATGTGCTGAATATTTCTTTTTCTTAGCTTGTTGATAAGGCAGTGCTGTGTTGCTGCCAGTCTAATTGCTGTTTTAAATGGAAGTTTGTTGGTGTTTTGACTTTTCTTTTATGCTTCCAGTTTACACAGGTAAAATAATTACTTGGACTGGGGCATGTACCTGGCTAATACTCTGTCACTTCTCATCTTTTTCTCACATAGCTCTCTGAAACCCAAAAGTCCTTGGAGAAACTTCAGGAGACTATCAATATGCATTCTGCAGAGCTTTCAGAGGTAAAGCATTATTTACACCCTCTCAACAGTCACAAGTCCTTGTACCAGGAGAATTCATACCTATGTAATAGAAAATGCTGGCTTGGCAGGCTCCAGGTTGTTTGTGCATATGTACCTTTTTCTTTTCCATTCTACTGGGGTTGTATGTAGCTATTGCTCTATTGTAGTTTGACTTAGTCTTTTTGTTCCTTTTTTGTTTCCAATATAGGTGCAGATAGCTCTCAATGAAGCTAAACTAAGTGAAGAAAAGGTGAAATCTGAGCTTCTTCACATGCAGGAAGAGAATGCTAGGCTGAAAAAGAGCAAGGAGCAGGTAAGTTATGGCCAGCCCAGGCAACCTTATCCTTCAAAGAAAATGTCAGGGTTTTATCCCAGGGTTTTTTTGAGTATAACTTCAACATGTCTCTGTTTTCTCTTAACATGGCAGAATTCCCCATTTCCTATTATCACAATAAAATTTAAATGCTTTGTAACATCCTGCACAGACTTTTTGTGCAGGTCAGCCACATGTCTCTGGTACGAAGGCTTTGCCAGTTCCAGTGATTGATTTTTTTGTCAACAATTTCACAGAAAGTCTGTGCTGATGTGGTAGTCACTGGTTGCCACTTGGGATCAGGACTCAAGGAAGTAATGGTAAAGAGTTGCTAAAGGCAATTCCAAAGTGAATCTAAGTGGGGAGGACCTTTAGCCCTGAAATGTCGTGACAGTGCTGTTACAAATAATTGTAAATACCTGTTTTCTTTCTCTGTATATGAAGTAGATGGATTTTAAAGAATGTGTTTTGATTACCTCTGGACTGCAATGAATTCCTTGTATTTTGAAGTGTGTGAGCTGTTTGGTTCTAATGTTGGGATGTTAGCTCAGAAAATGTCAGATTTGTAAAGTCATCTTATAATAAACTGCAGAAAGATTCCCAGCATCCAGTTCTGCCAATGGAACAGCAATGAGCCTGATAACTATGAAGTTTACCCTTTATCTGTGACCTGTGGTGATCAGTTATCGCTAGAGCTGGCAGTAAAATAGACTTTAATTACATACACCCTGCACTAAAAATAAAGCAAGTAATCATCTTGCCTTGGTGCTTCATACAGCTGCTAAAAGAAGCTGAAGGTTGGAGTGAGAGGCATTCTGAGCTCCGTGAGCAGATCCAAATGTATCAGAAATCTCAGAAGGACATAGAAGAAACACTTGCCTACAAAGAAAATGAAATTGAAGTAGGTTCTTTATAACCAGATTACGTTAAATATTATGCATCTTAAAATACTTTGTCATACTTTACAAAATGCGGAGTGATTCTTCTTCAGTGAACCTTTGATTTCTTTACTAGGTTTTAACTAACTGCATTATGCAGCTGAAACAGCTGGACATGGATTCAGAGACCAAGAAGGATGACAAGGGGTGTGAGTGGAGCCCAGGAGATGATCTGGCCAATGGAGAGTTGCCAGGTACAGTAATCCTACCTGCTGTCTGATAGACCTGGTGGCTGAAACACATGTGGTGGTGTCTTTGTGGCATGTCATAGAGGGAACAAGGGCAATCCATGCATGCAGCTGCCTGGGGGTTAAGAGGCTGACAGCTTTAATCCTCAAACACAAAATACCCCCCAGTTGAAGGGAGGAACTGTCCAAAAGGCAAGTAATAGCTTTTAGAGTCCCTTTTAGGTAAATCATGAGTGTGATGACACAGCTGTAAAGATTGCATATAAAGGCTGGCAATTAAGAGTGGTCTGAAAGCTGAGAATCTCAGCTTTGTTGTTATGGTACATTTATTTTTAATGTGAATTTTTAATGAGCATTCTGCTTGGCTGCAGAAAAATAACTAATTTGGTAATCATGTTTTTTAAATCTGAAAGACCAAAATAGATGTTTTCAAAACTATTCAGGCAGTTTGTCATTTGTTATGTTGCATGTGTGCTTGCTACATCTCTGGTTCTGAAATTCTCTTTTTTTACTTTTTTTTAATTTTTTTTTTTAACTTTTTTCTACATATGGTGTATGTGGGCTGGAAATTTCCCCTTTTTGATTTTCAGATACTCTGCCCCGTAATAGATGCTGTGTTCACATTAATATTAGTGCAGTGTCCAGAAGAAGGGACAAGAAAGAATCTCCTGAATGCCTTTTGGAATAAATGTACTAGTTCTGTGGTGCTGGTCATGCATTTGCTATTGTGCTTTGTTTTTTACCTCCCATTCTTGGGTTTGGTTTTTTTTTTCTTTTTTTTTAACTATATAAGGAGACCTATCCTAGATTAAAGTGGTAGGGAGTGTTATTTTTTACAACTGTAGAGTCTAAGGACTTGGGGTTAAGAAACGGGGAAAACAAGTATCTTTTTCTCTTTTAGATATTGAGAGTGAGAAGATGAAGACTCAGATTAAGCAGATGATGGATGTCTCCAGGGTATGTTGCACAACATATCTAATAAATGTGGCCACATTACTGCAATCCCTGTGATCATAAACACTGTTCCTCTTTTCAGGTAAAAACTATGTTATCCATAGTTGAAGAAGACAGAAATCTTCTGCAGTCCAAACTGAATGATGAAGTAGCAGCAAGACATGAGCTGGAAGGTAGGCTTAGCAAAAGAACTGTTTAGGATGAAGGGCTGTTTTTGGTATAAAAAGAAACGGAGTGTGTAAGTGGCATAATGGTTCTCATTGCAACTTCAGCTTCCTCACCTACCATTGCTTCTCCAACAGAGAAAATAAAAACATTGGAACATGACTCCTATTCGCTCCAGTCAGCCAAAACTCAGCTGGAAAATGAATGCAAAACTCTACAGCAGAAAGTGGAGATACTTGGTGAACTCTACCAGCAGAAGGAGATGGCACTCCAGAAGTAAGCCCTTCCTCACTCTGCCACAACATAGGATATTATATCCTAGCCACTGTCCAAATGCTCTTTGCTTAGAAGGATCAAATAGCTTGAAGATGTAGTTGGAATGGAGGATGATGACTGCTATTTCAGTGCAGTTGAAGCTAGTACCCTTTTTTCACTTTTTCCACCATTCCAGAGATTCAAAAAAGACTGTCATTTTGCACCCACAGTATTGCCTTCTACTTTTAAAACCTTTGGAGAGGGGAAGTGGGTGGTCTGCAAATTCTGTGATCACTCTGTTACATTATCCAGAAATGTCAAGGAGAATATAGTAGCTGTTAAGATTTGTTTCAGTTACACTGACCTCAGTTCAGTGAGCTTAATTCTCATAATGTAGAAACGTAGTATTTTAGCCTGGTAAGCTTCTTGCATTCTCAAAGTGCTAAATTAAAGCTGAGTTGGTGGTGGCAACTGAGATGAATGAACTGTGAGCAGTGAAGATCTATTGTGTATGTTTCCATTCCTCATTTTTTTATTCATTTATTTACTTACTGCAGTATCTATCTGCAATACCATCTCAGTTGGGGAAAATTTGAGAATAGGATTCAAGGACATTTTCAGCTAAATTCTGCGGAAAGCATTTATTAGAATGAAGAACTTCTTGCATTTTTTTTTTCCCCTGGAAAAGTGCTTTGACATGTAGCCACGGAATTATGTTGAACTGGCTATTAGCAACAGTTAACTTGCTGCTGGTTTAATGGTTCCAATTTTGTGGGATAGCCCTTTTAAATTAGGAACACATTATGGACCTCTTAAATACTTCCAGAAAAAATGTCAGAAATATAAAAAAAAAAGTGAACTGTGAAGTTAAGAGGTTATATAAGACTGTGGAAATCTGTCATGTAGTCAATCGGTATGTTGAATACATAGAAACAATCATCTTTACACACAGTTAATGACTATTGAATGTGTTTGTCACCTGTGCCCTAAATGCTCCCTATTTCACTACACATTCATTCCTTCATTTCCCTTGGTTAATGTCAGTTTAATGTATTTCCTAGTTTGTACCTTTGTACATCTGGATGACCAGCTGTAGAATTGCTAAGAAAACTGCAGCATCTGAAGAGATGAACTGTCTGCAGTTGATTCATTCTGACAGATCTTCAGATACTGACAGAACTTTCTCTGTGTGCTTAATTTTAGACTTTTATACACAAAGTTTGTTGATTTCAAAAGACAGTATTTCTGTTTCTTTAAAAAAAAGTATATATTTTTTTCCTCTCTGTGTTCTCACACATTATTATAGTTTCTGATATCACTGTTGTTAGCAGGGGAATACCTTGAGCTGTAGTAGATGTAGAATGGTGGACTATATTGTGCTTATTTTTTTCCCTGTGTAGAAAACTAACCCAGGAAGAGTATGAGCGGCAGGAGAAGGAGCAGAAATTGTCTGCTGCAGATGAAAAAGCCGTGCTGGCCATCGAGGAAGTGAAAGTTTACAAGTAACTTGAGTTTCTGAAGATTATGGTTTTCTTTTTGTTTCAGCCATTGAGGAAAATTCATTCAAAGCTCTCTCCTTTCTCTCTTTCCTTTTGAACAGGCAAAGGATCCAAGATATGGAAGAAGAATTGCAAAAAACAGAGAGATCTTATAAAAACCAGGTAAACTTCTTGCTTTCCTGTTATTTTGTCATCTTTTACTGCATCATTCTGTAGTGCTCTGTAATGAGTTATTGGAAATACTGGTAGCTGGACAAAAACTAAATCACTTCTTTTCTTCTCAGATTGCTGCTCATGAGAAAAAGGCACATGACAATTGGGTAAGAGTGTTCTTCTTTTTCTTACGCAAACAGTTTGTAATTGACTTCACATTGGTGCCCTTCATGCAGTTGTCAAAATTTTTCCTACTAGCTCATTGCCCGCTCGGCAGAGAGAGCTCTGGCTGAGGAAAAAAGAGAAGCAGCCAACCTGAGACAAAAGTGAGTATAGAACAGACCTATTTTATTCTTTGAATGTGTGCTGTGTGTTGCTTTGGAGAGGAGAGGCTCAAGCAGTGCCAGGTGCTCATTTAGCCTGCTTGCTCAGAATGTGCAGCTCGTTACTTGAGTTACTAATTTTAACTGCTATTAAACCCGTTTTGATGGTTAAAATAAGATCTCTTGGTGGAAGCTGTAACGTTTTGCAATGCAGTTTGCCTTGTTGCATTATAATAACTCACATGTATTGTTTGAATAGTAATAAGAAACCTTTATTTTTCAAAATTAGATTGATAGAAGTAAACCAAAAAATCGTCATGCTTCAAAGACCAGTAATTGTAAAGCCAACTCCAGGCAGACCCGATCGCCAGGTCCCACCACGACGAGGTAAATGCTGCTGGTTCTGCCAAAGCTTTGGTCTTGAAGTCAGTACATCGTAAAAAAATAAGGCTATCATAAATTACAGGGAAGTAAATCACATGGTTTTAATTCTTTGGCATAGGGCCCTTAAGCAGAGATGGCTCTTCTGGCCCATCACCTGTGAGTGGAGGAAATCCATCCCCCACACAGATGATGGAAGTTCCTGCTCGGCCCCTTTCAGCTCCTCGGAGGGAAGGTGCAAGGGGTGAATTTGGTAAGCACTGAAGCTTCCCTTGTGTGACAACTCCCTTATGCTACAAACCCAGGAATGCTAATATCAGATCTTGATTCTAGGAATAGTGTTAAGTATTGATACCTACTTTATTAATACACGAGTGGCTGTTGGTGGGGTTTTTAAATAGAAATAGCTCAGGGCTGTGTTGATCAGGGTCTCTGGGGTTCTTCTTTCCCTTAAGGTACAGTGGTGGATGGCCCCCCTGCTCCACGAAGGCCACCAGAGCTACCTGGAAGGATGTCTGTTCCTGGTCAGTTATGTGGTCTGCAATGAACGGCATCTTACTCAGTTACCCTTTCCCTTCAGAAAGGCAATTTTAAGCCCACGTTCCTAACCCTCTGTGTGGTAAGACAGGCATTCATGGCTCACTTTACAGATATTGGGCCTGCTGTAGCATCCCTGGTCAGCACTGAGCCAAGAACCTCCTCCCCTTCCACAGCAATGGATGGAGTGGTAAGCTGAGAAAATGCCAACCTTCAGGAAGCCTTTCTAGTACATGATGCACTGTACTCCTGCTGCTTCTTTAACTGTATCATGTTCTGTCTTGTCTGTATCCTGCCACTATCCTTATTTGCTGTCCAAAAAACCCCCAAAAGCATTCCTCTCCCAAAGAGTCTGAAGCCCCCAGTGTAACTACTGATTCACCTTCATCCACTGAAGCAGCTGCAGTGAGTATTCAGAGGCTGGACATGGTGTTATGCTGCTTTGATGGAGAGGAGTAACAGGCTTGGTGTTCTGAACTGCTAAATAACGAATGCTCTGCAGAACTAACCAAGGGCTCCTCTAATGATGAACAGTTGCTGTCTGGTTTTTGTGGAATTGAGAAAATGAGATGTTTCTTGTTAAGGGCTGCAGGCAAACATTTCGGAGTGACTGCAACAGTAATCCTAAGCCACTGACTTACCTGTGGTGTTTGAGCACAATTCCATACAGAATTCAAAGTTACAGGCCCTTTACCCAAGGGGTGTCCACTGAGGACACTTCAAAAGGGATTGACCTTTTCTTTCATACAGCTTCAGCTAAACAAAACTCATCATCTCAGACAGTTACACTAACCACTCACTCCTGTGTAGTGCCAGCAGTGTCCTGGGTAAAGGGATGATGATGGTGCAGTAACTGTCCCTATTTTCTACCAAGTTAATATGTTTTGGGGTATGTAGTTTTTATTTTGTTTAATTTTTCCCTCCCTCTCTTGTACCTCTTTGCCTCTGGGTGTGGCTGTGGCATTCAGCAGTGTCAGTGCCTCTCTGATGCAGTAAGGCACTGAAGTATAACCTCATCTTGCACAGGGTAATGCCAGTGCCAAAGGCCCATCTCCTTTCCCTGGGACACCTATCATGCCCTCCCCAGTGATGGGACCTCCTCCTCAACCACCTGTCCGCTACGGACCACCGCCACCTCCTCTCCGTGGGCACTTTGGGCCTCGACCTCATACTGTGCCCCAAGGTATGGCTGCATTGCCCTGTGCTGAAACTTCACCTCTGGGAATCTGCCTTTCCTTAATGCACAGCTTCCAGTGCTCCATGGGCTCTGGCTATCTTGCTCAGTAAGCTTGGACTGGGTGGGGTATTAAGAAGGTATTTTTTCTTGAAGTCTAAAATGGAACCAGTAGCCAGAAGTCCCTAGAATAGATATATAATTCATGGGCTGTGAAGTCTGCATGGAATGGAGACCAGCCCCACAGCAGCTCTAGAAAACAAAGGAAGTGAGGAATAGTTCAGGAGCTTCACCATTTAGGTTAAAACAAGATTTCACTTAACTCCATGATTTCCTTTCCTTCCAGTTTGTGGTGCTCCCTTGCCACCTCCAGCTGCAAGAGATTTCTTACCTGGTCCACGTTTAGGAATAAGAGATTTGCCTCCTGGCCCACTTCCGCCTCCTCCAGATCCGAGAGGCTATGCACGTGGGCACCCTCCTTTTCGCCCCCTAGGCCCTCCTGGCCCCAGGGATTATCCTCCAGGCCCACGGCTACCGCCACAAGCTCCCAGAGACTATACACCTTCTCCCAACAGAGACTTGCCTCCGTCAGCACCCAGAGACTAAGGTGTGGCCGCCGGGCTCCAAGGACTACGCACAGCCCCCAGCTCACAGCCCCGATGGAACGGCAGCTCTGCGCCACGGGATCCAGCGCACTGCCCCCACTCGGGATCAGAGGAAACGGCTCTGGGTTCGAAGACATTGGTCTCATTTCAGTATATCTCAGCTTTTGCAGGATTAATTTTTATCCAGTTGCTACAGACATCTTACGTGCATTTATGATCACAAACTCATCCATCCACTTGGGCTGCAAGAACCTGTGGTGGACTTGAACCTACTCTAAAAGTGCAATAGAAGGAAATACCTGTGTGGATAGTTTTAATTCAATGTAGCCTTTGTAACCAGTTGGCAAATGAACTAATTTCGTTAAAAATGTAAATCAAATCATTTCCTGTGGAAATAATTTTTTAAGTAAAATGCTATCCAACCTGCCTTCTCCATCACATCATTGAGCTGCAGTTACTGTAGGCCAGGGGTTTACATAAGGACTGGGAGGTTCTGGGTTTTTTTAAAAAAAGATGTCTTGTCAGGGATCAGAAGCACAAATGACACTGTATTCAAAGGAAAGTTATAATAAAAAGCAAAATTCCTTTTGCTAAACCCCGAAGGCTTTGTTTCAGTGCCATTTATTGTTCAGAAAGGACACTGGTTCAATAATGTGACCAGAAAATGCTACAGTTCTGAGTTCAAGAATTGAATCAAGGCTGAATTGCTGCTGCTGCAGGGTTAATGACCCTGTTATCCTTATGCTGAACTGTTAAGGACTTGCTTCATGTAATGAGGACCATTGAGGATACAGCTTCCAGAGCTGGAAACCTGTATGAAGTTGTGTAGTCTCTGGGGAAACACAGTTGAACTCTCCACTAGATCGACTCAGAACTTTTCTAATTGCTTTCTGTTTCAAGACTAGCTCACAGCATTGAACATGTTTTGAGAGCTGAATTTTCATTTTACTCAGTATTTAAGACTAGTTCAGCTTCCTTAACAGTAAGGCTGTGTTTTGAGAGCCTCTTTTACTTATTTTTATTAAAAAAAGAAAGTGGCTTTCTGTAAAGCAGAGTGCATGTATGTAAACCCTGTTAACCTGTAGCGTAGACACAGATCACTCAACAACTTTAAAACCACACCCTACTCTTGTAGCTGTTCAAGTGTTAGCGCAACTATTTGGAATACCAGACCCCTTACTTACCAACATGCAAAGTTTCTCAAAAGTGCATTGCACAAAAATAATCCTAAGGGAGCAAAAAAGGAAGACCACTAGGAATAATAAAAAACCCTACGGGGGAGGCCATTACAGCTTTACTGCCAGAGTACAAGCAGCCATTAAACTTGTCATCAAGGTGTTACATTCTTACAGTACAAGTGTAAAGCTTTAGATTCAAGATGAAAGACAGGCTAGAACGTCACTGAAGCATAAAACAATACCAAAGTTTGTGGTGTGGGCAGCAGCAGTCCTTTCAGTGAGAGATGGTCCACAGAAAATATGCAGGGGAGAGAAGCAACTTTAAAAATGGTATTTCACACTCAACAGACATTAATTCACAATTAGTTAAATACAAAGCTCTACTTGTGTATTTAACAAAAATCCTTCAAAGTTGACATTTCATATAACTAGTGTTATACAGACATCTACATGCTGGGAAAGGGTTAAGCAGCAGAAACGATGGGTAAAAGTATTTCAATCTGCATGTTGGCCAATGACACATACATTGATGAACATCCATGTTTGAAAGTCAGGTTCTCCAAGTTCAGGATCTTTCCTTCTTCATACGCGGCTCTGTGATGTTTAGCGCCTCCTGCCCTGCCCTGCCCATCTAGCATTAACACCTGAAAGGCTGGATGGAATGGCCCTCTGGATGTGCAGGAGGAGGCACCCTGGACACACAATGACTGAGGGCAGTGCTTACACCAGGCCGCGAGGGGAGGATGGCAGAGCAGGACAGAGCTCCAGAACTGGCTGAGCAAGAGAGCCCTGTGCCTTCCAGGCCACAGATCCTTTGGTCAGAATGAGCCCTGAGCCAGCCAGGGACCACTGACTGGTAACAACACCCCTCTCAGCCAAGCTCAGATATAACTAACAGTTTGCTCCACCCTTTTGCAGAGTTCAAAGGATGATGTTTATTTAGTTATTTAGGAATGTATGTATCCTCAGTTTGTCTGATAATCAGAATGCTGCATTCAGAGGTATTTCCATAACTTGTAGGGATATCTTTTCAGGGCTTGACAGTCACCCTATCAGCTGTAATACCACTGGGGTATTGTAAAGAACCATAACCAGGACAATCCAATTGCCCTTTTTTTTTTCACCCTCCAACCAGCAGTGGAATTTGAGAAAGTATGCTGACTTCTGTCATAACACCTAAATCTCTAGATATACCAGAACACAAAAAGGGCAAGAAGATTAGGACGTTCAAAACCAGCTTTTTATCCTAATCAACAAGGTAAAGCAAAAAATGTCTGGAGACAGACAAACAGCAAGAGGAAAAGTAACATCCCTTCCCTTAAATGCATGATGTAACATCTTGGGGTTATGTGACAGAGAAGAGAAATGGATGATACACCTGCATCCAGACTGTTAAAATAATTGACACTATGGTGGGAGCTGGGTCTTTAGTTAGCATAGCAGAGTATTCAGGCACTAGTTAGGTATGCAAGAAGTTTATCAAAGCTTAAAGTATTGTATTAAATATCCACGCAAATATATGAAAGATTTGACTGGGTTCTACTTCGGTCCCTTTATTAGGTCAAAAAATGAATGCCAGTGTGTCATAATAAGCCAGTGTCCTGCAGCTTATTATACACCAAATCAAAAATATAGAAAATAAATGATAATCCTATCTACTTACATAAAAAGGTAATTTTTAGAGTAAGTTTCCAGACTTGCACAAAATACGCAGAAAACTGCATACAATCAGTTTCCATAAGAACAGCAGTTTCATGTAAAAGGTGGGTCAGCCTGCTAGCCAGATCTGCTTTATACAAAGCTCTGGAAAACTGACATTTCAACACTGAGGGGCCTGTCCTGCTGTCACTGCAATGGCAAAACACCCATTGCCACCAGGACAAAGCCCTGGAAAAGCCTCTCTATCCCCCAGCCACCTTTGCAAACCACTCTCTCTGACAAGATACAGAAAAAAACAGGTCTATTAGGGAGTAACTGATTTAAAGGATTGTAACATGTATCCAAAAATCAGTACAAGTGATCAGGCAAGGCTGTTAAAATCATAGTTCAGTGTTCTCATCTGCAGTTGTTCTCCTCCTGACCCTCCCACAGCCACACAGCTGTGCCGTGGCCACCCACCTGACCTGCATCCCTCTCTCTCACTTCAAAGCACTTGCAGTACCTCAAGCTCCTTCCCACCCCACCTCATCCTTCTCCCAGTCTTCTGCCACCCTGTCCACTACAGAGGACTCTGAAATGCAGACAAGAGGAACTACAACAGCACAGCAAGTGTAAACAGTTAGTAGGCCTGCCACATTGCTGCAGGTTTGGCAAAGGGGCAGTCTCCATTCTTGGGTGAAATTTGAGGCAAAAGAATAATAATGGTTAAGATAAAAAGTGATGAACAGCAAACTTAGGAAAAGCAGTCAACGTATTTCAGGGCTCTCGGAAAAACCTGTATCTGGAAATTACTGAAAAGAGTCTTGCACTTGCACAGTGGGCTTGCCCCCGACCCTGAAGTAGTGCTGTGCAGTGTGGGGTGGTCCCGTCTGACCTACTGGCATGAATACAGTTGGATGTTTCCGCCCCTCCGAGGCTAAGGCTACTACACACAGCTACCAGGACGTGTGGTTCAGTTCACAGAAGTCTCACAACTAGGGTCATTCCTTGTGCAGTGTTTGATGGAGGTGAAGGTAAAGTGGTTTCTTGGTCAACAGTTGCAATTTCTTCCTTTTAAAGTCAGTGGGTTTTTTGTACCTGTAACCACAAGAAAGTGAGTTAAGCCAAGTGCTAACGGCTGTGCAGGAAGATGAAAGCAAACTAGGAAGGTCATCCTGTAATCTTATTACCTAAATCTTTAAAATACATCTGACAAGGCTTATTGGAAGCAACAATAATGAGCAGATTTACAGGCAGAAACTCAAACCAGTATTTTCTCTGGATTATTGTTTTATCAAAGACTTCAATATGTAAATGAATGCAATATTTTTGTAAGGAGATTCCCAGCATAATACTCTGGATTGTAGGAGACCCAGCATCAGTTACTCAGTACTCCAGCTAGCACAGACTAAGGACTTTTCCTAGAGATGCCCAGAAATGCAAGGTTCACCCTCTTCTTGAAAGAAATCAACTCTTAAAACCCCCACTCAGACCTTCAGCCACACAGCAAGGGTATGATGCACACTACAACCACTGCAGCATAACTGGCTGATCTATTTGGATACTTATTAGGGCAGGGGGGAAAACACAACCACCCAATAATGCTTTGAAATGTTCATAAAATTAATTGCAAATTGGTACCTCATGCCTCAAATCAGATTTCCTTTACAGAAGTTCTGTATCAAAAGATTCTGAGTTGACTTTTTTTTAAATATAGCTGATCTGACAGCCAAGCTAAGCTCCAAACTAAATAAAATTAAGTTACAAAGACCAGCATTTTATTTGGAAATGGTCTAGTTTGTGAGAATGGTCTCTAGTCATCTTATTTGCCTAAAAGCATTATCTTCCCTTCTTTATTAAAAACAGACTATTCTTTACAGAAGTCAATCTAGTGAGTCCTTGATGCAACAAACCACACATTGTAACTGAAGACTAATTAATTTCCTTGGTCATTATCATCCATAATTGTGAGTCACTTACAGTTCTATAACAATTGCCCCAGGTTTAATTTCATCCATCTCCATGAAAGCAAAGCACTTGGTGCTAGTAAACCTTTTCTTAGGCTTGTAGTGTTTGAATTCAAAGAAAATAGCTGCACCTAGAGTGAAAAATGGTTTAATAGAAAAGTTAGCAATTATGGCTAATAGTTATCTGCCAAGAAAACTTACAGCTGCTCTTACATTGGAGAGAATTATCTCCAGTGCTTCTGTTACTTACTCAAAAGCTGCACTGTGTTCTTACAATGCTCATCAGTCTCACAACAGCTTGTCCTCTTCACTCAATTGCTCATAGCCAGGTAACAATGACTAAGCAGGTGATAAAGCAGCTCGATACCCATGTAGTAGAGCAGACTGCTGTATTTTTATCTCTTTTCATTTCTCCCTTGTCTGCAAGTCATTGCAAGGACCAATTTCAAACCAACAGGATGCAAAGGTCTATTTTTATCCTTGTCTGGATCTTGAGCCCTGCAGCACCAGCTCAGGCACAGCCTGTTTATTAGATCAGAAGGAGCCCAGTGCCTATACTTCCAAACCTCGTGGGCCCTGTTTCAGGTCTCTGGTACCTCATACCTTTTGTTAGTCTTTCAATGTGTTTCTGAATCTCGATGTCCACATTAAAATGGACATATGTGTCCTCCTTTCTCAAAGCCACAGGAGTATCTTGCACAGGAGTCAGATCTATCCCATTTAAATCTGCAGGAAAGAAACAGCATGAGAATGGCAGAAGCTTCTCAGACTTTAAGGTTCTGCTTTAAAGGATTTATGAGTCACTCCTAATCCTGCCACAAAAAGTTAATGCATACCTGGATCTTCCCTCTAAACTTAAAAAAGAGGCAATCATGCCTCCTCACAGTCAGTGCATTTTCTTTTTGATTGCAACATGAAAGCATCTAAAGTTCTGACAACATTTCAGACAAAAATTTGGAATTATCCTTCTTTTTAAGAGTGCATTTCTTTCTGCTGTCAGCAAAATATTCCATTCTTTCTGCACACCGGACTCCAGCAGATCTTCAGCCTGAGTGGGATACGCACCAAAGGCTGCCCTCCACACAGGGTCTGCAGGGCACAGCTCACACAACCTGCATCTGCCCTGCCTTGTGCCAGGACCCAACATGCATTACTCCTCTTGGTTCTCCCACAGACAGAGGCATTGCAGGGCCACAGGTTGGTCTCCAGCTCCCAGCACCAGTCACTGGTTGTGCTGCTCAGGCCCAGCCACCTCAGACGACATTGATTCTACTAAGTCTCTGCTGTGCTCAGGGATACATGTGTCCCCTTACTCTCTCCTGTCTCATTTTGGATCCCTTTCCTCTGGCAGAGGAAGTTGCTAATGACGTAGCCAAGATCACAAGTATGGAGTGCACACGCTGTGCTTGTGCACAGGCTGAGGTTGGGGCCCTGGAGCACCCCTGATGCACAGGCTGGGATTGCCATGCCATATCAGGAACAAACTTCTCTCCAAGCCTGCAGAACAGCAGCTTGGTTTAGTAGCAAGGAAAATAACGGTTCAGTGTCTTCAGACTCGTAGTAGTGAGAAAAAGACTTTTCAGAGTTACTTTTTCTGACCAAAAATCTCAAGATACAAATTATCTAGGCAATAGCCTGCCCACACACGCTTTTTGATCCTGTTTTCTACATCATTACTTGGCAGCCACCACTTACAGGTAAATGAGTTCGGAAATACAGAGACACATGTTAACAGAAAGACTTGTTGGGAAAGCAAGCCTAGCAATAGCTCCCTTAGTTCCAGAAAGGAATTGAGAGCTAACTCTGAAGGAAAGTAGCTGTTTTACCCATCTGTAATAAGATAAACACTTCCCTGGCAAGGAACAAGGAATGTTTGCTTTACAAGTTCTGATACTTGATCCTGCGACCCTTCCTTCTCTCAGAGAACGTGTCTGGTGGAAGCACTGATCATACACCTAACAAGTATTTTATCCCTACGTTTGGTATCCAATAGCACATACAAGGTCGTTATCACAACAGATAATAACTAGAGGTTGTTGGCTCAGCTGCAAATTTTTATACAGTGAACAAAAAAAAAATACCACGAAGATTGCAAAGAGAAGCAGAACTCAAGCAGGGCAGGCTAAGGGTAACGACTTTGATTACAGGGGCTTCCTGCTAAGAAATGCAAAATGGGGAACAGACAGACACTCCCAACAGAAGGAGTGTGAACACCAAAAATCTCAGTGTCAACCACAACACATCAACTACACTGCCACTTGAAACAGGGAGAAATCCTAATATTACCTATCCTGGAATAACAGGGAAAGAGGTTCTTTGCATTCATGGAGGTTCTCAGAGGGGGAGGGTGTTAGCCCACACACTTTGGCCAAAACATTTCACTGACAAGGCTAACACATATTTTATTTTTTATTTCATTTGCAAGTTTTGCTTCACAGCTTTATACCCATTCCTCTAAACATTAAGCCTTGGTAAGATTATATTTGCTTTATTACAAAATTAGTTTATTAAGAGGGCAAGAATGGAGTCAGCAAGCTGTGGTTCACCATCTCCAGAAAGCCCAGAGACCAGTGTGTGTTGGGGAGCACAAGCAGTCCAAACAGATCTGTACTTAGAGTCAGCTGAACAAGCTGAAATGGAGAAGCACTGCCTGCCAAGTCACTGACACCCAGCTCCCAGCACAGGGAAGGCACCCTGGAGTGCACAGAGAAATGCATATCCTGCACAGATTCACCTCCCAGTATCTCTCAAATACAGAATTTTTCACCCTTGATTAAAGCAGAAGCCTGAAGTCTGCAACAGAAAATGCAGGTAACAACAAACATTTTTCCCAGCAGGCTGAAAAATCAATACAGCTTTCAGAAAACGCACTCTCCCCAAACTAGCAACAAGGAGCCAGGAACAGAAATCATTACCCTTTACACTGACAGTGATGTAAGGATCAATGCACTGCCCAGCATCTTTCAGACCAATTTTCTCTATGTTGATGGTGAGTAACGTCATCCCGGGTTCAGATGGCAATCTGGGTAATAAAGTACCTGGAAAGAGTAAAGCACATGATTAACCCTTTATGTCATCTTACAGGGGAGGCCTTGCTTGTCCCATTTTCTCTTATGGAAAATTATGTTCTCCTTAAGGGGTTTGAAGCCCAAGGATTCATATCCCAGTAGTACACAGCACTATAGGAATGTCTGTGTGCAGAGACACACAACATCATTTGACGGATTTCAGAGCCCACACAGAAAAAAGAGGACAGTCTCAAATCAATTCATGAAAAACTAATGCCATAAGAACAGAGAGGAGCTTCGTTTAAAGTGTTATTTCTTGCTGTCATGCAGAATAACTCATTCATGGAACTCACTTTATATCATTTTTGAGGATTAAATTTGGGAGGCTGGATTCAATCTGCAGTTGCAGGAGGTTCAGATGCTCAGTCAGGAGTCCCACCCCATTGAACATGACTTGGCTTCATGCTGAACATTTAGATTGGGAGATTAAAGAGGAAAATGGCATTGTTGCAAATCCCACAGCACATAAGGGAACCAGAAAATTGATCCTTAATTATCTAAGTTTCACTGGCCTCTACTTAAAGGGAAAAAACCCCAAACATCTTTGCATCCCCCAAGTTGCCTTCTGCCTTAAGGAAGGAGTTCCCAGCCCTCCATCAAGAACAGTTTGCATCACAACTTGGTGGTCAGCACAAATGAATCCTCACAGTGCTGAGGAAGACAGTGCAACTGGCAAGAAATCCAAACTGTTCAAAGTTAGTGAAAGCCATGATAGTCTGTCATCAACAATGGAGTAGGTTACTTCGTGCTGAATTTAGCAAAAGCCTCTCTCCAGTATCAGACGAATAAGCATCAAGACAGAAAATGCTCAGATTTGCAAGTTTGATTGGAAGTTTTGGTCTTCTAATGAAAAAAAAAAGTTATCCCCAGGCTTGAGATCTAAACAAAGTAATAACTTCCTTTGACAAGTCCAATACAGGTTTTTCCCTTGATACTTTTTTTCCCTCTTGAGGAGCTAGAGAGCCAAGGACTTTTTGTCCTATGAGAGAGACTGGCTTTGCGAGAGGGGACCATGTATTCTGCTCTTAGAACTAGAGCCACAGCTTCAGCAAGACTTCATGAGCATTCCTGCATCCCCTCTCAGGATCATCAGGAACACTTGAATTCACACCTATGATGCTGTATGTCTCTGCATTTCCTGTCTTGGCTGCTGGCAGACTCATGGACTCCAGAGTATCACATCTGCAGACACTTCACAACATACCACAGCAGAACTCGACCCACTGTTCTGTAGCAAAGGCTTCTGACTATAGTGTGAGAAATGTTAAAAGTAAACTTAGTAGAGAGCCTTTGTTTCTGCAAAGCAGCACATGCCCTAGTTAATCTTGCTGTCTCTCTTGAACAGATGTTCAGAGTCCTTATTTCTATCTAAATGAAGGTAAGAAGCAAGCCCACCTTCTCTTTGGCACAGAACTTGCTTTGCCATTTCTCAGTTGTCTCCTAAAAGCAGCATGGTCCCCAAGAGCCAAGAACAACTGTAGCCTTCAGTTTTTCCTGTCACTAAAGGGTGATGTGATAGATAGAAAACACCAGAAAGATGCATCAGACTGGCATTTATCATAAAAATAGTGGCTTAAGAAAAATTATTTTGTTCTTGAAAAATACTTTCCAGAATGTGTGAAATTGCAAAGCTGCAACGAACAGAAGAGTCGAGGTCACTTCCAGGATATAAGAGAATAGTAGGACAGACAGTCTCCAAGGAACAGAGTTTTCTTTCTGCCTCAGCAGGAGGAACAGCCAAGCCAGCAGTGGACTGGAGCAGTTAACCTGTCTAAGGTGAGTCACAGGCCCCCAGGCAGGCCTGGTGCTGAAGCCTCTGCAGCCACCTCACACAGGAGCCATCAGCTGACAGAGGCCTCTCTGTGGTACAACTTCACTGGGGCTGGGCACCATCACACTGCTCTCTGCCCTCCTGCAGCAGGCTCACACTGGGGCCTTTCAGGAGAAAACTGCCACCCATTCCAGACACAACCACAGGGCATCTTTGCCAGAGTGGAAAGGGAGCATCTGCAAATGAAGTAAGTCTCCTCCTACAAGTGTTTCAGAGTAATGACAGTGATCCAGCCCAACAACTCTGCCACCAAGACACAGGCATTCAGTCTCTCCCTTCCCAAACCCCAATTCAGAGACAGGGGAAAAAGTGACAAGTCTCCTGTTGGGTTCACAAATGAAAATGGTTCATAGAAGAACCCACTGCAAGCACAGCACTGGAATAAAGTTATACATAACCAAGAGAAAGGCAGGAAACCTTTGCTGTTAGAGGCAGCAAGCCATTGGCCAGTTCCATAAAGCACAGAAGTCTAACTAAATAAGTACACTGTGTGTAAGGTTTCCCATAAAATGTGTATTCCAGTAAATAAAATCCAGCTACACCTACCCTTGGCTACACAACTCAGAATGCATTCATTAGCATAGTAGGACTGCTAGAGAGCTATGTGAGGTGTGTCAACAGATACAAACTTCCCTTTTTCTGGTACTGAAGGCAAAGAAATACCAATACAGAGGTGCCCAGTACTGCGATTGTTACCAACAATTTTATTTGGAGGATTGGAACTAAGAGCTGAATGAAGAACACCACAGCTATGTGAACATGATCAAAGAAATAACGGTACATACTAAAAGGTTATCATACCTTCATTGGCTCCTGGTTAGATGGATGGGGCAATGTGATAACGATGAAGCCATGCATGTAGAAGACAAGACCATGATCAGTTAGACAATACAGTCACGCACTACAGACTAAAGGCATATCGAAGCAAAGAGTGCAACACAGTTCTGTCAATTCAATGTGGAAAGTTCACTCCATTTTATAAGGCTCAACCCAGAAGGTTGCAAATTGCTTTTGTTTAAGCCTCATCACCCAGAGGAAGAGCAACAGACCAACCTTCAATGAGGTAAGAAACACCCCAGAATTCACATTCAGTGGGGAAAACAAAATCTGTGTTCAAGTAGTACAAAACCACCTTAGGGGTTTAGATTATTGTAGCTATGGGGAAGTTTACCTTAATGCAAAAAAAGTAATTCAGAAAAGTCAGATATGCAGACTATTAAGTAGATGAAAATGTAAAAGAGCAGTAAGTTCAGGAGTTGCTCTCACCTCCTTTTAAAAGCATGATCTTACTAAGGAATAATTAAGTAAGAAAGTATATGCCCCAAACCTCTCTTTCAGACCTGACTACCTTTCTTCTTTGAAAATGATTTAACTTGTAAACTCAGTTTGTTTACCATCAACTTACATTCTTTCTTAAGCCCATACACAGCTTCTATGTCCACTACACGCATACAGCTCTGATGGGTTGCAGAGGTACCTGTTGGCACTACAGCAATGGTCACAATCTTATTGATTCACCACCACATCAAGAGCTACTCAAGGTGTCTCTGCTGTATTTTGGACAGACAGAATGCATCTCCATAATGGAGACTGTGCACGTCTACATCAGTCCAGCCCACCAGGCCCTGCTCACATCTAAGGACTCAGATGTTTTCTCCAGGCACAAGTAATGCAACACCTCTGCTCTTCTGACCGTAATTCCAGTACTAGTTCCCTTACTTATCTTGTTTCTGAAATACAACGTTTGCCAACCAGCTCTGAAACTAGAAACTTGTTTCTTCTGCAAAGAAATTACACCAGGAGCCTAAAGAACCTCTCTTGGAACATCTAAATTGTCAAAACCTGAAGCTATAGAAGACCTTCTCTAGAATCTGTAGGTATATCCAGTTCTACAAGTGCTTTCATGTGGACCAGAACTTAGGCTATCAAAACCAACACCCTCTCTTTATCCTTTCAGGGCTTGGCTTTACTCTAAGCCACTGTCTCACCACACAGTGCAACAAAAAAATAACCAGCAACAACTTATCACATCTCTAGCAGGATGTGATGCTTCTTGCAGGAGAAACATTGCCACAATTTGCATTTGAATGCATTTGAAACACTTTACACAGTACAGTTAAGAAAGTGCATGGGATGAAAATACTGAGTTTGAACAAGGAATAAAGGCTAATATTTGAGGTAGGTGGTACCACCCTCACAGGTTATTCATATATCTGTTTCACAGTAAGATATTGTTTGCTGAGAAAAAAATTCACTGGCCACCTTTGTGGTTCTCCAGTAGAAAATCAGAGTTTACATTAGCCTGTTCCTCCTCACCCAAACTTTTCAAATCACAGGTGGAGAAAGGAGCTTCTCAGAGAGAACTTAGTGATGCTACATAGGCTGGCATGGCAAGACTAGTGTCCCTACCTGGAACTCTAGCAGGAAAAGAGTCTGGAGACCCTGCTCCAGCTCCTCCTTCTTCATCATCCTCCTCAAACTCCAAGTGTTCCTCTTCTCCAGGTGCTAAAATCTTCCTGTAAAACACAAGAAAGAAGAATGAGACAATCACTCACTCATCATCTGGCTTTCTACCCACAAGCCAGCATCTGAGTATAGAGCAGGGACAACAGGCTTTAATGTCATTTCATACTTTTTAACTTCTACCTGTACCTATAGACTCTGACCGAGATTGCAGGAGCTCAGACCAACAGAAAGCACAGTCTAAAACCAAGAGACAATACTGGCCATTTCAGAGAGGTAGGCATGTACCAAGTCCTGATTTTACCAAAAGCATACCCTTGATTTTTAGTGGTACCTCAACAAACAGAATAGAAATGTTCTTTTATTAACCAGCAAAGCAGTACAGGAAGTGGCTGGCTCTAGAAATTCTAGCCAGGTCCCAGGCTATGCTCCCTTTCAGATACGTATCTGTACATGAAGTGACCCAGTTCTCACTTACCTGAGTGGGACAGGCTGAACATCAAAGGGGAACTCCTTATTGTAAGTGAGGATATTCTTTAGGACTGCAGAAAGAGGGAAAAATAAGAACTCATACTCAAAAACCAGCATTAATTCTACTACTTTGCACACTTATGTCCATCCTCATGGCACCTTCACACCCAAATAATAACAATATTTAAAAACTAATCAGATCACACAAAAAGCACCACTGTTGCTCTCATATTTCAAACGCCAGCACAGCAGTGATCAAGGCTGCATTACTCTAACATTCAGACAGGTGAACTGCAACTCCAGCATGAAACCACCACACTCGCACAGACAGGGAAGATGAATGTGGCAATACCCAAAAGCATCATGAGAAAAAGCTACAGGCCCTGGGGTGATGGTAGCAATCTTTGGTGGCTATTGAAACGTGGTGTGTGGTGTTACTGGCATCAGCTCCAAACAGCTCCATGTTACTGGCATCAGCTCCAAACAGACTGAAGTCTCCAGAATTGACACACTTCAGCACACGTGTAGGTTGCACATTCAGGCAGCCATCATGGGAGACCAAGCATGCTGGTAACACAAAGCTTTGGTGAGATTTCCTAATTCTTCATTTCATGTGTTTTGGGATTTTTGTTTGGTGGTGGTGGTGGTTTTGTTTGTTTCTTATCTGCCCTCAGATGCCTGGGCAGATTGGCAAAATTCAGAAGAGATACAGTGCAATATCTGAGCACCAAGGCCCATAGACACCAGCTATACCTCCAGCATTCTGTGGAGAAAAGCTTTGCCATTTTTATTGGAAACTTGACTCAAGTTTTAGTAATCAAGACTTTAGCTGTTATTTCCAAACACATTTATCAGTAAAAGCAAAACTTCCAAAAGCACATGAATGAAACAAGTATTTCATGATGACTAAAGGGCCTAAAAATTTACAAGAGAACACCTGCTGGGAGAGGCACTCTCCTACCAGACAATGAGTATTCCAGACTGGGTAGGGAGAGAGGAAGAAAACGTGATTCCTCTCCCAGAGCCTTACTTTGTAATATGCCCTCTCGGAGCACAGGAAATCTCCCCCTAGGACTACTGAATGAGAACAAAACTCTTTTCAAACAAGGTTAAGATTACACAAATACCAAGAGGTAATCAAATACCAGTTATGTTTAAGGAACCACTACCAGGCCCCTCTGCCTGTGCTACAACTCAGCCAGTGGTGGAGAGTTTCCCTGTGTGTCTTCACATTCACATGACCAAGCATGGGCTCCAGCATTAGCTTACCAGACACCATCTGAATGCTTTAAGAATAAAGTATCCCTCAGGGAAACTATAAAGAGCAATAAAAGTCTTTCCAGTCTTTACTCACACTGATTTTTTTTTTTTCCTGATTTCTGTACTCCTACATGAGAGGTTAAGTACTGCCTGATTCCAGCCAGACACAATACATAGGAAGGTTTAAGCTGCCTTCAGTCAGCACTAACAGACAAAACTGATGCCATGTCTGTCTCTCTAAAGCCTCTAAAGGATCGGTAATGCAGATCTCAACATGAATCTTAAGAATCACAGCCACTTCCCAACAGAAAAGAAGTTGATCAATACCAGACAGTCACCTTCCAGCACTGCTGAGGTTCAGGAAAAGAAGGGGATTTTTATCACACTCAGAATTTCCCAGCTCTCAGAGAGCTACATCACACCAGAGACAGAAAGTGAAACTGTTCCAGGCAGAAAAATTCCAGTGAAGTGAGATCTCTTAGAGATCACAGACACATTATACAGAAGAGACAGAAGTCACAGCAGCTCTCCTCCCATCTTTCAAAGTCTGGTAAGTAGCAGATTCCTCTCTTCGTGGTAACCTGTTCCTCTCACTACACGAATGGACAGTCCCTGAAAAAACCCTTATAGCAATACATTGCAGACATCACTAGAGGGCACAAAATGCTCCACTGCCAGGAGCGCAGGCAAGAGGCAAACAGTTTAACAGTGCCTGAACTGCTGGTGCTGCCCGAGGCCAGGCTAAGCACACACCCTCCTGCCTCAGAGCCACGCACAGAGGCACTGGGTGGACACCAGACCTGCCCACAGGAGCTGCTTTCAGACACACTGATCGTGTTGGGAACAAAGGCCAGGCTGAACGTTCAGCTCAGACACAGAATCTCATGCCTTTTGGTGTAGAAAGCTGTGGCTCAAGTTTTTAAAAAGCTTTTGACTCTGTCTCATCACCAATAGCAAATAATTTTGCAAAGTAATAACACAGCAATTTACTGAAGTGCTCCTTTAAACATCATCAGGATAAGCTGCAGACCTACCACACTCAGCCTGGTGAAATATTTATTCAGTCACTAAAAAAAAAAAAAAAGGCTAGTCAATAAAAGTCTGAGGAAAAGAAAAATCCTCTTTCCATCTACCACAAGTATGAGTTTCAGTTGATTCAAGTAAAAATAACCAGATCACAGGAAAAAAAAATAGGCTACAACAAACAGGAATCTCCCTTGTAATACCATGTAAGACATCAAAGCTTTAAAAGGTTGGTTTGGGCTTTTTTTGGTGTCTGTTTCATTTTCAAAAACACAAATCACCTCTGGGAGAAAGAGTCCTTCCCCTCTGTAAAGGCTGCTGCTTGAGAACATGATTCACAGAAAGTTCTCCACGTGTGAGGCAGACTAATGGGCTGATCACAGCATCACGGCCTCCATCCATCTGTGCTGCTTTTCCAACTTAAGTCTTTTAAAAAGTACTGTTCTGCAGGCTGTTGTGCAGAAGCTGCCTTTTGTTTGTTTGTTTTGTGGTGTTGGACAATACTACGTTGATTTTATAAGCAGATGGCACTTTAGACTTCAGAAGAAATTGTCAACATGAGCCATAAGACCAGGACTTGGTAAAGACCACTATCCATTTAGATTTTTTGTGGCAGTGATTTTTTTGTGATACCTGAACTGATTTTTAGATTTTAGACAACATAAAATAATTCAGATACCAGGCTCCCCAGTACAATCCAGTATCTACTTGTCTTACAGTACACATACACTGAGTTTGACACTAGTTGCTTGGTGGCTAGAATTATCACCCAGGAACACAGGCACAAGGGATGCCCCAGGCCATCCATTTGTACTGTGTATTCTAACACGGGTATAAGCTCCCACAAAGAAAAGGACTTGTGAGATCCAGTATGCTAACGATGACCTCACTCAGGGCAGCCTCAAAAGAACTATTTGTATGTATGGACCCTTCTGTAACATTATTGTAGCACAAATAATTCAGTGACAAATCCTATAAATAAACAAAAGTAGCCAACTGGTTCACTTCCTAAGCTTCATGAAACGTCAGCTTAAGTAGAAAAAGTTAGAACTTGACAACACAAGGTTAAGAAAAAAAAAAGAGTAATCTAAGAGCCCTGGTTGTTATAACAACACCAAAACCAAATTTCTCAGCCATTTTGACAGTTTCAGGCACAAAAGTAATTAAAACAAGCCAAATTGTGTGAATAGCTGTTTTGTGTGAATAGCTGTTTTTGTTCCACCCTAACAGAATGGCTTGACCTAACAAAAGAATCACTTATTTGCACTTCCAGCACAGATTTTTTTAGCTTTTTCTGGTGGAATGCAAAATAAAATTGACAACACACACATTAAAACACTTCATGGTGTATTTTATGAAATGGCTGGTGTTTGCCTGATTAAGATTTACTCTATTCAAGATACACCTAAAAACCACAAAACAAAGGCACAATTCAGAAAGAAAAAGGCCAGAAGACTCAAGTCAAAGAGCAGCAGTAAGAACATCAATGTTCAATTGTTGTTGTAAAGGCACCCGTTCTCCTCCAAGGAAAATAACTCTGTGTATTTGAAAACTGATGGCCACACACTATTCCTCAGTTTTAATAGAGTTGCTTGTTGTATGAGGTGTTGGCTGAATGCACTTCACACTGCTACATTTTTTTTGACAGCTAAAAAAATCCATTTTCTGATGGAGGGCAAGATAAGCAATAGGACTGTTGCACCATAATTGAAATTTTAGTCAAGATTCCCCTCCCTCTCCCATCATTCAGTCACTCAAAGGGCATTTGCACAATGGAGTCTAAAACGCAAAGTCATTAAATGATTACAACATTTTAAATACTTTGTAAACAGAGAGCAGCAGTATCTATGCAAAATAATCCCAAATCAGAGGATTCAGAGGCCAGACATGCAAGATGTAGTCTGAGAGAGACCGAATGTTCCAACACACAGTTAAACCCTTTCCCGAGTTATGATCTTCACAGACTTGGTGATCTTGTAACACACCTTCACTTACCATTTTCAGGAAACAGTTTAAAAGCATTTGGAACTCTATGTTTTTGTAGAGGTGTTAGGAAGCTCAGTTCAATGCCCCACTTCTTGACAAGCTTCCCTGTAGGATCCTATGCAGAGAAGCTCAGACTAATCATGAAGGGGAAACACTTTGCTGCCCATCATGTTTATCCCCAACATAACCCTTAATGACACAACTGTGTCATAAGCAAAATATAACCAACTTCTGTCAGCATGAAAGAAGCTCTTCCACAGCTGCTGTTCCCCAAGAACTGCAGGATAATATTGGTTAGATATGGAAGTTCTGATCATAAGGATGCTTTGAGAACAAAGCAGCCAGTGTTACAGGAAGGAAAATGAAGCCGATAAATAGATACTTCCTACAAGAAAAAGTTATTTCTGGATTGACATACCAAGACCGACCCAAGATCAGTTGGGAAGAAACAACATCACACAAAACCCTTCAAAGACTGACTCACATCCTCACTTTGACTCCTAACTTCATTAGTCTGGTAGCATTACAGTGGGAGGTGACAGGTGATTGGCTACCAGGAGCACAAGTTAAATATTTTCAGAAATAAAAATAAATTTCATGTTGCAAGGAGGAAGAACCACAAAGTCTTGAAATTCAGTTCAAATAGGAAAAGTGCAGGGAAACTATATAATGTACTACTGGATAGCTTAACATACTGTTTTGTGCAAAAAATTAGCAGCATCCAAATTAGTTATTTGAAAATGAAGGTGAATATATTATCTGAAACAGTCAAATTACTATACTTTGAAGTTACCCACATTACATTCCTTAAAACACATCAGTTTTTGTCTACATGGTAGCAGACATTTGGAAGAACCACCTAAAAACAGCATCACTGTCAAACCACGCTATGGTCAGTCAGTATTCATGGTGCTGTCATGTTTTCCACTGTCATGATAAATGTCACTCACTTAAAATACAAAGATATTACTTACTTGGTTCCAACTTCTTCAGATCCTCAAGCTTAAACTCATCCTGTGATTGGGTGGACTAGGACATTACAAAGAAAGAGTTAGATCTTAGGATGTACCTTCCTCTCAGGCAGAGCTACCAAAACTTAGAATAAGCATGCAAGGTTCCTTTGTTCAAGTGTGCCAGATTACTTCAAAGCTACATCCCAAAGAACTCAAACAAAATCTCCCCAACAAAGTGTAGGTTTCACAGGTGAGGCAGAAAGGATGTTACTTCTCATTTACTGAGAACAAACTTAACCCATGTTCCAAGCTCTAACACAAGATAAATATTTTTAAAGCACCTAGTTGCAAATTCTTACTTACTACACACAGGAACATTCACAGTTCAACACTGAAACATGGGCAGAAATTACAGTATACAGGATGAGCCTGACAAAATTCAGTTAAGAGCTCACTGCAAATGGAAAAGGAATTACCAATTCTCCTTTCTCCAACTCTGATGATGCATTTTCCTTGTCTGTCTGTAGCATTTACATGTCTGGTTCTCAGTAAGCCTACCTGACTCACTAACTCAACAGAAGAGTTTTTAATTTTTTATTCTGAGGTAGCTCACCAATGGTTTGGTAAGCTGAACTAGCTTATTCTGAGACAACAAGTGGCAGAGCTGGGGTAAAAATAAGTGGTGCAAAGATGAGGATTGACATTGGACATCCTCTTTTAGGTGGTCTCTTAGATCAGGTCTTACCTACTATGTCACTGCACCCTTGGCAACTCTTAAGATTGCCCATTGTTTCCAGCATTTAAGGCTCAATGGGTTTTTTTTCTTTATTTTGTCACAGAGTGATTAGGGACCTCCTGCAAGTCTATATAAGGACAGTAAAGCAGCTATACCCTTCCTGTAAGGGGCATGGGAAAAGATGACCACACTGACTACTTGTTTTAACCTCTGCCAAGAAACCATAACCAAAGTGCAGCAAATAAAGCCCTTCCCAAAGCAAAGTGGATGAGGAGTTCTAGTAGCCTCACGTGACGTTAGAAAATCTTTGAGTTACTGCTGAGGAATTAACAGCAATGAAGGCTGTTCTTGCACAACATCATCTCAGGTTGGCAGGTTATGACATGGCTGCATCTTCAGCTGTTGCTCTGAGACATGTCCCACAATGCAACATGCCTGCCCTCATCAGTCACAGTGACTCAGGGCAAGAGCAACACTCCTCAGACACCTTAGCCCAAAATAGGTAGAGCTAACCAAGGAATTCTCCAAACACTGCACAGCCTAGAGACTGGCCAGCCTCACCTTGTTAGTCCAGTTCCAGCAGGCTGTATTCCAGCCTCTCAGGCAATTAAAGGCAGCACAGTGGGCCTGCTGCACCTTGAACAGCAACATGAAGTGCTCTGGAGTGCTGCTGTGAGTAACTTCATGCAAAATTTGCCTTCACCACTCTTTGCTTGCAAAGAGGTAATCCACTAACCCAAACTCCACTTGTATTGATTCATCCCTTCCCCATCCACAGTCTTTTAGAAATTTCTCTCACTTGCCTTTCATTTTGGGAATAAGATTGTGCTGAGAGAAAAAGATACTTGCCCCCATGACATGTACTTTTAGTACAGAAAAAAGTCCAAAGAGGAGTTTATAAATCACCGTTTTCCAACATTTTCCTACAGCACTGCCAGTTTTCATGACTGCTAAAAAGTAATTTTTATTCTACAAACACATTCTTCCTCATGGTTCATTATGATTTGTGAAGCAGCTGGGCAAGGGTCACTGAGGATCTTTTTACCCTCGCACACAAGTTAGGAAGACAAACTAAACAGTTCTGAAGGAGGAAAACAAGGTAAAGAACCAAAGATAAAATGTGCAGTTAAATTCCTGTACAAACCGTAATAGATGCTCATATACGCACTTTAAGTCTCTTTTAAGGCGGCCACCTGGGGCATCACATTGACAAAGTGGAAATTCTAAGTGCTCAAGGCTTTGTTCACTCTGTTTTCAGAAGTTGTAGCTATTTCTGAAGACACTTAAAAAAGTTACCTATTGCTAAAGGATGAAGTCACAGGAAAAAGAGCGATACCTGCAAAGCTGCACTTCTCAGTTCCAAGCATGTTGCAATTTTAGCTATGGTTTTCTGAAAGGGGAAAAAAAATAGTTTAGTACTGAAACTCTATTCTTCCAGATTCACATTTTTAAAGAATAAAAATACAAACAATTGCTTTTTCTTGCCAAGATTTCAGATCTATTATTCAGTACCAGATCATTCAGCATCACAAGCTTTTTTTATAAACAAGCAAGATTTTCTGAAACCACAATAGACAAAAGAGATATCTGCCACTTAATTCCCCTCCCACAGCCCAACAACACAGATGGGGGACATTCACTCTGCAGACACTGTAATAATGCCTATCACATCATAAACTGCTTATAAACTCAACTGCTCTCAGGTGATAGGGGGCTGAAAAAAAATAAATCCAAAGCAACCAGTGTATTAACTTTTGAGAACTTGAGTGGCTTGTTCTGATTTGCTCTTTTAGGAGCCATGCCCTACAGTTCCTCTATCAAGCTCACAATCCCAGCAAACAAAGCCCACCCTCTTCAGATGTTAAAGCAGCCCAGTATCAGCACTGAAAGAACACAGTTTGCTTTTGCAGGTTTTGGGGGGAGAGGAAGTATAGAGATGGATTATTTTACTAACTTTCTATTTTTGTGATTTTAAGAGATTTAAACTCCAAGTGAATAATGGAATATATTCTTCAATTCAAGCTTGTCAGCAATCTAAAATATCCCCAAGCATAACTGTGAGGTAATTTCTCATTTTCATTTAAAAATGTAGAAGAGAGGGAAGGGCTTCAAAACAGTTCATTGCAAGCAGTCTTACTTTGAAGACAGTATTAAGCTTTTAGGTCTCACAAAAGAGACACATTTGTTTCTGTTTGTTACTACCAGCTGAAAGGAGGAGTTTAGACTTCCATAACTCATATCAAGTGGACACAAGTGCCCAGTGTCTTTTACCTTGCCTGATCACCACAAGTTTATTCACTCACTAAAAGCTTTCAGTGAATTAAAACTCAGACTATCTGCAGAGATCAGGGCCAGATATAAATTCAAAATGCTCTGTGGAACATTTATAGGGCAAGAAAACCACCAAGGATGAAGCTACAAAGAAAAGCTGTTTATTTTCAAAGTAAGTTTTCCCCTCAGAAGGAAGATTAAAGTTGAAATACGCACCTGTAACTCATTCTCTCCTTTTAAATCAGGCAGTATAAAAAGCGATCCCCCATGAGCTCAATGCAAGGGGAGGAAAAGATTTCCTAGAGCAGAACTCTAGCATCAAAGAACTTCAAGAGTATGGCAAGTTATGCAGTGTCAGTCAAAAGCCAAAAAGGAGGATTATATTTTTAGGACTCCAAGAGGTTGGTAGCAGCACATTAAAAACTAGGCATGCTTTCACAGGTACCTTCCTCTGTAATCTGCCCTGAGAAATGTCACAACTGCAAAGAGATGTCACAACTCCTCCTCAATCAGCTCCTGAGCCACCACTAGTTTCAATAGGCTGGGCTAAAAGCTAAAGGACTCCAGTTTCAGTTCACGTTACGGCACACTGAAAGTTGAAACAGTTCAGGAGCTGAATCATAAGCAGATCAAACATCAATACCTCAAGGGCAGAGCCAACAGCTGGAGCATGCAAAAGCCTCAGACACCTGATTTTCATCTGCCACTACAGGCTCATCAAAGCTTTCAAAGCCATTTCTCCCCAGCTGGCATCTCCTCTTGCCTTAAACATTCTCTTACAATGTGGCATCAGGCCAGACCTTACTTTCTCATAGTTTTTATTACTGTCCATTGCATGGAGCACTTTCAAAAAATTTAGTTCTCCTGAGCAGCACCCAGGAAAGCAGCAAGTGCTTAACACAGGACACAGTTTTCTCTCTGCTGAGGATGCAGCACGTGCAGCAGTGTGCTTTGGGGATTTCAGCATAGAGCAACATGACCTTACGCTTACGTACAACATGGCAGAGAAAAGAATAGTAACAGCTTCAATTCTGTGGAGGTTCACTTTGCAGTCTAGGGTTAGTCAACAAATTCCCACTTCACCAAAATAAATTTTGCTACATAACAGAGACCCATGACTGGATCTCCAGCATAGCTTGTAAAAACAGATATTTTGAAAAAGAAAGGAGCACATGCAGTCCTGGATTCATTTTGAGACTCAGACCCACACTGCACACATGGGTGTTGTGGATTTATTTACATGTACTTTCAGGCTGGATGGGAGGACACCAGGCAGTACTACAGAAGCAGATTCTCAGTCCCTATAATTAGAACACACTACATCCACCTAATCAGCTGCAATGTAACAAAAGGAATTCCTTTTCATATTTGAGAACATCTGGAAAGATACATTTGCAAAGGTAGATTCTTAAAGAGGAAGGTGTGAAGTAATGGGTAAAAGAAAAGAATCCAGAGGCTCCCTAGGGAAGGGAGGGGAATCTCTGAGGTTTGACTACAGCTCTAACATTTGCAAAAATTCAGCTGTTCCAATGGTTTGGGTGTTGACAGCTGAGTAAAAAGCATGCCCATGCTGTGTTAGATCACAACCCCTCCAACTACACAACAGAAAGAGGGCTACAAGCTTGCAAGGTGCCAGCACACAGTCTCTGTGCCCCACCACAGAACAGATTTTCACGCGGCTCTTCCCCTCCTAGTCTCTCGTGCAGAGCATTAAGCCCACACCATAAAGGAGGTCTCAGAAGCACTGTTCAACCCGTCTCCTTTGTCAATTCACCAATAAGTTCAGCAACACCACTATTCCCTATCCTGCAGATTCATAACTGTGTGTTCTGCAAACTGCCTGAACTAGGAACCTCCTAACAGAACAGAGTAATACAAAAATGTGTGTCCTCCAGCTCCTGGGGGCTGAAGGGCAATAATGGCTCTAGAAATGGATTAATTTAAGAGAGTCTGGGAGTCTTAAAATAGTAAAGAATAGGTTTTATATGGAATCTATTGAAATATGGCAAGCTCCCAGCAGGCATTATTCATAACTATTTTTTTAAGGGACCACACCCAACCCAAAACTTAAAAATGCAGCTAAACACTGCTATAATTTTCAGCTGCAACTATCCCATGCAAAGGCTCCTTTTTGCAGCAAGAAAAACATTCTGCATCTCATTAGAAAGACTGAAGCCATAATTAACTTTGCTAGTTTAAAATAGTTAAGAATCAGTTATGTGTAAACTCGTGATTAGAATGGGAAAAAAATCAGTTGGTGTTGTAGTCAAGGTTTCTTCAGTGTAGTTGTGTGAGTAATGACTCTGCTAACTGTAATGCAGTCAAAGATGTTTGCATAAATACAGAGCCAGAGCAGAGTTTGGCTTTAACAAGAGTTCTAGGCTGTTAGAAGACCAGTAGTTTAATGAATCACACTAAGACTGTTCAACAGTGCTCTTATTTCAGCAAGTTATCATTGCATAAAAAGCACAGTTTTCTAATACTGAAGAGAACTCAGCCTAGCACAAAAACAGTCACACGAGAAGCAACAACTGCGGTTGGAAGAGGGCTTTAAAGGTCACATTTATTGCAAAGAGAACTGGGTGAGAGTAACTGTAGCTGGAGGCAAGCTGACAACCACAGCCAAACCTAACTGGAACAATTCGTGTCACAAAACACAGTGGCTGATCATGAATGAAGACAGGATTTTTAGAGAATGAAGGTAAAAAAATGAACAGCAAGATTTAAACATTAAGACTGAAGTAAATTCACCATTAACTGTATCTGTTAATATTCCATACATGCAGTTTCTAGGTGATGAAATTGTTGCACAACCTCCTTACAGCTGTTGAAGGGTGATTAAATGCAATGATTTTCTGTTTATGGTATCTCCAGAGAAATTCTTCAATAAAATTCACAATTACTAATGAAGATTCTAGCACTGCCAATTATCCAAGTCAAGACAGAGCCTTCCCTAAGGACTAGAACTCCAGAATTATGTCCAGCAATAGCTATAAGATGACAACCCCTCAGAAGTTAAAAATACAGGAATGAAGAGCAAAATCTGAAGATCAGTCTGCTCTATCAAGCAAGTAGCATACAGCGTTTCAAAAGAGACTGAATTCAGATCAAGAGCAAAAAGGCAAGACATGACTATTTAAAGTCTGAATTCCATAAATAATACATTTATTATAAGAAACATGATAACTGGCTCACAGTATGCCTAGGAAAGAAATTGGTGGTATCTGTCAAGTGTTTTTAGATTAACAGATTGTATGGTTGCAGTAACAAGTAACACAGCATCAATTACGATGTGGTCATATCTGCACTGTAACACCACCTGTGATACATGAAATAAACACAAACGTGGTAAAAGTTCAACCACACAAATAGGGCTGAGAATTTGAACTTTGTCTTGTCCCTTTCCTGTAGCTGTAAAGTGAGTAGCTTTCCCTCTGTACAGAGGAATTGCTACTGAAATCCACCTACCCCACAGAGTACATCAAGTAAGAAACAATGACAGCATCACAGTAAATTTCAGCAGTATGTATGGTCCTTTGGAAAACAGCTAACTGGAAATCTACACAAAAACTGGAATGAGGGTAGATCAAGCAACTGGAAATCATAATGAGCTTTACAGCCTTTCAGTCTATATAGTTCTGCACACAGCCTTGGCCAGTGATATCAGATAAGCAATCCCTGAAGTTTTCACACTCCTCTATATTAAAAAAATAAAGAGGTGGCTCCTATACAACATGCAGAACCTTAGAAAGTCTAGATAACAGGGAAAGAGGCTTTTTGGAACCACAAGGAAATACTATGCTTGTGGATGCCTTGGGGAGGAGCAGAATTGAGTAAAAGTAGCTGCTTTGCTAGCTGACTTTCTAAAGGGCTGCGAGAAAGAAGATACACTTCTGCTTAACCAAACCCAGCAGTATGCTAAACTCCACCCCCACTTGCCATGTGAATGATATTAGCAATGATAGTAATTGGTCATGATCATTAAATGATACACTGGCTGAGTTCTCCCAGAAAGAGGGAAGACCAAGAAGCAAGGAGGTTTACATCAAACTAAAAGATTTTGCTGTAAAGGGTTTTAAGTGCGTCTTTCAAAGAACGAGCAAGACTCTTTATTTTTGTTGTGACTAGCATTCCTTGTGGTAGAGGTGGGAGAGTGTTCTTTCAACAAAATGTTGGGGAATTGGGCTGTACGTGTGTCTAATGAAATAGTTGTTGCCATTTGATAACCAGACTCAAAGTTTCAGTGCATCAGCCACTTACTGATCTGAAAAAAACAGCAAATGACATAAATGCAAACCCCTTTTATAAATTATATCAGCTTTAGAAATGTGTATCGCTCTGCAAGGATTTAAAACCACCACTCCTTGCTTTTTTTTTTTGTCAGAAGACTGTTGCCTTAAGACATGATTGCAGTTGTGCATCTAACATCTGAGGTCAGTTATCTCCACTTCCTGAGCCCCCCAGGCCTTCCCTCATGGCTGACCTCATTCACTTCCACAGTCTGGTCCAAGGTCCTTTTCATAAGACTCAGGGAACATCTGGAAGCAAAGCCCTGTGCAATTCTGTTTCCCATACTCACAGGAGATGATGTCTCCAGAAGTGAGATTAACAACTTCATGAAGTAACTACATTTTCAAAAGTCTCTACAGAGGGGAAAGATGCAGCAAAGATAATAGCTGAGAATGATGGAGAAAGCTACCAGCAAGGGATAGAGAGGAGAGCAATCAAGGGGAAACAGCTGTCCACCCTTAACAAGACTCTCAAGGCTTACAGCTCAGGAAAAGTGGACCAAATCCTTCTCCAAGACTACAACTCAGTTTAAAACAATCTTGAAATTTACCACCTTCTTTGCAGATTGTAAACAGAACATGGAAGACCAGCTCGTTGTTTTTCTTATTGGTAGACATCAAGGAAACCCTTACAAACCTCTGTCAGACTCTATGTAAAGGTGTGTTTCTTTGTATGAATTTCTTTAAACACATCAAGTTCACCACAGATTTCTGCAGCCAGGAACTATTTTCAGGATTAACATTTGCAAGCACAGATTCTATTACTCTAGCACTCTACTACCATAAGTGAGATTCTGAGCTAGCAAATGTCAATTTCCTGGTATGAGCATCACTCAAACAAGTGATCTTATGACAGGGAAATTTGGAAATACAAGTCTCTGGTACTCCTAAGGAAAGCATGCCTTTATAGGAGACAAGAAAATTTAAGAGGCCCTCATGTCTCAAAAGATTTTATTTTGCAGTAAATGCTGGAGCATATGAGACTTCAGCTAGTACTGTACACTTAAATCCAATCACAGAACTGCAGTAGTATGTTGCTGAGAGGAGAAACAGCCTTTTCAACTGAGAGTAGGGGGGGAGAAATAAAGTAATTTCAGTATTTTGAAAGATTATAAGCAAGTGATGTTCTAAGAGGCTGCTAGGGAGTATTCTGCCAGGACCTTTCCCAGTCAGGTGTTACATGTTAAGCTAACATCCCCCTCACACACCGTGGATGTCTGCAATCCAAGACATTTTGTATTTAGACCTCACGACATAAATTGTGCTAATGTTGAATAAGCAAGTTATCAAACATCACCCAAAAAAAGAAACACCCAGGTTATGAAGGACTCTGGCCAGCAGGCATGACATTCAATACTACACAGCAGAGCATCTGTCACATCTAATGACAGCAACTATTTCAGCTGCGCTGGGCTCTGTTTCTGTTTGTGCATATTGAGGGAGGAAAAAAGGTCTCACAAGGCTCTGGCCTTCAAGATAAAAAAACATAACACACATCAACATCTCTGAGTCAAGCTCCTTGACTGAGCAAACAGCAATGCTCACCTTTTGATCTTCTGTGAATTCCGAGTTGTTGTGCTGAGACTGTGCCTCTTTTTGCAGGTGCCTTGCTAATCTGGATGGGGGAAAAGAAAACTATAGAGTGGCAACACAACAAAGACACACATTTCCTTCCCAGCTCCAGAAAATGCATCAGCCAAAAGGTCCACAGACTGCTGTTCCAAATACTTTTTGCTATTTTTTGGGGTTGGTTTTTTTTTTTTTTAAACATAGCCATGGTAGAACATATTTTAAAAAAACCTAGAAGGTGGATAAAATGTGCAACCACATTAGGCAGGAAAGACTACACATATAATGCATCATGAAAGGAGAACAGGTAAGAAGGTCCTTCTAGCCAACAGCCTATTTTATAAGCACTGACCTTTTTCCTCTCACAATCCCCTCCTTTCATAACAAGAAACCATAGCCCCTCTGAAGACCCACTGTGGTACAATCCCACATGTATTTCACAGGGATAGTCTGAGGCAAGTCAGATTGCCAGGGTGGGAGCACCCTGGGCAGTGGCACGTGCTCTCCTAGCACAGGAAGCCAGGCACAGGGCAGCTTGGCCCAGGCTGCCAAGGTGGATCAGCTCACATTTGTGCCTGTCAGCATCCCAGGCAGAGCAGAGACCCCACCCCTTGTCACTACAGAGGCAGGAGTACCAAGGCGTTTGGGAAGTAACAGTAAGCGAAGGGCTTGAGAAAGCGAAAGGAAGCTGGAGGGAAGTTATGGGAAGAGTTACAGTTTCCGTCCGGGGAGGAAGGCAAACACTAAACAAGCAAAACCTCTGGGCGATTGTTGCCATTCCCTGCAAATAATTTTTTTTACAAGCAGAGCAGGAGGAAGGACGGGGGTTGAGGGGAAACCCAGGGACAGCAGCGGTACCCACGACATTGTAATACTCTTCTACTTGGAACATCCAAGTTTGCACTGTTAAAGGGATTCTGCTTCTCTCCACCACTGCAAGGGCATTAGCTTGGGTTTGGGGGAGAGGTTAAAATGCACACAACCAAGATGCACACAGCAGAACAGAACAGATTATCATCAAGGCCTGTGGCAGAAACAAAAATCAGAACTAATTTCTTTGGTTTTCCTCAAAATAAACTCTCTTAAAAAAACCCAGAAGGATTGAGGCCACTGTAGCTTTTAACTAGCACCAATGAAAACACAACCAAACAGGACAAGTAACTGCATGACTTGGTGGTGTTGCCTCCCTTCATGAATGGGGAAAGATGGCAGCTGAGAAAAGACAAAAAGCACAAACATGCCTGAACCCAAACATACATTCCTTCCTTACTGCCCTGCCATATGATACACAGGACACAGAGAAAGGGCATTAAAAGTAATGATCTAAGAAGACATCACCATAGCAGCAATATGCCACCCACAAGAGGCAGCGTCACAGCATTAACATTTCTGCAAGCATCAATAACAAAACCCTCTTTCCATTTGTCACTAATACAAAAAAAAAAAAATCCACCCTAATCCAAATAAATGCATCTGGCATCCCACCTGAAGCTCATTCAAAGCTGGATTAGACAAAGTTCCACAGATGGGGACATTCAACAGGGAAGCCACTGCTGACAGCTAGAAGGGCTCCTGCGTGAGTAAGCACCTGAATGATGAAGGTCAAGCTTCCTGCACTTCCAGGTGTAACAAAGAACTGAGCAGATGGACACAGGAGGTAAATAACTGTTTTGCATCAGCAGCCATCAGGACTTAGACTTTCCAAATCTAGGCTTTCTCAGCATCAGCAAGCTCAGTGTAACCAGCTTCTCCCCAGGCTCCTGGTGTTGATCAGGATAGACTGTTGTCAGTGTTTGCAGCATCTCGACAACAGCAGCACCACACTTGTTCACCTCACCTCAGGATGCCATTGGAGAAAGCAACAGCAAAAACCCACAATGTGATGTCTCTCCAGAATTACAGGTTGGTATCTCATTCTGTGCTGCTTGTTTGCAACCTCTACCCTGCAGTTTGAAAGTGTTATTGATTCACCTGCTAAATCTACAAGCAGCAGATATACACACAGAAAAGGTTTTGCTCATCCCTAGGAAATACCTCCCTGTAATCCCCTGATCTTCTCTCTCCTTTCCTCTCAGTCCTGGAACCACAGAATTCATCTACTGAGGACTATTAAGTAGAAACTCACTGATAAGAGCAGCTTACAATACACTAGTACCCAAGAGGAGCTTTCTTACAAAGATATCACACTACTCCAAAGTCAGCGAGAGTCAGGCTGTGAAGATCACCTCAGTTCTCGTCTCCGACACAAGTGATGGGGAGGAAATAGTACTTTGACTCTCACACTGGATTGTCTGCAAACATTTAGCGACCTCACTTGTCAGTGAAGCATGTTCAAAAGAAAAAGCTCAAAGACTTCATTCTGAAGAAACATGATTATATGAAACTGGCTGCTGAGACTGCTAAGACAGTTTAAAGCATAAGGATCCTACTGGACTCCTTGCAGATGTCCACATAAAGGCAGTTAGTAAAAACATCTTTTACTTTTTGACAATTTCTTTTTTCATGCTGATACAGATCTGGAAGAGAATTTCTTTTCATCCCTGTGCCAAGATTTGTACAGTAACCGCTTGTCCTACTCAAAAGGCCATCAGCAAACTGCAGATAACTGAACTTGCATCATCCTGCCTGGTGAGTGAATGAAATGATGAGATTACAGCCTCTCACGAACACGCTGTCCATGGCCAGCAGACTGGTTACTCTGAATGGCAACTGAAGCGGTAGCCAGTGTGGTTACAGCCTATCCCATAACCTGAACAGTCCTGAACAGCGCTAGAAGATCCCTCAAGGAGCATTCCCTCAGCTGACTTTCTCTTGGGAACAAGTGCTAACCCTCTTGACGACTTCCAGAAAATTCACCATGGGAAAATTAGCCTGGAATACTCAGATCACAAGGAAGTCACTTTCATGCTCATGGTGCACGGAGCAGTAGGGGAGAGCATCTGACTAAAGCTACCAAGTGTGTTCCTAAGGATACCACCAGCGCCCTACAGCCATCACTCCCCTGCTGCCAGACGATTCAAGGATGGCACAGTCCCACCCAGTGCCAGCCCATGTGGCCTGGGGGTGCCAGGTTCCCCGCACTCCCACCACGGTTCCATCAGGAGCGGAACACACCAGCTTGTGACGAACCCTTTTCCACTCTGATGGGTTGGTTAGGGCTTTTTGTTGTTGTTAAGGTTGATGCTTCCTGCAGCCCACTTGCCAGGTCCACCCTTCCCCACGAGCGTGGTTGCGATGGGATGGGAGTATCCCGGACCACGGGTGCCCGGGAGGCTCCAGCAACTGGCGGCCCCCGCTCACAAAATCACGGACTGGTTTGGGTGGGAAGGGACCTTAAAGCCCATCCTGTTCCTTCCCCCTTGCCAGGGGCACCTCCCGCCAGCCGGGGCAGGGCAGGGGGGCCCCCGAGTCCAGGCGGCGGTCCCCTCACCCCCGGGGCCGCTCCCTCCCCACGGCGCCCCGCCCGGGGCCGCACTCACATCTGGTACTCGTCGATGGCCTCCACCAGCTGCCCCCAGGAGTCGAAGTCGGTGCCCTTCCTGAAGCTGGCGCCCCAGCGCTGCAGGAGGCTGCGGGCCGCCTCCGACATAGCCCCAGCGCTAGGGCACCATGCTCACCCCGCGCCGGGGCGCCGCCGCTCCCGCCAGCCCCGGCACCGCCCCGGGACACCCGACTGCGGCGGCGGCGCCTCCCTCCTTCCCTTCCCTTTCCCTCCCTCCCCTCCCTGCCTCCCGCACCGCCCAGCCGGGGAGGCGGCGCCATCGCTGCCGAGGCAGAGGGGCCCGCCCCGCTGCCCGCTATGGCGCCGGTCACGGGGCTCCCGCCCCGCCCTCCGCCCCGCCCCGCCCCGCCCCCGCGGCCGCTCCCGGCCCGGCCTCCGCTCCCGGCCCGCCCACAGGTGAGCCCAGGCCCCCCTCGGCGGCTCCGCGGCTGACCCGCTGTGCCGGGGGAGCCCCCAGAGCGGCGGGGGCTGCGGCCGGGAGGGGGCGGGATGGGGGCGGGCGGCCGCGGCGGGGCGATGCCGTCGGCTCTCGGCTGGCGCAGCCTGCGGGGGCGGGCGAGTGACGCGGGGCCGGGACGGGCCGGGAGGCCTGTGAGGGACCGACAGACCGACCCGGGCACTGTGAGGGACCGACAGACCGACCCGGGCACTGTGAGGGACCGACAGACCGACCGGGCCGGGGGAGGGACCGACAGACCGACCGGGCCGGGGGAGGGACCGACAGACCGACCCAGGGCCTGTGAGGGACCGACAGACCGACCCGGGCCCTGTGAGGGACTGACAGACCGACCCGGGCCCTGTGAGGGACTGACAGACCGACCCGGGCCGGGGGGTGACCGAGCGTGGGATACACCGCTGTGCAGGTAGGTGGGGATGTCTCGGTAGGGGCTGACACCATATGTCGTGATAGGTGCTGACATGATGAACAAGTCGCGATAGGCGCCAAAACTATTAAATAAGTGATAGGTACTGACACGATGAACGAGCCCCCTGCTCGGTCAGGAGGACTCGGACAGTGCCAGGGGGGCGCTGCTTGGCAGATCTCCTTGGTTTTTTTTTTTTTTTTTTTTTTCCAGTCAGGCTGCGGAGTGTTTTGTAAGGATGAACTTAAAAGGTTCCAAAAGAGCCATGAGGTGATGGGTGTCCCTGGGGGTCTCGAGTGCAGTGTCCTGCTGAGAGCACCGTCAGCTCCAAGGTCACCCTGAGGGGCTCAGGGCTTTGCCCAGTGAGGTCTTGAAAGCCTTTGGGAATGGGAGACCACTGAACTTGTTCCTCAGTCCTTCTGTCCTCCTCATGAAGGAGTTTCTCCTTTGATCCAGTACAGCCTTCCCGTGTTTCCACATGTGCTCATTCTGTTTCATCACTGCTGTGGTGAAGCTCATTGCAATGCTTGTGTTATGTTTGTTTGCTGAAATTGAGTGAAAGAAAAGTGGTGGTCGGTTTTACCCGTACTTTCCCAAAATTCCAGGTCTGTCACATGTTTTCAGTCAGGATTGCTTTGTGCTTCATCTGTACTGATGGCCCGGCAGTAAAATCTACTCACAGAGATTTCAGCCTCTTCTCCCAGGCAAATAGTGATAGGAGAAGAGGAATTGGCCTCAAGCTGTGCCAGCGGAGGTTTAAGTTGGACATCAGAAGGAGTTCCTTCACGTAAAGGCATGGACTGCCCAGGAAGGTGGTAGAGTCACCATCCCTGGAGGTGTTCAAGAAATGACTGGATGTGGCACTCCATGGTCTAGTTGACAGGGTAGTGTTTGGTCATAGGTTGGACTCCATGATCTCAGAGGTCTTTTCCAACCTAACTGATTCTGTGATTCTGAGATATTTCTCCATAATTTACAGGTATGCTCAGCCTTATGCAGGAGGTAACAAACATAGGGAAATTTTTACCAGGGAAGTATGTGCTCACATAAAGCAAAGTAGGTGATAGATGTTTGCCTAACTTTAAATAGTTGCCTCAAAAAGCATCTGTATTTTGAGAGAGTGAAATTCTCAAACTAAGCACACTGAAGACAAGGCATACCTAAGCTCATCATTTCAAGAATAAATCTCACTTCAAATGAATTTCATGCCTAATTGTTTACATTTGGAATATATCTTTATGAGTGGAGGAGCATGACATGTGTAGCACCTCAGTTGTACCTGTTCCTGCAGCTGTTCTTCCCTTCCCACACTTTAGATTTGGCATAAACAACCCTGCGGAGAGAAAATGACCCACTGGTTCCATCGCAACCCTTTGAAGGCTACAGCTCCTGTTTCGTTTAATTATTATGGGGTAGCTACCACTCCAGCTGCAACAAAGGTTTGCAAGTAAGTGTTCCTGTGACTAAGTTCACTCTTTTTGGAGGACATCCTTAAAAGCAGTGGTTACTCTTCAGTTTTTGTGCTGAAGATGTAGGCAGGGAGACAATAAGACATTGCTAACACTGAAATTTGGTTACAAAGAAGGAATTCTCCAGTTTTCAAGTCTCTGGGTGTATAGCAAGGCCAATTATAACAATGCCATGTCAAAAGACGAAGCACTCATTGTCTTTCTGATGACTGTGCATTCCTTTGCAAAGGGTCGCTTAATTTCCATGAGTGAATAAGGCCTTGACTGTTCTATTGTAGATAGGAATGTAGTGAAAAGAGATCTCAGCCTATTTTGCAGATCTATTCTTATCTCTTCATCTCACCCCATTTTAATGTTGAAGAATATTCCTGTTTTTTTCTTCCCTCCCCCTGCACCCAACCTCTTGGTAGCTAAAAGCAGTTATTTTGGTTTGTGTTATAACAGTAGTTTTAGTACTGGTTATCCATTGCTGTATGTCTAAAATGGATTGTGCTAAAGAGTCAATCATATGTATCTGCAGGAGAAAGGAAGATTTTTCTCTATTTATTGGCATCTTCCTCATAAAGTTCCTTTCCTGGCCTTCAGATAGCTAAATTGAATGCTTAGCTTCACCTTCTGAGCCAAAAGGGTGGTGCTGTACATGGGTAGGTACTTTCTTTGTGGTACATTTTGGAGTAGAATTTCCTAGGTTTGTTTTTTCCTTTATTTTTTTCTCCTCCATGCAGTGATTTGAGGTTATCTCGAACACGACTCTTGGAGCTGTTCACAGACTCGAGTTGTAATCCAGAAATGATGAAAAATGCAACTGACTTGTACTTCTCACTCCTGCAAGGTAGGAAGATTTATTAGCAGTACTACTGATACATCAACAGGTTTATCAGTTGAGTTTTAATGGCACTTCTCAGAATGGGTATTGTGCCGATCTTCTGTAAGGAAGCTTTGCACTTCTCAGCAAGGAGACTATCTTCATGGACTCTATGCTTGGTACCAGTCATGAGTACCTGCTGGGCCCTTTCTCCATGTTTCAGTGTGCTTTGTGACCCTGCCCTCCTGTCCTCCTGCTTCCTGCTGGAGGAGAAAATGTTTATTTGTCTCTTAGAAGGTGGTGAGTTGCTCCTTAAGTATGAGTTGAGTCTCTCAATCAGTTGAGAGGATTTGCTCTTCAGTGTAAGCTTCTGGTTTGTCTAACACCAGATCACAGACATATTGCCAGTTTACACTTCTACTGCTGCTTTTCTTAGATGTACATATAGGTACTCATTAGCACAGTACCTGCATTTTCAGTAGATGGCCACCTGTGATCACCCATTCCCTTGAAATCTTCCTCCTGCCAATATTTTGATAACTCCTCTCAGACAAGTTTCTTAGGACTGAGTTTTCTGGTATCAGCAGATTTATGGAAACTGATCTTTCATTGTGTGGGAAGTGAAGCAGCTCATGTTGGTTTAGTTCCCTCAGTCCCTGTGAGAGTATAAGCCAATGCCACATCTAGGTACAGGTAAGATAGGAGTCCATGTTACTGCAGTCCAGATTTGGAGAGTTTCTTTAGGAAAACATCATGCTTGGCCAGTAAAATCTTCTGCATGTGAAAGAAACAACTATTTTTCATCTTTATAAACATGTGACAGCACCTAAAACTGGAGTCCCAATGGCTGCTGTAGCAAGTTTTGAGTTCTTAAAGCCATGTTTGACCTGATCAGACCAAGGTCCTTCTTAACCTCCCTGAAAAATTCCTTGGGCCTGCATATGCTGGGATTTGAACGTCTCAGCATGGGCTTCATTCCACTGACTGCTGCTTTCTGAACTGCTGGACATAAAGAACCAATTTCCTGTAGCCCTGGAGATAAGAGAGATGATGACTAGGTGAGTCCAAGCCCTTTTCTCTCTCCCTGTTGACCAGGAAGCTTTTCCTGGAATTTCCTGATCACCATTATGATGGCCGGGACAGCCACTCACTCATCTCAAGCAGCCTCAGCCATTCTGTAGCTGGGTCAGTCCAACTCCTCACTAGTCACGATATGGGACACATAGACATCTGCAAGGTTTTCCTTGAGCAGTCAAGACTGAGTTGATTTGGTAGCCTGCTGGGCAAGGAGTTTCTTGTATTAGCCAGTTTGTTTTTTCTATATCTTGTTATCAAGATACTGAAAAACCTCAGGAAGTAACACAGATTTTCAATGCAGAAAGAAACATTCTTTTATCTGTATCTGTATTCTTATTGATACCCCTCCTTCATTCCTTGTGTCTGTTTCTTACTTTGAAATTGCCTTTTGTTCCATAGGTTTTATCCTTTCATTGGATGACTCTTCCCAAGAGTGCAAGTTGAGATATATTCAGAATTTCAAGTGGACAGACACGTTACAAGGGCAAGTTCCAAGGTACATGTACTTCTATGAGTACAGGGCGTTCAGCTATTGTCTGCTGCTCTGTGACAGATGTGCATGTGTGCCAACACAGGCCTGAAGAAAAGCTGAGAAGTGTAGCAAAGTGTTGGCCACAAAGTAGTTTCCAAAATCATGTTTCTTTGTGGTAACTGTCTTACTGTGTTAAGTGTTCTGAAGTGTGTGTGGCCTTTAGGTAAAGGTGTGGTATTGCCCAATAATGGTGGAAGGATCCACTGAGTCTTAGTTGATCGACAAACTGAATCTGCAGTTACCTAGAGTAGTACCAAGAAGAACCTTGAAGGTATTGGTGAATTAAATATGGTAAAGTAGTTTACTGCAATTTAAAACTTCTTCATTTGGCACTATTGCCTGAGCAGCAACTTCTCCATGTTTTGACGTACCAATGTTGCTGAAGATCTGACTTTGTTCTTGTCCTCTGCAACGCCTGGTACGTATACTCCTGGTTCAAACAAATCTTCTGTTTTGAGTAGGAGCATAGATCTGTAACCTTCTGGATTGTTCAGTTGTCTCTTGCTAGTGTAGGTAATTGTGTTGTATAGCCACGCCTACAAATTTGTCAGGCTTTAGCTACAAGTGCTTGACTTCCTCAAACCTTTTATTCCCCTTGGAAGAAAACTGTTGATTAGGACTTTCTTCTAATTTTCTCACGGTCACACACACTTGTACTTGAGCCAGCTTTATTCTTCCCACTCCCACACCTTTCTTTTTAAAAGCTTTACTAGTTCCTAAGCCATACTGAGCTTGGGATTACAGTTCAGTCTTCTAAAAGATCGTGTTTTTAGTTTCTGAAATGTCCTGCTATTTGCACATGTTGTTTGTCTGCAGTTATATAAATATTCACAATGACATTTGAGATGTAATAGACTGACTTATTAACTTAGCAGTACAACTTTAAAGTGGACATTCCAGAGCAAGGCTTTCCACAAAATGTGCAATTAAAAAAAAAAAAAAAAAAAAGACATGGAAAAATGTCAGCCACACCCAAAGCTAAACAAATCTCAAGTTACAGTTTTAAAATAAATGTTCCCAAAAGGGAAGGGTGGGCATCTGAATGTGGGAGATTCTAATTATGAGCTCTTAAAGGGAGTAAGTAAAAATATCAAGGTCTCTTCTAGGCAGTTCAGCAAGTGGGACGTTCTGAATTGGAAATCATTGACATCTTAAATGAAAAATGTTTTATGGAGAGAAATGTTGACTTATGCTACAAGGATTATCAACAGATAATCAGCTTGTCAGGGCAAAATTGAAAGCATTAAGTTGTTTGGGGTTTTATTGTCTTTCTTTAGTGCCCAGCAGGATGCAGTGTTTGAACTGGTTTCTATGGGATTTAATGTAGCTCTGTGGTACACAAAATATGCATCGAGACTTGCTGGAAAAGAAGAGTAAGTGTTTTTCTTTTCTTAGTAATTCTATTGCACCACTATTCCACCAAAGATTTAGTAGGTTCTGGGTTTTGACTGCTGTAGTGCATGTCCAGCTGAGAGAGCAGGAGTTGAAGGAGGTGGTTGGCCTTCGCTCATGTGCTGTAATGTCCAAGTGCACTTCAGTCCCTTGTTGCATCTGTGAGCCAAGTGCACTAATACCGTGTGGCTGTGATATAGAGAAAGTGTCAGTTGTGAATAAACACTTCATTAACCCTGCTCTAAATGTCTGGGTACAAAATCGAGATTCTCAAAATCACAGCTCTGCTGAGTTTCAGTCCTACAGATTTCTAAATCTTTGGCTTTTAACACTGAGTTGCCTTTTACTTGAAAGTCATTAAAAAGTCTTATGTTTCTTTTTTCAAGCAAGTTCTATTTGATTATTTAATGATTGGACACTGTAAGAAATTTTTTTAGCATGAGGGTAGCACAGCAGTGGGACAGGTCACTTAGAGAATTAGTGGCCTCTTGGTTCTTGAAGGATTTAAGATCCATCTAGACAAAGCCATAACTGACCTGATCTTCTGTTGTTGATAGTTGTGCCCCAAAGCAGGAGGTGGGATTAAATGACACCTGGAGGCCCTTTCTAAGTCACATTTCATTGACTTATTCTATGTTCTTAGTATAACAGAAGATGAAGCAAAGGACGTTCACAGAAGCCTGAAGATAGCAGCTGGGATTTTTAAACACCTGAAGGTAGAAAAACTCTTTGCTATCTGTTCTTCAAGGTGTCTCCAAATACTTGACTTTTTGTCTTAGAAAACCCTTTGTTTTTCTGATGAGGTTGCAGAATACACAAGTACCTCAGACTACCTGAATGATAGAGGAAAGAGAAGGGTATTAATATGTTGTGCTGCCACTCAATCCCTGGTACTCGTTCCCAGTGGCAGCAGAGGAGTAATTTGTCTGTCTGCCCAGTGTAACGTGCAACAGTCCAGCCACCTGTCTTGGGACCTTCACTCAGTGTCCCATCCATGTAGGAATAAGGCACTTGATTTGCACTGGCAGCAGTGGTATTACGCCTGAACTAACTCTGAGACTTGCTTTGTATTTAGGAAAGTCACATTCCAAAGTTGATTACACCTGTAGAAAAGGGAAGGGATCTAGAAGCTCGACTTATAGACTCCTACATCATACAGTGCCAAGCTGAAGCTCAAGAAGGTATCTTCAATTATACGTTTGTTGAGCATGGGAAATGACAGTTTTGTGGATCACTTGATATTTTGTGAACTCTGCTTGGCAGCAAGGAAATGTTTTCTTTATTCTCCTGAAGTACTGTGGTTTAGTAGGGCACGTTGCTTTTGAAGAAACTTAAGTTACAGTTACAAAAGGAAAATGCCAAAAATCAGTCTGATATTACAAATATAATAAGGAATATCTTCCACTTTGGAAGAACTTGCATTCCTCCCTTCTTTTTTTCTTTTCATTCAACCTTTTCACCCATTCCTTTACTTTAAAATATTGGCAGCTTCTGTTTATTAGCTAGTCTTAAGGCTAACATTCCTTCTGTTTTTCTATTAAATTGGAATAATTCTATCCAAGAAACAATCTGTCTTTATTCTGCAGTTTGCTTGACTGCATAACATTTATTTTCCACTCATGCAGGGGTTTAAAACCCCAAAATGCCTCTGCTGATTTAATGTGAAGGAACATTTTGATTAAACTTATACTGTGGTGTGGAACTTTTTGTCAGTGACAATTGCTCGGGCTATTGAGCTGAAACACAATCCAGGACTCATAGCTGCTCTTGCTTATGAAACAGCTAACTTCTACCAAAAAGCTGGTAAGTGTCATGTTTTGTATCCTTAGTGACTTGGTTTATGCTTCCTGCCAGCAGGCATACTTCACCCACCCGTAAATTGCAATATTAACACAGTTGCTCAGTGGATACAGTTTGTATATTTAGCTTCTATTTAGCACAGTTAAGGCTTCAGTTACCTTGCATATATTTTGATAAAGCCTTTTGTTTTTGTGGGAATCTTTTTCTGTAGCTCATGGTAGGAAATGTTAGTGAGGGAAGACAGAAGACAGAGTAATGTCTCAAACATGTACTACTCGTACATGGGAGCAGATTCTGATGTAGATCATGAAGAGTGTAGCAGGTTAATTATGCACATCCTTCCAGATGCGTAAGCTGATCTTGGGCTTACTAAGGCAAGTGGGAAAAGTGCAAAAGTATGGGAGTCAGGAGAATATTGTAACACACGTCACATTATAGGTCACTACTTGAACTTAAACTGGGAACAAGCTTTGAAATGCTGCCTAAAAATACTTAGGAGAAGTATTAGTGGACAGCAGTTTCAGGGATTCTAGGGACAATTGCATGATAGCTGCGTGTTTTTTGGGTTTTTTTTCATAGATTCTCTGTGCCTTAGCAGGCTTAATTTTTGTCACTTATTTCTGACTACTTTATAGTTAAGATCTGTTGCTAAGTTTAAGAATTCTGGTCTTTGAGTGTATTTGGGATTTTTTCATCCTGAAAATGTCTTAAGAATAACTTGACGTATGTGTTCACAGATCAAACATTGTCCAGTTTGGATCCAACCTATGCAGGAAAATGGAGGAAGTACTTAAACTTGAAGAGCTGTTTCTATATGGCCTATGTAAGTATTCTGGTTGACAGCAGTGCAGTTTGTTGTATGAGGGCTGGATAGGGAATGGGGTCTAGGTATTTCCTTGGCTTGCTTTCCATACTGTGAAGAGAGATTATGCAGTGTCAGTGGCATTTCAAATATTTCTGTTGAAATTACTGCAGTGTGGAATTTAATTGTGATCACGTATTGTTGAGTGAAGCAAGTCAGGTTGAGCATAATACTCATCTTCCATTACCTGCATCACAGTTGAATTCTAGGCATAATTCAAAGCTGATCATCTTTTTGAAGGCCCTGAATGAGACTGAATCAAGTACCACTTGGTACCATTTCAAGCACTGTCCCTCTTTGCCTGACTGATCTCTTAGCAAGTGCAGTGGTGCCCTTGGGATCCTCAGCTGCTCAGTTTGCTGTTTATTTCTTGGAGCCTGTCACAGCCTGTCATCTGATTTTTCATACTATATAGAAGGCCCAAACTAAGCAGTTAACATAATTGTCTTTCTCTTAGGTTAAACCTGTAGCTAAAAGCTGCTTGATTTATTAGCAAGTCTGAGAGGTGAGGGAGGGTCAGAGTTGTGGTAGTTTTCCTTTTTTTTAATTTGTGTGATATGGACAATTTAGGTAGAGCTGTACTGTGAGAAGAGACATTAAACGAGAAGGTGCAAGGTAGGCAGTAATTGATGGGATAGTTCCTTTACCTATGGTGTTTAGTATTTAAACCTAACTCCTGATAATAGATAAAAGGCAATTCGGTTCTCACTGAAACACAGTACTGTCTTCAAGCATAGGTATGAAGGAATGGGACTTTTTTTGGGGTGGAAAAATTATTTAGACTATGGCAAAATATCTGAGAATGGAGAACAGCTCATCTCTTCCAGATTCAGTGATGTTTGTCACAGATTCAGTTTTTGAGTGTTCAGGTAGTTTTAGTTTTTAGTCTTTGCTTTGTAAACTTGACTGAGGTTCATGCCCTTTCTGTGGTGAGGCTTAGTGCTGCACACTGACACAGTGTCACTGTGAGAGGTGCAGGGGGCTTGACCTGGACTGTATGCCAGTGCTTTTGGCCAAACAAGCTTGAAGTTACTCTTGGCTGCACTTGAGACAGTCTGGTTCATACCTGCCTCATGGTGTTTAGTTTGCATTGTTCAGTGAATACTGCTTTGACTTGCATTCCCAAATTGTCAGCTGTCTGGCACCTTCAAAGAGATGCATCTCTGATGTAAGGGAGGGCAGAAGGGAATTGGTGCAGGAAGTGCTCAGTGATGTTGGTAATGATTTTGTCCTCTCCCATCAGGCATACTGTTACCATGGTCAAACTTTACTGGCAAGTGATAAATGTGGAGAAGCAATCAGATCTCTGCAGGAATCAGAAAAATGTAAGTGTGGTTGAAACTGGATTACAGGGTCTGATGATGATGCGCCTATTCTGTTTTGTTGTATCATGTTTATTTGGTCTCTCATAAACTTAAGATTTTAAGTGTCAGCTGATGAAAATCCAGCACGCCTTTGAATAGAGACGGTGCTTTTTTTTGTTTGGTTTTGTCTTACCAAAGGTTGTCTTTCATAACAGTGCTGCAGAAAATTCTGTCTTTGCTTCTCAACCTGTTAAAGATGGCTTTGGACTGCCTGCAATATACACTGTAAAAACCAGTGGTCAGGTCATCATGTTTTCTGGTCTGTATGTTAGGGTATTGCAGCCATTTCTGCTTTGGAGGTCACTCTGCCTTATATTAGATAGTAAATCTAGACCATGCTTGTTCTTTTCAAATAGGCAGTAACTTATCTCCTTTCTATTAACTTGAAAGGTAGATTAAGGCAAGTTTGCAGTAGCTCAAGATCATCTGCCCGTTCTTCTGTATTCAAAACTATTGCTACCCCAGTGGCCTGCTCTGCATAACTTTACCACAGTGTATAAAAAAATGCTCAAATCTTCAAATTGGAAACTTTAAGATTAATTAAAAAAATATGTTTAAAATGTATTAAGAACAGACTAAGTTGGATTACTTGCAGTAAAACAAATGCTGTGGTTTTTATTGGGCCTGCTGTTCAGAGAAGAGTGCTTCTTTTCCCACTCCATATTGTTTTTTGGTTTTGGGCATCAGCTGTGCCTGGACACTTTCATACCCTCGCATTTTGCCTACCATGTGGCACAGTTCTTGGGCTTATGGTTGCATTTTGCCCCACTCATAAAACTGCTTTCATGCATCTTCCCACTCAAAAAGCTCTTTTTTTTCCTTTCTTTATTTTTTTTCTGGTTCCCATTCACTTGTTGGATGCAGTAAATCTTGGCTGGAAGTGCTGCCTTTGGTTTTCTTTCTAAGAAGAAATAAGCCTCAATGGATTCTGGTATCTTGTCAAACTGAAGCAGTGTAGAACAGAACCATGATTTAAGACAGTCATGTAAATTATTTTTATTTCATCTCTTTCTTGCAAAGTTTTTGCCAAGGCTGAAGCATTGTGCAAAGAATATGGAGAAACCAAAGGACCCGGGACTACTGCCAAACCTTCTGGACATCTCTTCTTTAGGAAATTAGGAAGTTTGATTAAGACCACACTCGAGAAGTGTCAGAGAGAGAATGGATTTATGTAAGTAAATCATCATTGATACAGTTCTCTATGAAGTGTTATTACCTCATTTGCCTTTGTTTCAAGATGGGATGGTAAATTTTACTCTCCAGTTGTTACATTTCTTTAGAGCATGGCACGTAACTTAAAATTTGCAATTCTATGGTTTTCTCTTAGCAGATTTGCTATGTGTCTGTGCTGTCACACTCTGTTAGGTGCCAGTTCACCAGGGTAGGTTGGACTGACACCTGGAGAGGTTAAGCAGTTTTCTTCCTTCATTCCTCAGCCCCTTTGTTACTTTTCCTCCAGCAAAAGAGGAAGGCCTGCAGAGGTTGCTGTGTTGTTCTAATGCCCTCTTGATGGCTGCTGAGATCTAGTGGGCAAAAGAGGACAGAGGGGGAAATGGAGAAGCCTGGTAGGTGATACGGCTTTGCAAACAGGGAAGCCAAAACATGGTTATGCCTTCAGTGAAGAACATGGTAGGAACCTTAGCAGTTTAAGTATAATTAATATTGTGAATAGGGCTTTCTGTTAGTTAATGTCCTTTCCAAAAAGGGTTTGGAAGCAGTTTAAAATATGAAGGTTAGTTTGGCTTTAGAATTTCTGTTCATTTATTTCTCCCCTTCCCTCCTTTTATGATTTAGTATTCCATAATAGGTTTGTTATTCCTTTTTTTTTGGATTGAAAGACCTGCATAATAGGGGAATTGACTAAACAAAAAGGACTGTTGAGTACATCATGCTGATCTGGAAATAGGAAAAGAAATGCTCGACTCTGCTGCTTCAGTTCAAATAACCATTGCCATAGCTTACAACAACAGCATACAAGAGATTTCAACAAACCCATGTCCCTCTAGAACCAAACTTTGACTGTTTTGGGAGGTGTGCCTGCCACAGATCTCTGCTGCAGCACACAAGTAAGGTAGTGTGTGTCAGTATTTGTGAGTTTTCAGGTCATTGGTCTGCCAAGGGTAGAGTTACACCCTGATTCAGGCCTTGCCTTGTAGCCAGTCTTTGTGGGTGTTGCATTGTTGCTGCCATTACACACTGTGGCACATTAGTCCTAATTAAGGAAAAGAACCACCCTCTTCATATTTCTTGGGAAATATTTTAAATCCTCATTTGTATTTTGAAGGGGTTTTTTGGACAAAAGATGCTCTTCTCATTAAAGCATTGGGAATAATGGTTATCAAGTAGGAGAAAACCCACCTCACTGTTAGGGATGAACAATAATACCGAGAAGGAATTGCTTTTGTTCTTGTGAGCCTTGCTGGCAGAATGTACGTTAGATGGTGCCTTAATCAAATGGAAGAGAGCAGCAGTGACTCCCACTATAAAAACCCATATTGTTTTTCTTTAGAGTTGCAAAAAAGACTTGCAGAGATGGTGCATTGTATTTAAAATACATTTCTGTATTCTATTACAGCTATTTTCAGAAGGTGCCAGCAGAGGCTCCCCAGCTAGAACTGAAAGCAAACTATGGCTTAGTAGAGCCTGTTCCTTTTGAGTTTCCTGCCTTGAATGCACACTGGACTCCTGAAACACTTGCAGCATTTGATCTCACCAAGAGGCCAAAGGATGACACTGTAAGATAACCTTGTGTACTGTTCTTTCCTGTTAGCTTTATTCTGTGTATCCTACAGAGTTAGTGTTTTGCTCTTCTGTAATGTTCCCCAGCTCAGGTCAGGATGTAGACACAAGGCTGCCACACAAGCTTACATTTCTGCTGTGCCAGGGGCAAGTCAGTTAACCTTTGCCACACTGTAAGCATCTGGGAATTTGGAGTAGTTTTTTAACTAAGTCCTGAATGGGAGGAAATCCTTTAATGTTAAAGATGCTGAAATGGAGTGACAGGAGTGAATGCTATAGAAAGATTCTTTTTTAGAAAAGGACTCATTTAAGGATTCTGAAATGGAGAATATTTGGCTTTTTGCCCTTGCTTGAGGCTTAATCAAAGTCTTCAGCCTTGAAAAGAGAGGGGAATAATATAATATGTAAAGTTAGTCGTGCATACATACTGTGCAGATACAGTGGTTTGTACTTGTGGTATTTAGTTGGGATTTTTTTCTTCTTGTTTGCAGGCTAAACCAAAACCAGATGAAGAAGTAAAACCACTGAAGGAACCAGATATAAAGCCTCAAAAAGACACTGGATGCCAGATTTCTTAAGTGCCATAAGTGCTTCAAACTCACTCTGGAACTGTATTAATAGGACTCTGGGGCTTTAGTTCTGATCTCCCTTTTTTTGATTCTCCTTTTTTAACTTAGAAGACTAATTTAATTTACCTTTGTTAATATGTGTCTATCTTGCTTAAGAATGTGGTGGATTTCTAGGAGGTTATTTATATCTGACTTATTTTTAGTTTTAGTGGGATATCATAGAATGAGTGGGCTTAAATGTTCCTATTGTGCCTCTAGAGAGTTTCTTTTTGTGGGTTTAGTTTTACCCACAAATAGCAAAGGAAGTATCATGATTGTAATGCTTGAGGATTTTTCCATTACATTATATGCTATATAATGTCAAATTCTGCAAACACAAGTTTGCATGAACAGTTATATTTATTCAAGTTTTGTCATTCAGGCTTAGCACCCTGTAGTGTTCCAATTCACCTAATTGCAGTGAGCAAAGAAAATCTGCATCTGGTTTGTAACACCCCTATGGTATTTCAGAGGACTTTCAGAGAACTTGAAAAACCTTAAGTTCTGCATACTGGAGCACAATTTATATTCTGAAACTATTAGCCTCTGTTCTTTCCTCTGTAGATTAGGGTTCTTGTATCAGAATTTGTAGTAGGGTACTTTAGCTTGTCTGTCCTTAATTAAAATCCTTTAATATCCAAGTGTATCTGAAAGTGATGCAGCAAGTAATATGAAAGTGCTTAAAAGTAATGCATCACTGTGTCATTCTTTCTAAATTTTTGAATCCTGAAAGATTTGGTAAGTTTGAAAGCTGCAGACAGTTAAAATCTCCTGGCACTGGAATTCATGAAGTTGTCATGTGTAAGGTACTGGAATTGCAATTGAGTTGTTGTGCTTCCATTGGTAGTGTCTGTAAGAAGCTGTCAGGAGAGCAGGGGGGAAAGACGAGCTGACGAGTTGATGGCACAACTGGGAAACCAAGCCCTAGGTTTGCTTTGTGCCCTGTGTAAGCAGTGCTACTTCTCAGCTTTTGCAGTATTGCACTGAAATCAGCTCCTTATGAAGAAAACTTGCCAAAAGACAAGCCCAATCAAAACTGAGGAAGAAAGTATTTTGTAGAACTTGCTGCTTCCATTTCTGCCTCCTGTGGAAAATGTGGTAGCATTCTTTAGTGCTGAGCACTGCAAAACACCCATGACAGCAAAAGCATAGCTTTCTGATTTGCTGCAAATGCAAAGGAGTAATGCGTGTGTTGAAGTGGGAGCCTTGCAATCCCTGGGTGCCAGTTGCTGCACTTCACTCTACATGAGAAAGAAACTGAGTAGCCTGACAGTGTTCACTGTTTCAACAAACATGATGGCATATGCACTTACTGTGATGTATGCTGTAAACACATTCCTCACTTTGTACTCTCTGGATTGGCTTGTTTTCCACTGTGGTGTAATTCACTGCTTCTGTTTGAAGTCTTTCATGGGCCTTAGAGTCACTTAGCTTAGAGGGCAGGTCTCCTTGAAGGTCTGTGCAACTAAAGTTGTTGAGGAGGTTAATAGGAAATTCAGGACTCTATCTGTGATACTGGACCAAACTACAGGATCAAACTTGCTGCAAAAGGCACAGGCTTTTCATGCTGGCAGTCCTGGGTGAATCCAATACAGAATTCCTTGCTCCCCATGATGGATTTTTCTTTCTGCCAGTTCTGCATATAAAAATAAGTGTAAAATGAGCTGATTTTCTTTGGAAGAAGTTTCTGTTCTGCAAGGGCCTAGGTGATTATCATTATCCTAGATTACTCATTATCCTAGAGGATAATGAGTATCAAGAAGAATATTTTATCTAAAATTGGTCCATTTCTTCTGGTGCTGCACTGGGGCCTGGGGTGTGTTCTATGAAGAGTTACTCAGATCTGTTCATAACTTGATCAACTTAGACTTCTTGCATTAAAAGACGAGCTTAGGCTTTGCCAGAATGGAGCATGGAGCTACTTTGCTTATACAGATTTTAATTCTAAAAATGTATTACAGCTGTAGTCATCAGGCTTAGCCTGCCACCTTCCAGGACCAAGATGCAGTTAACTCAGTTTCATAATCATGAGTTTTTCAGTTACTCATTGTTTTCCAGAGCCCTGTTTGTGTTAACTGGTACATGTCTCAACTTAATTACTTTTCTTTCTAATGCAGACTAGATTCCATTTTCCTTCCTCCCCTCATTTTCCCTTCCATCTGTACACACCATGGCACAGACTTACCCATGTTTGCTAATGTGTGTGTAGGTCCTGGACTCACTTCCAGTGAGGCTTTCACCCATGGGTGTATTCGTGTATAGGAATATCTTAAAATTAACAGATCATGACTAAATAATTCCCAAACATCTTGGTAAGAAAGATTATTTTATGGACTTGGAATTCTTTGGACGCTTTCTGAGAGTGGTTTTTCTGAATCAAGTTCACTGTAAATAGTTTGGGGCATAACCAAGTGAATTGTGTCAGATGGTGACATTGCTTAAGCCTAGCTGTGTAACCTCTTATGCCACAGCTGTTTCAGTAAATATGATGTAGTAGTTTAAAAATAGACTAATGGAACAAGCTAATTAACTTAACGTGTTTGCTGCTTTTCAAGGCAAACTTTGTTTACTTGTAGCTAAAATCCTATGGCAAACATTGGATGGTTTTGCCCAAAAAATAAGAAACTGCTGACTGTTTAGTTTGAAATGTGTAGAAAACTGTGAGCCAATGAGCAGTTTTCTGTTTTGGTTTTGTTGGGTAGTAGGAAGAATTATTGTAAATTGAATGTAGATTAACTGTCCAATGTGCTTAAGAATATGCGTGAATGGACTGGGAGTTTCGGATAATCTGGAAACCTAGAGACCATGTTCTTTCTATTACGGTTCCCTTTAGTAGTTTTAGAGAATGAGGTATTTTGAATGGTGACTTTTTAATACTCTAATGCTGCAAGAGCCTGTTTTTGTGGCCCCTCTGGTTTTAGAGGCTCTCATGGCTAAACCTGCAAATGTCGTTGGTGTACATAGTCTTTAAAAATTTGTGCCCAGTCCAAAGTAGGACAAAACTGCAGCTGAATAAAATACAGAGTGCTGGGCCCTCTGTTTTGTGCTTTGAAAAAACAGTGATTGTCTTTAATCTACTGTAAAACAAACTCTTAAGCTCTTTGTAAGATTACTATTTAAATACCTTCCTCCATGTATTTAAATACATTTCTTCCATGTTTTGTGTTCCTGGGTTTACAGTAATTAATCTCCATCCAGCATGTGACACACTACAACTGAGGGACTAAACCTGGTTGCCCTTGGATGCTGCTGCCTGCCTCCCGCTGGATTTGGCAGAGGAGTTTTGCCTGTCAGCCTCAGGATGGCGTTTGGTCACTTAAATGTTCAGCATGGATATGTGGTGTGCCTGTAACACGGTAGTGGTTTGTACTATGAGCAGGAAGATGGATCCCTGTACCTGTGTAGAATATAGACAACTTTGCACTTTAGAAATCTCTTGTCTTGCAAATTTAGTACAATACAATATGGTTGTAAATACTCCTTCCTGTTGCTTTAGTTTTGTTGCACTGATTTCAGTACTGTGCTCTCAGTAAGGCTTTAATGGGGAACATTACTAAAATGTATTTTTGATTGTCTGTGTATAAAACAAACTCATGAAGCATATCTCTGCCTTTAGTATTGGGGGAACACGAGAGCAGGCAGTAGTTCATCTGTCTTCCATGGAAGTCCAGAGAAATTTCTGTCTCTTGGCTGCGGGGCAATACATTTCATCCCATCCGTGTGTCTAGTATCTAAACTGAAGTTTCAGCACTAACATAAATCCTGTTCATGCCTATTAATTATCCCTAAAAAAAATAATCTGTCTCTAAAGTTCATTGCTAAAATATCATAGCAGCATAAGCTGCTTTTTTTTATTTCCTTTTTGGTTTTTTTCTGTCACTGACCCCTTTAAGTGAAGAATAAAGCACAGTGAGTATGACAGGCATGGAAAAGCCCCTGCAGTGTCTACTTGTCTCCAGACTGTGAGTTCAGTGTAAAGGCCTTTCCACACTGGCCATTGGTTTCACTCAGACCTGTCCCCACTGGTGATGCTCCTAAATTCAACCTATGTCCCATGACAACTAAGGGGACTTCTGCTTACCTTTTTATGTAGGAAGGCCCACCTCCTTTGGTGTTGGTGTTTCCATGGATTACAGTGTTCCTGAAGCCATCCTGTACTCTGAGTAACCACACTTCAGTGGAATCAGCTCTGATAATATCGACCGAGCAGCCTTATTCTGTGAAGTCACCATGCAATCTTAAGCTTCAGAGTTTGAAAATTTGTATATAACCATGAATTTCAGAATACCATTTAAAATAAACAATCTTCAAGTATCAAGTTTTGTTTCATCATTTTAAATTTCAAGTATAGTAGCAAGAAAAAGGCTCTGTCTTGAATGTTACTTTCTTCGGTTTAATGCAACTTTATTAATTACAGGAAATACTTAATCCTTGCAGTATGCTGGAAGCAGGACTTAAATGAGCAAGATGCTTAGGGGAGTTGGGTGCATATGCAAGTAGTAGCTACAATGAAGCATGTGAAGTCATGGGGCGGGAAGAGAGGAGAAGGAATTTCCAAACTTACTTTTGAAAAAAAAAAAAAGAAGTAATTAGGCATGATTTCATGTGGCTGTACAAAATCCCAGTACTTGCCACGGTCTGTGACATTTTAGGATATGATAGTGCCTTGCAAGCTGTTTTTCATGCCTCCACTTCTTAAAGAAATAGATTACCTTGCTTTCCTTGCATTGCCTTCAGTTTGCAATGTCCATGTTGGTGACCCCTGGCTGTCAGGCTGTATTTGCTATGCTGTCCAATATAAAGGTCAGGTACCTTCTCCTCTGTGATACCTGGACTCCTTTCTCTGCTGACAGTGCTTCCCCAGTTTTTCCCATCACAACTCCGTCAATACCTCCTCTCCAAACATCATTTAACACAGTGCATAGCAGCACCAGAAGAGCCCTCTTGAATGCATTAAAAAACTCCAATAGGATTGCAGTGAAGTGATGGCCACCAAGGGGCAGCAGAGCTTGCCTTTTCCTGCAGTGTTCTTCACACAACTGCCCAGCACAGACAGCGCACCCGGGAGTGGCACCGCAGCTTTAAAATGGGAAGAGGTGTCACAAGTTACATCTTTGACATCATTTTATACTGAAAAGGACATCTCTGTAATTACTGACGGGGTGGCATCCAGGAACCCCTGCACGCCCTGTGACCTGCCTATCCATCAAGCTCACTGCCAAGGCAGTAAACTTCAGACCTCTCCTCCCTGTCACACAAGCTGAGATACATGTGCAGGCAGGTTTCAAGGAAAAATGGTGGGTTAGATCGATACCCACACGAGGGCTGCAGATTTAAATGGTGTTGCAAGAGGAAGACTTCCCTAGCATTTCATGTGTCCAGGTTTCCTTTTAGATAAGGTAAATAATGCATAGTCAGAGTGCAGGAGCAACTGATCTTTTAAATTTTTAATAAATAAAGACTAATAAAAAGTGGTAAATTTAAAAGATTCTCAAATGCAACTGAAAAGCTGTTTTGAACCTAATGCTGGGTATGTATGGAACATCTGCAAGACCTGGCCTGGAAAAGATTCTCCCAGTTTTGCAAAACCCTGACTTAGCTACAACAGGTTTTAATCCAAATGAGGTGGCATAAATAAAGCAGATCTTTTATCTTTCTTCTCTCCTTCCTTACACTTCTATTTTTGTCATTTACAAGTAGTCCAGAACTCAGATCTTGAAGAGCATGAAAATCCACAGCAGAATAAAAAAATGGTTTAAATTGAACACTTGATTCTTCCTGGACTGATTACAGGAATACAAATAAGAAATGATTCCATGTAAATCAATGTGGCTGTAGTAATGTAATCTCACGATAACCACAAAAATATATCAGCCTGCAGCATACAACATTGACATAAATAAATGTTTGTCTTTTCAACCCATTTCTGCTTTCCCTAAAGAACACTGGAATGTGAAGTTAAACTGGTGTGTTTTAACCTTGCATTGCAAGTAAGGCCTTCCTGGGGTTCCTGGATGCTCTGCTGTCACAAGCACCTGCCTCAGTGTGTACTGGGAGAGGGAACTGTGGAGCATCCCGGGATGAGGAATGCCCAGCACCACTGGGGCCAGGCCTGGGGGCACTGGGGCATCCCCTGGGCAGTGGGTACCAGGCCCCCAGCGCAGCATCAGCTCTGCTGGTGGCATCGTGGTCCCCCCAGAGCCCAGCAGCAACCTGTGCCCCTGGAGCTTGTGCTGCTCCTCGGAGTGTTCTCCTGTGGCTTCAGCATCGTTGTGTGGCTTCTGGATGGGTTCGAGCTCCCCAATAACTTTGTGCTGGTGATGGAGTGTCTGAAGCACTCTCAGGACCTCTGTGACATCCTGAAGGAGCAGGGATTCCTGACGGTGTGGGGGCTGTTCTGCCAGGTGCTGGAGGCCGTGTGGCACTGCAGCAGCTGTGGGGTCCTGCACTGCAACACCAAGGCCAGGAACATCATCCTCGACCCTGGCACCAGCAAGGTGAAGCTGGTCCACTTCAGTGGTGGCACCTTCCTAAAGGGCATGCTGTACACCCATTTTTCAGGTGAGCCCACACCTGGGGCCTGGCCAGGCACTGGGGG